>CM067376.1:258669923-259269923 GCA_034510155.1 Eucriotettix oculatus | reverse complement strand
TAAATATTTTTATTTAGTTATCAAAATTTATGGCTAAATTTTATAAATTTCTTAATTTAAGTTCAATTATTATATGATTGTTTAAATTTATTGTTAAATAGTTTATTGTATTTATTTGCGATATTTTCAATATGATAAATTTTTACTGTGTATAGATTAACTGTTAAGTGAACTTATTTTTAGCCTTCTAGTTATAGTTTGTTAGTTTTAATTGTCTATACTACATTTTTGCTATGAATACTTGTATCACATTTCTATTGAAACTGCGTTATAGGAAATGAAGTTAAGACTTTTTCACATTTGTCATATTTTTTCTTTATTGTTATGTATTATTACAGATCTTAATAATATTCCAGTATTT
Organism: Eucriotettix oculatus; assembly: GCA_034510155.1. Taxonomy (NCBI): domain Eukaryota; kingdom Metazoa; phylum Arthropoda; class Insecta; order Orthoptera; family Tetrigidae; genus Eucriotettix; species Eucriotettix oculatus. The sequence continues at coordinate 259,269,562 of CM067376.1, read as the reverse complement.
TAATGATTTATATTCTAATTCTTTTTCAAAATTTTTGCATGTACATTACCTAAGTTCAGTCCCAAATATTTTACGTTTTTTTGTGAAATGGTACATAATTTATTTGACTGAATGTGATATGAACAGATTTATTCTGATTCTCTTCTATTTTCAATGCTTCTAATAATTGTTTTAGATACTTTAGGTAAATGTAATTTTCGTGGCAGTTTGCGGGTTCTCATGGAGGTATGGAAAGACTGCATTTTCCATCTTATGACGAGTAAAAAACAGATAGAAATTGGTCAAGTGCTTTGATAGAAAATAAGTCACATTTTCTCCGTTTGGAGTTTTTTCTCGTTCAAATATGATTTTAGGAGCTTGAAGTATGCCGATTTTAACTTTCAGTTCATAAAATATGTTAATATATAGAAGGATATAATTTATAAAAGTAGAAGTAACGATAACTACTCTGAACTCAAGTGTACTCTTTGTACCGTGATTTTGTTTAAAACATAATTTGAGGTTATCTTTTGTGTTGAGTGTGCAACATGTAAACGACTGAGATTAGCGGCGTGAGTGGTGACGTCACAAAGAGGTACCTCCAAAATTAGAATAGGATTTTTAAAAAAATACAGGTATTGGAATCATAATGAGTATTTACAAATAGCAAATAATTAGACATTCACATAGTTCACTTGCATATATCTTACTTTCTCTTCATTGATTAGGCTGTTCCGACCTCAATCTTCATTCCATCTCTTTCCAGGACGACCGACATAACCTTTTTTCAATAGAATGATATTGAAGGGCAAGCTTTGGTATTCTATTGTCATCCATTCTGAGCACGTGGCTTTTCCAATTTGCTCTATTTTGGTAAATTCTATCTTTCAGTGTGAATATATCTAGCTGCTTGTATCTTACTCCTATATTTATCTTTATTCACCCATGTTTCACTTCCATTTAACAAAGTTGGTACAGCCATCGTCTTATAAAATTTAAGTTGGGTATCTTCTCTTACTTTTCCTTTTAATGTTCGTCGAATTGTCCCACACATAAATTGAAATCGATGAAGCTTTTTCTTCGTCTCGTCGTCGTCAATATCAAATAATTCACAACCAAGATAGAGAAACTTTGAAACTTGTTCTACTGGTTGATCATCAATTACTTCATCAATTTTCGCTTTTATAGGATACTTCCCTTGCCATGCCATTACTTTAGTTTTCTTTCTAGATATCTGCAGATTGTAATTTTTGGAAATATTTAATTTATATATCGTTTTCTGGAGGTCGTCTCCATTTCCTTGTAAAATAAATTGGTCATCGGCAAAAAGCATAGTATTTACGTATATATCGTCATTCAACTTTATTCCTGGGGGGGGGGGATTTCTTCCATTCTCTGACTACTTCATCTATATATATATATATATATATATATATATATACAATCTGCTTTTTATCACAATATCTTTTTAGATATATATATATATATATATATATATATTGTGATAAAAAGGCAGATTTTGTAAGGTTGTGGCGTTATGAGGCGCAGTTCGGCCAACAACAATGGCTAGTCGTCCGAAAGATGGTGTTTCCCCGCGGGGGAGGCCCGCCTTGCCTGTATAAAAAATGACGATGGTGAACCCCCGCGGGAAAAATGAGGGCGGGGAACCCCGAAATGTTGAGAAATAGGGGAATTCCCGTCGGAAGGTTTAAAAGGGAAGCCGATGGGTGGCTCGCGATCAGACCCGAGAAGACAGGCGAGTGGAGCAGAGCGCAGAAGGCAGGCGAGTGATCAGACCCCAGAAGGGAGGCGAGTGCATCAGACCCCAGAAGGGAGGCGAGTGGAGCAGAGCGCAGAAGGCAGGCGATTGAACCAGAGAGCAGATATCCAGAGAGCAGATATCCAGAGGGCAGAAGGCGGGCAAGTGAAACAAGGAGAGGAGAGGACGTGGCTCGACCCCAGAAGGCAGACGAGTGGACGGACGTGAGCAGACGTGATCAAATCCTGCAAGACGCCAGAGACGCACAAACATTCGAGAGGTGGATGTTTGTTGGGCCAGTAATTGTGGGTAAGCGATATAAAAATTGTGAAACTTGCTCATTGCTCTGGATAAATAACATTCAATGATTTTTCTTTCTATTTTCAGCTAATGCATACTCCATCTCTTGAGAGACCCAAAATCCCCCGAGATTAAGCCCGTGTCTTCACTTAAATTAATAAACAAAAATATTAAAATTGATCATATTTGTACTTTAAATTAATAAATGTTTTATACATATATATATATATATATATATATATATATACTTAGTACTTACTAGTACTTATTCAGTCAACTTATGTCCCAAATCTAGCACAATTTCTGTTCTACTGTATATATTTTATTATAACTTGGATAAGATGTTTTAGGTATCCATTTCTTTCCATTATATTTATTATTTTCTTCTTCTAAAATTGTTCTTAGAACCACGGCATAGCGAGGCCTGACAACGGGCTCTATACCGCATAAATCACATTAGTGTCGTAATAAATACTGTATCGGGCTAGTACAAATATGTATCCGGACATGGCCGGGACCCAGATAGTACTTTACTAAAGAGTATTTTTGAACAGTTCCAAGTTCTCTGAGTTAAATTTCAAATACTCTTAAACGTGAAACAGACGCAGGTGATATATTTCATGAATGTTTATTGTGATCTTACAAAAATTAAGAATTGTATATGTATTTACTAGGTTCAACTCCATGAGGACATAATCTACATTAAATTATTTTGGTTTCTGCTTGAAGTTCAGACGGGGTACATATGAAAAGAATTTGAAAGCATATGAATTGAATATGTCGTGACGTTAAAAGATATTTGACTAAGGCCTAAAAGATTGACGTTCGCATCAGCAAGATTGTGCACAAAATGCAAGTAGATCTAATTTAACAAATCATGATCATACCTTTACAAAATTTCTGTTGTGAAAGGATGATATGAAATAGTTGAATACAGTTTTTATGAGTAGCATATTACGAAGGATTAAATAGCAAACATTAGTTAGTATAAATTTACAGTTAGTCGAGAATTATGCAAACTACGAACGTCGACGATTCACACAATCCACGCAGAGCCTGTGATCAGACACTAGGGAACATCAACTCTCATGCAGTAACCGCACCCTAACATGCTGTAATCGAGGATTGTAGCATTTAACTGCTCATTTATGCAAACATTTCTAATGATTCAGGAATGTAGAGAGTTTTAAAAGTGTGGAATATTTTCAGAGTTAATAGCAACCCCCCCACCCAAAAAAAATTTTTTATAAACATGGGTGTGGAGACGTATACATACTTATATCTGTACATATGTTCATACGAGAGGTTCAACCTCATGTCGATTCATGACTCTTACTATATAAATCGCTGAGCGTAACGTCCGTCCATTGCAGATCCCCTAATAAAATAAGTAATACGTTAACAACAAATTGTTAATAATGAGCTCCATTTAAACCATGTAGTTGGATGTATAGCCCTAGTAATTTATTACCAAAAACGCCTCCCCATACGATGATGGCGAAATAATATTGGTGTCCTCTTTGTACAACCGCATACGGATTCTCATACCAACAAATACCTGCTATAGAAGTTCACAACGCCATGTGTTGTGAACCTGCCTTGTCAGTAAACAAAATCTTCAATAACAACGTTGATTTGTTTGGTTTCTACAGGCATTTCTTCGGAGCTTCTGACAATATATGAAACGGTGACACCAAATTACCGAAATACCTGCGGGAAAGGTCAGAAGAAACGTTTTCTCACGTAACCAGAGTCTGTGGAGTCCAACTCCAATGTCCAATGCCTGGGACGTGGACAAGCCACGACCCAGTGGAATTATGAATCTCTGGAAAATAGACCACAGGCCCTACGTATCCCGAGGTACCAATTTACCCGTCTACTTTTATGTTCTCATTCGATGAACGTCAAATAAACTCTCATTTGAAAAAAACTATAGGTCTACATCCTTCCAAGGCCAATCCGAAAGGCCTGACTGTACGTGACCCAAGCCAGTTTCTCTTCAGTCCAAAATAAGAGGCCACACACGACACACAGGCTCAATACACCAGCCGAAGCTCAACAATGACAAGTTAAACAATGTTTAGACGTAAAACTTCTCCGTTACCAAACTGACGTTTAAAGATACAAAAGACGATAATTTAATGAAGTATCTCACTATGCATGATATGAATTCGTTGATTATGCTACACGAAACAATTTTTTTTTTGTTAACAGGCTACATGAGGGTGATCCTGAAACAGGCAACTCCCCTTTAATAGCATAGGAAGGGAATTGAAAAGGGGGGATACGGAAGGTAGAGCAAGGTAGCCAAGGGTTAACTAGGGCCCCCGGGCTATGGTTTAAGGATCCTACCCGGTGTTTCACCTAAAGAGATGCAGGGAAAACCCTAGAAAACCTGCATCAGGTAGGTCGGGCATTGGGTACTATTCTCACGCCCTTCCGAATGACGGGAGACGAGTATGCTGTGGGGTCGCAGCATTCCCTTCTCCGTGTCTTCACCATTTTCAGGAGGCAGTTGGCCGACTGATCCAATGGGATTAGCGGACAACTCTTGCCATATGCCCAAGGTCTTTGACCCCAGTACATATACCTCCTAAAGTAGGTGAAAGTGTCTCGGCATATGAGAACTTTGATAAAAAGTACCCAGAGAGAGTGCGAGGCATCCCCGACATGATCAGGTGAGCCCCACAGTCACTCTGGGCTGAAGCGCCTGCGAGAGAAACTCCCGCAGCGCCCTTGATCCAAAATTTATTATAAAAATTCTTCTTTTATGTGTTTTAATATTCCATTCGTATAAAAACGTCTTCATATGAGTTTAATACAGAGTATATACTGCAAAATAAAAGTAATACCGGACACATAATTACATTTCTTGAAGCTTTGGGATGAAGGTGCAGAGAGAAACAGTGGAGATCACGTGGCCTCAAGTTTGGATTTTATTTGGGAGTCACACGAGTGCGTCTGCGGCTTACAACCAAGTGGACGAGGAATCGCGTTGCCACCTCTCTCCAGCGATTCTACTGCTTGTGATGGGCAGCATCTCTGCCCCCACAAAGCTTTAAAATATAAAAATTGAAAACTGTCAGCTTATTAGTTTATTTATATTGGTGGTAACATAAGTTACGTCTGTACATTAATATATACCAATGATATAAAATGGCCTTACTCTTAACAGACAATTACTAATACTTGTCTTTTAATACTTGGTAGACCTTATTAAGTGAATGTTGGTCTTTAACGGAACAAATGAGTACAGAGTAATTGCAAAGTAAAATAACTTTAAAGTTTTTTCATGTAATAGTTGAATGAATTTCTGGCTCACATGTTATTATGAAAGAAATTATATAAATTGTTATATTTTTTGCCGTCTTTGAAAGTAAATCAGCTAAACAACCAAAATTATCATAAAAAGTTGTGTTCTGGAAATTGAGAACATAATATTAATGTCAATAGCACGACTTACGGTTCCTTTCTTTGGAACTTTTCAGGTGCAAATATAAACTATCATCATTTGACTCACTCGCTCCGCTACAATCTCAAGTTGTTGCATACTCAATCCAAAAGATAACCGCTAACCTCAAAATTGTGTTTTAAACAAAACCACAGTACAAAGCGTTCACGTGCGTTAAGAGTAGTTAGTTTGTGTTACTTCTACTTTTACAAATAATATTCTTGTATAAATTAACATATTTTATGAACTGAAACTTAAAATCATCATAGAAATTAATATCAAATATGCATTTTTTGCTTCCATTGCAACTATGAGTGTCAATTCAATAGATTCCTTACCTATCTTGTCAGCAAATTTCTACAGTGAATGAGTTCGGTGAATTACCCAAACCATAAATAAAGTTTCTAAAAATAAATAATATTGAAGGAGAGTGTTCCCTGAGAGCAGCTAGGCTTTTAATAGTCTGGCACCCACGAATAATTCAAAAATCAAGTATATATTTCCACCAGCATACTTCAACCTCCTAAAATCATATTTGAACGAGAGAAAACTCCAAATTACAGTAAACGGAAAAAAGTGATTATTTTCGATCAAATCACAAGGTCAATTCCTATGTTTTGTACTGTCGTAAGATCTCCGATGATGCAGTCTATCTATACTGCCACGAGAACCCGCAAACAGCCACGAATATTACATTTATCAAAAGTATCTACAACAATGACTAGAAACATGGAAAATAGAAGAGAATCAGAATAAATCTGCACATCTCACATTTAGTCACCAGAAAGAAACTTGTCCCCCTCCGCTCCAGTCACAATAATAATGTACTATTTCACACAAAAAACAGTAAAATATTTAGGACTGAACTTAGATTTTGATTTGACTTGGAAAACTATATAGTAAAAATCGCAAGCTGAGATGTAGACTAGACAACTACAGTGACTGGTATGAAGGAAATCATAATTATCTATGGGCAATAAAATCCTGATATAAAAAGTTGCCTCAAACTAATGGGATATATGGAGATGTATAACAAGTAAATAGTTCATTATTAATCTGTGTCATTCTAATATCACCCGGAACGCCCCAGGGTACATAAAGAACCACACATTGCAAATAGATTTAAAAGCTACATCGATAGAAAAGTCGTCCAGCATCACACATTCTTAGACAATCAAAACGCACTAATAGACTAACTCTTTAGTAACCATTAAACGACTCAAAAACATGTGGCCTAGAGAACTGTTTTAAGTTAAAATTATTGAAAAATTATTATATTCTAATACAGTTAGTAGACGTCAGCATTTTAGCACGAAGAATTACATTTTATTCTAACTGTTAAATAAATTATGATTAAAAACATTCTTTTTAATTTAAAAAATTCGGATATCCCGAGCTTTTGTCGAGTATAAACTAAATACTATAAAATACTGGTAGTAATTTAAAATCCATAACTGTTAAAATTGGCCTACCACTTGTAGTTATTATTCAATAATATTAAATAAGTTAAAAGACTTTTCGCTCTTAAAAATTGAGGCTTGAATGTATTAATATTAAAAACTTAATAAATTAGGTAATCACAACTTTAATCTTTACACAGGCACATTTTCTTAAATTCATTACGTTTATGGCATCTGTAATGAATTAATGTGGCGATTGCTACTTTATTCAACCAGTAGCGATACTCAGAACACACTCTGGTTAAGAAATTTCTATTGGCGCCAATCAAACGTCAATAATAAGCAAGCCAGACGCCGACCAGGCGAGAAGGATGGACCCCAAAACCAGAGAAATCCTGAGCTCCGCCGAATAGCAGACGTTACCTACCCAGGACATAAGCCCTGTGAAAATTTATAAGATAGTTCTCCCTTCACGAAATTAGAAGACCAGCATGGGCCAAGCTGGATATTTGAGTGGAGCAAGGGTCATGTGATCCGGCATCCACCCTCATGGTACGGGAGATGAGAGAATTAGTCAGTGGATAAAGGAATTTTGAAGAAGGAGGATGAGAGGAGTTGGAGTGTAAGCAGTAAGAAGGTCAAGAGTAGATAAGAGAGAAAGAAATTCTCAGTCAGGAGTGGAAATTTGAAAAAGGAGGAAAAAAGAGGTAGTGAAGATAGTCTTTGAACGGAATTGGGATTTCGACCACGAGACCCGACAAGTGAGCCTGGCCGCAGTAACAGATAAGGCAACGAATAATTTTCTGGCGTAATAAAATGAAGGAAGGAAATTCGGAGTACGACTGAATTATCGGAAAGAAGGCAGCCCAGGTAGCTAGTCGGTGCCAACGGAGGAAGCAGCCACCTTACTAACACGAAAATCAGATGTGTCAGTGCCATTTAATCGAAATTTCGTATGGCAACTTTCCTGCTGCAGAACAATCCTCATATAACTGACCCTTTAAATGGATTGTCTTGCTTAATTAATCTGAAATAGTTGTGGCATATTAATGGGCCCTAAATTTTTATTTACAAAAAATTGTTTTAATAATTTAATTTGTTTTAATCCTAACGTAAATAATTTGTCTTAATTTAAATAAAAAGTCAATATTCCCCCTAATTCCATTATATATCTGCAGAGAACTTTTCGAAGAACAGACAGCTCTTACTCGTTAGTGGGCTCTAACAATAGTTGCGTTAGTATCGTTCCGTTACGCGACGCAACTAACAACTCCTCGTGGCAGCTGCTTTTATATTTTCAATAAAAAATTATAGATTTATTCCTCTCTATTACCAACGTAAGACGTGCTAAATATTACCAAATTAAGTTTTAATGTCTTAAACTAGCTCGATTGTTAATATTAAAATATATTTATTTTATAAAATCACATATTTTTGTTTTTATATAATCTGTATTATACATACTGTATATTTAGATAGTAAATTGGCAAGTACAAAATTGTTCACAATTATGTTATTTAAATCTAATTCACGTAGTTGTAAAATTTACTTACTATGTGTAAAAGTAAGATATATTGTGACTGAACAACCTAGAAATTCAGTATTATTCGTGGAATGAGTAATAGTATGTTATGGAAAGCATTCGCATTTGCAGAGGAAGCAAAATTAGCATTTTGCGAGGCTAACAGAGTGGTGCTGCTGGCAAACAATGTGGTACAAGTATCGCGGACTACCGAAGATCTCCTGTTTCCGAGTGTAAATTAGCAGGCTGCAGATCTCCTTGTAACTGAGAACGGGCTTCAAGAAATACACTGGCAGAATAACGACGGTGGCTTTGCAGCGCTCTATGACAATGTGCTAATTACACCAGAGGTCGGAAAGCCATTGCCAATTAGGGGCAGCAATCAAGTTTCTTCCACCACTTGCCCTTCCCGACTCTTCAAGACCACTACAGAATGTCAAATACATTAGCGTAAAGTGATAACTCGAATCCGAAAAAGAACTTTTTCTGAGGAACATTCTAGGGTAATAATTATTCTCCCTCCACGCATAATGGAATCTATAGTGGGACTCATTTCGTAGTGCATTATTTTTGCGAAATAGGAAATTGAAATATTGTTGTAAAGTGCGCGATTTATCAGAGTTCTAGGCCGTAAAATTACAAATTGTGATTTTTAAAGTTAGTTACATTCCACTGCCTTAGACGCATCATAAATAATTAGGAGGGGGAGGGGTTGATTAAGTAGAAGGGTGATTAAAAATCTTAGGAAATTTATTTACATTATTTACATATGGAAATTAAACAGGGGACACATTATTAAGGAAATATTTACAAGGAAATTAGGGGTTAGTTGAAGCAATCTGATCACTTTATCACAGGGTTAATAACATGGGTGATACCCCCTTAAACGATCTAGATTGGAAAGCCTGGCAGCGTACCTTTTTACAGCTTCTATCTTCTTCACCATCTGCAAAGTCCAGCCCAAGTCATCAGTTCCGACCGTCTTCTCTCAATATCTAGAACCGAAGCCTCCTATCCCTGCCGACATGGAGACGCCACTCAACCTTCCAATCCTTTGCTAATTTCTACAATACAACTTAATAAAATAAATATCGCGCTACAAATAAATTCCGCCCGTGTGAAAATGAATTGCACAACCAAAATAATTGTAACATATACCAGAGATGGGTAATTGTTTGAGCACGGGGACAAGTTTTACTTTATCAGAGCGGAGATTAGAGGATGGCTGCACTTGTTAAAATAATTCTACTCATTAATTAACTTTGTTTTTTCAGAAAAGGCATGAATTTTATCATGAAATCAGAATATATTTCTTTTATAAATTGTTCTCAATTCATATCACCACTAACTGCAATAATGTTTAATCTAATAAATAGTTTAGTGAGACAAATATACTTCTCTTCAATTTTCTTTTTGAAATCAGAAACGAGATTACTTGTTGCGTATCTCATCCTATGTTAATGCCTGTAAAGCTATATCTATATTTAGTTTTGCGTATCTTTTCGCAATAAAACTTTGCCAAGAAATATATTCAGACCCAAAAATATAGTACATTTACCCGGATAATTTTGTCATACATGAAAACTTTTCAGCAGAAAATGATTTTTCAAATGCCGAATAATATTACGGCGTGATTTAACTGATGTCAGGTCAGTATTGATATCAGCAGTGAAGGGATAATTATGGTAATTTAATTTAGGGTCGATTTTATTAAAGCCCTGAAATCTTGTTTTGACCTGGACCTCCAAACTCTGCCCCATTCTTAGCAGAAATGCTGTCACGCACTTTTTGTTTTCCTAATAAAGGTAATTGAAAAATTTTTCTTCAACTACTTCACTTACAAAAAAACTATTTTTGATTACCACGATTTTACATCCTTCCACTTATCATGAGCAAATGATTCAATTCTCTTTTACGTCACATTCACTACAATTAACTTCTAAAATATATCATATTGTGGTAATAAAATCATTCCTTCGTGCTAAGAATATGAAGATTGAATTCTCTAATGACCACTCTTTTTATCTTTTAACCAAGCTAAGTCAAGTTGTAGTAAATGATGTCTTCAATGGTGCAACACACTCGTTCTGATTATGTTGACATCATTAACAATAGGATCTATCACATTATTTAACCAGTACAGCTTAACAAAAGCTCTACTGATACGAAATTATGTGATGACACAGTTATTACTGCGTGGGTGAATTTAATGAATTGATTTTAATAATTTAGCTCTGCGTACATTTTTTCTACTGCAATCTCTGTCACCATCAGTTGGAAAGTTTTCCATGTAGTAATGCATTTATACAATGCATTGCAATACAGTCTCAAAAATATTCCAAATTGATGCGGATGGACTGAAATGGGCTGGAGCAGAAGGATGATCACGGAAAGGACGAAAGCACATTAAATCGGCGGGGCTACTGGTTGTCTGTCATTCATTCTAGAAATTGACTGAGGAAGGGTTCGCAACGACAATTTTTTTTTGTGTTTTGTGGGATAACGCTGTGAGAAACCAGTAGCTAGGGATTATATAAAACCGCGGAGTGTACCATGAATGAGAATTAAGGAAACGAACACGTAGTTGAGCATCGTGGTTCAGTTTTGAGGACTAATGTGTGCAATCTCAGAAGAGAGGATAAGTGATATTAGTAGTACAAGTGGAAAATATTTCCACTTAATCCAAGGAGTCTGTAGGACATTACCCGATGTCCACCTCTATGTCATCTGCTTCAGAAACCAGCAGTCACAATTATTGATAAAGATACGTAAGTTATAAAAATTCAACTTTCCGTTTCTGTCCTATCTTATGACACTGAGTTTAAAACTGTTTACCTGTTACTCAATAAATATTAATTGTGATTTAAATTAATTTCTTTTGTTGTTATTTATGTTATTTAGGTTTAATTAAGTATAAATACAACTTAATAATTGTTAAATAATAAATACAAATTGCATATAAATATTACATTTGCGCTTCCTATTATGGGGCTTGCATAAAATGTGAATTCAATAAAGTAAATATTTTAATGTTGTAGCGCAGTAGAGCCAGGTACAATTTTTTTCCTATTTATGGAATTTTAAATTGCATAAATATTTCGGCATAGGCATGTCGCTGGCCAGGAAGAAGGGGTTCTTCCGAGCGCCAACTTGATGGTGCGGAATCAAATCAAAGAGACAGCGGTTGACGCTTGGGCTATAAAGCTCATAAATCTCGTCGCCGGTTTCGGAATTTCCTAATCTGCCTGAGAATTTGGTGACCGCGTGGCGTATGTTCCCCAAATGTAACAAGGAATATTATTGGAGAATATCCATCTCTGCCACCTTGGTTATAGGTGTCGCAGGAGTGGGGACGATGTTTAAAAAGAGGCAGGCGGAGACATTTTGGCAGCATATTCGTGGTGGAGCATGAATTAGACAGATTGGTAGGAGATTGGTGGTAGAGTGTGAATTTGAGAGATGTAGAGATTGATGGTGACACAGATTGGTGGCGAGAGATTGTGCAGTGAAAGATTGACGAGTGCAGTTGCAGCGCCGGTGTAAATTACGGACTGATCAGTCGAGGAGGCAGCTGAGAGAGAAGGCGTAAACAATGAGGGAAGAAGGAGAGGAAAACAGGAATTATCATCATTTCCGGCCGCGCGAATTCGTGCTATTGTCTACCGGCCGCTTCAGAGTTCGACAACAAGGAAGTTCCAGTGCATCAAGACGCATATGAAAACAACACAGGTTCGTCAACGAACGGAATATTCTGCTTCACATGGTCACCCAAACAATAATTACCCCTGAGAACTTTAGAATAATTCCCTTTTAATAACTTTGTATTAGTACTGGTTATATTCTCACCAGACAAATTTTCAAATTATTATTTTTTTCATTTAATAAATGCACATATTAAACCTTAATTTTTAAAATCGTTAAATAATTAATATCCCCCATCATTTACAATGTTGTTCCTCTAAACTTCACACAACTAACTTAACACTCAAGAAAAACCTAATCATTAATTCATTTATTCGAGGTCACATCATTCCTGAATTTTGACGAAATTTTCCTTCATCCCACGGATGAAGGTAACTTTGAAGTGTCTTTCATATTGGTGCTTCTATCATTTTGCAAAGAAATCTAAACAAAATCCATGCTCGCAGCCTTAGGCTGTTGCATGCGTTTCTCACTAATTAATTCAATGCACAGGACTATAAAATTTCTTGTCAAGGAAATACAAAATTTGCTTCTCACATCAGGCCATTATACGCGGGTTGTTCAATAAGTTTGGTAAATTTTTATTAAAAAAGGTAAAATTTTCACTTTCCCACCATTGTAGGTACGTACACTTGTTCCTTTCAAAAATATTCCTAGATGTGCTAAACATATGCCAATCATATTGTATTGTTTGGTAGCCTTTTGTAGTATTAGGTTTGTATTCAGGCGGAGACAATGAAAAAACGAACTTCACACTGGCATTGAACTCTTTCAATTGAAGTATTGGGCAACTGCGCAAAACAAAACAGAAGTGGTTGAAGACCATTTACTTATAAATTAATGATTTTAAACGAGGTCCAAATCTGGGAACATCGAAAAAGTTTATAATATTGTAACGCAGAGACTCGCCAAGCATTTATGTGGCATTACAATTATAATGAAATTATAACGAATGCATCGAACATTAAATTTCCTTTGTGATGTGGCTGGCGCTAGAAAACCTTAGGGACGCGACAGTGTGGCACCGATCGGCTTACGAAAATTTCCCGGAGGCGTAGGTCAATCGCCCTGGAATTTTCCAAAATGTTTTACCCCACCACCTAGATGACTCTAAGGGAGAAGGTTGAAACAAAGAGGTGGAATGGGTAAAACATACCACGTGAAATAGAGTTACCCCTGTGGACGGAGCAGATACAGAAGTGACCTGGGAAGGTGATACCACGGGAGATGAAGCGTGGATGGAAGTGGAGTAATCTGCGAGGAGAGGAAACGTGGAGTTCTAGGAAACAAGTTGAAGCCGGGCCGACACTCAGTGTAAGCTGCCGAGACAAAGTGGTTAACGCCTAGAGTTACGAGTATTTCTGGAATGAGCAGCGAGCAGTCAGCTTCCACCTCATGACATAAGGAGAATTCTGTACAGACTACCAGAAGCGCAATCCAGCATGCCAATAAAACAGGTGTGTCACTTGCCTGATATGTATATCTGCCATTCCGCTCTGCACGTACCCCACCGACACAAATTACCTTTTTTATTATATCGTTTAAAACTTTGGTAATTTTTTAGTACAGGATTAATAAATTCTAAAGAGCCCCTTAATTTTAAATAAATTGATAAGGTAATTCATTAACTGGTTGAAATAATTAAAACCCATTAATTAAGGCCTGATAAAAACCATACGTTACAACATCTTAATGGAAGAGCGCAGGCTAAAAGTACGTGAGGCAGCTTATGCTGTAGGCTTCTCAACTGAACCAGTGTATTTCATCCTCCGTCATTAAGTTTTGTGCGTGATGGTTACCGTGACTGTTGACATTGGACCAAATACGGATTTGGAAAAAAATTTCAACGCAGAATATAGCAATGTTTAGGCGTAGATTTGTAACGAATGAAAAATCTTGGATCAGTCACTACGTTCCAGAACCAAATAACAAAAATAGAAAAGAGCAGGTGAAAGTGCACCGGAAAAGGCAAAGTTCATTTTGTCAGCTGGAAACGTGATGGTCACAGTCTTATGGAATTCTTCTGGTACAGTATTCATAGATATCTTGGACCATAAGCATAACTGGGATCTATTATTCTGATCTGTTGGATAGTTTGAAACGGATGCTTATTGATACACGACCAAAATTGACGGACAAAAAAGTGTTGTTTCACCAGGAGAATGTGCAAACGGCCAAAACAGTAGTCGCGGCGAAAGTGTACCAGTTGTGTTGTGTTAATCTGGCACCGATAATATTATTATAACAAGGAACTTGTTAAATAAAAGAAATGTAGTTGGATCAAAATAGTGAAGACAAACTCTTCTTCCTACCAACCACTGTTTTTGTGTGGTTCATATTTAATTTATATATACAAGTTGTCAAAATCTTCTTTCACCAAAGCGCAACTTTTCAAAGAGTTTGACCAAAACGTAAAGTTATTGTATCTTCTGCCAACATTTCTCTCTGACCCTCTCCCAGGACGTCTGTCCACCATCTGCCTGAACAAAATATCGCAAGTAAAAATTTACCGTAACGCCGGCGAGGCTTCACCCCTCCTATACGTGACTATGTAGAATATGAAACTAAATTATTTTTGCTTTACCGAAATTTCAATTCAATGTGTCATTCGAATTCGTTTCTCATCCATCATATTCACCAAACCTACCACCAATTTTTTTTCTTGTTCACTAAACTTGAACATTTTGTGGGTAAACAGCGATATTAACTTACTCAAGAGGAAGTCTGGTTGTTTCTGATGCGGATTACAATTATTGGATCAATGGGGCACGTTCTCAGGAATTTGATTGCTGTTAGAGAGGATGTAATCATTTTAGAGCCTGTGCTCATTCAAGACCAGGATCAAGCTAACTCGTGGCGTCCGTGTTTAACCACCCTAGGGTAGTGAAAAGATTATTCCTGGTACGCGGGTGGTCGTGTGGCTCTCTAAAGAGTTAGTCTGAATTCCTGTCAGTGATAGTAATTGAAACTGACTCAATATGGTCATTGAGTCGTCTTCTAGCGACTAAGGTGTCGAAAGTGTGGGAGAATGATAGTGCGTCTTGAGGCGGGGAGGGGGAGAGGCGGATGGGTGGACTTCTGGTTGCAAATGTAAATTGGCGGTTCTATGGCCTGGGTCCTGGTTCGCCGTGATTTTAGATTCCGATGATGTAACCACTTGGCCATAATCATACGCTAGTAATGGCCATAATGTTACAATGTTACCTTGCTTGGAAGCTCATTCTGACTTGGTAGAATGGGTGGCAAGTTTCAAGGCCATTTATGTTAATTGTAACTCTTCCCTGCGGGAACACTGAAAGGAACAATGCGCGCGGCCTATCAATACCGTCTTGTGGGTCTGTCCTCCAGAGACTCCAAAGAAAATTTGGTGGTGGCTTGTGCACGACCCAGGGCAGGGCACAATGGAGTTGTATTCAAGGTGACATTGGTTTCGCATGCACGATTTTCTCCCTTCTCTATTTCAAGGATGCAAGGCCCTTCCTGCAAGTGACACGCGTGGCCCTCTCTCCGACGGGCCTCCAAGAAAAAATGCCGATGGAGCTCAAACACCGAAGGAACTTGAAGATTTGGCTTGGTGGGAAGAAATTTTCATCATTTGAGGAAGTGATCGAGGTCGAGACAGAGCATTTTTCAGAGTTTGACAAAACTAATTTTTGTGATGCGTAGGATAAAAGGAAACTCACTGGACCAAGTATACAGTCAACGATGGAGAATATGTTGAAAAATAAATTAAGTTTACTAAAATCTGAACAATAGCTTTTTTAAATTCCTAAACGTTTTCAATTTTTGTCAAATGATTGTCTGGAGCTTTTAAAAAAGTTGAAAATGTATTACTAGGCTTATAAATGATGGATGTTTGGTATTCTTTAGATTAGGACGAACGTGTGGCATAAAAGTTTGTAATGAGGGAACGAGAAATATTTTGCCATTGAAAGAGATGGAATCGAGTTGCAGTATGATATTGGTTTTTGGTTAATCTAATATTTATGTGTCATTAATAACATTTGAGGGTTACTAATTGGAATTTAAAATATTACGGACAGCATTTGTGATAAATTATTTGCTACGCCACACTTTTCAAACAGTCGATGGAGATATTATGTGACAGAAAAGACACTTTGTTGCAATATATGACCGATTTTAGATTTAGATTTACTGTTATTGACATTAGTGCTCAGTTGAGTAAATAGGAGACGGCATAAATTACATCAAGTAACAAATAATTATAAAAATATAATAAAATAACGTAATTACCTACAAATAACCTTAAAATACGTAACTAGAGTAAACAAGATATAAGTATAAAATCATTGGAAACCCGACAGGCACACTAGAAAGCACAAAAAACGCCAGAGCATATCATAGCACTAAATTGAATAAAAATACGTGAAGTACACAATTTTCATTTATTTTTTGTCAACGTATTTTCTCAGAGAATAACAAGCTGAACTTATTTTCCCAGCGAGCAGATACATATGGTCATTCCATTTTAATTAATCAATCCGAAGTTCCACGAAAGGCGTATTCGCTGAAAATTTGTATTCGGGTCTTATCTAGGTTGAGATACAATTTGTTCACCCTAAACTAGACATTTAGAACGTTGAGAGTGCTGTCCACTTTCTTAAGAATAATATCGAAAATTTTGTCTGCAATGACAGAGCAGGATTTCCCAAACATTTTCTGCAATGGAACACTTCACAAAATCGGACATTTCAATGGAACACTTGGTTTATTTTCTTAGGTTCAGTAATTCCTACTTGTAAAAAAAGTTTTATTTTATATTTAGTAATTAAATTTAAAATAGAAATTTAATATAATATAATGATAAAAATATGAATAAATGAAGCACTTAATCACTTTCGAGAAATTGTTCTCGAATTTCCACTCAGGGACAGCTGCGATTAAGAGTGGAAACCCGAGAACAATTTCAGCAACACATGCACCGGGAATGTCTCTATTCACTAATTAATCACTTTGCTGATGGATCTATGAATTGCCTACCTTGTTTATATCAAGACAATATTTGAAAGTTGAATATAATATCTGTTGTGACGTCGATCCTGTTTCTGCACCTTGACTTCATTGCAGCATAATAAGAAAATCCCACTTCGCATAAATAGGTTGTAGAAAACGGAAATAAATAAAAATAAATTGTATTGAAATATTGGGGTATTCTTCTAACAAACTCGCCCATAAATCGCTTTAAGACTGATGATCTTTGTATTTTTGTTTCAAATTAGATGCACTGATTAAATCAATTAGATTTTCGTAGTCACTTGCACATAAACTTATTGGTTTAGCTGTCACGTAAAATAGATTCCGAAGCCAGAGTGGTGGAAATAAAATTAAAGGTAATTAAAAAAATGAATGGGGAATTTATTAAAAAATTTAACCAACAAAAATATATAAAAAACGTGGACGTTACCCTCCCTAGGCGTCAAGGATACTATACAGCTCACCTTGTTGAGAATGGATTTAGAGGATTCACGTATCCTTAAGATCACTTATGTATGGAATAAAAAGTAAAGTTACAAGAGTTGATCCTTGAGGAACTTCGCATGTTATAAACTCCCAATCGGAGAATTGATTTTGGCTGTTTTTAGTCTCGATTAATACTAGTTTTTTACGGTCTGTAAGATACGATCTTAGAAGAAATGACGCATTTCCCCGTATGCCATAATATTCCAACTGTTTTGGTAATACTTGGTGATCTTTAGACAGACCAGCTTCCTTCAGGTTTTCATTCTGTAATATAATAACAGTAATTGTTAATGTAATAGTATCTTCATGGCTCAGGGACCCATATGTGGTCAGGTAGTTAGTCAGCTGAAATGTAACTGAGTAAATATCTTCCGTATTGCCGCGTCTCTATCAGAAAAAGCTTCACTTCGTTCTACAAGTGTAATTTCTTTATAGTTACTGGTTCCTTTGCCAGTCACATTTTTAATGGCATTGCAGGTTCCTTTGATTTTACTGCCTGCATTCGCTATATACCTGGAAGAATTGCGTTTTCTCGCGGCAATGAGCACTCTCTTGTAAGTACGTCTGTAGTTTGAATGTAGTTTAACAGTCTAGCAGATTCAAAATAATACTTAAACTTATTCAAGTAATAGAGTTTATTCCGCGTTACAGAAAGTTTTATATCAATGTGGGAATACTTTCTAGGATAATTTATAATATGATATCACAGCCGGGCACTATAAAAGTTTAACCTTTTACAATCTAAATGATGGGGGATATTAATTATTTTTTTAAATAATTTAAGTTTTGTATGTTTTATATGAACATTTATTAAAATAAAACACAATAATTTTAAATGGGTCCTGCGAGAAAATAACAAGTACAAATATAAAGAATTAAAGGGGGACGGTATCAAAATTCTCAGGGGTAATTATTGTTTGGGTGACCACGTGTAGCAGATATTCCGTTCGTTGACGAACCTGTTTTGTATTCATGTGCGTCTGGATGCAGTTGCAACTGGAACTTCCTTCTAGTTGAACATGAAGTGGCCGGTAAATAATATCATCAAGTCGTGCTATCGGAATTGAGAAAAACTCAGCTTTGTTGGAACAAAAGTTTGTAAATTGGCTCACATATGTGGATTTTAATCAATCTCTTGACCATGGAACTTACAGTTCCACTTAAAATAATTGATTTTATTAACACAGAGCTCCTCTTTACGCCCTAATCACTTCACTACATTTCACAACTTTTCTAAGTGAATATTCCAAAAGAAACGTGAATGATGCTTGTAATTTTCATACCGGAGTCTCATGATTAAATAAAATTAACATTTGTTCAAAGCTTTCCGAAATTCTGCACATTACAATCACGTGAATTATATTAAAAACTGATAATAATAATCATAAAAAATTATTTAACAAAGAAATGCTACTCACTACGAAAATTGTTTTTCATAAACTTAAATTTTTAAATAAACACTCCTTAAATTTAATAATAGTCTTGCATTCCCTAATTTCTATTGAAAAGTCGTTAAATTCTTTTATGCCTTTAATAAATAAATACACTGTTTAGTTAAAAATCTAACCCAGCTCCAGTTATAAATAATGTTACTTTACTCCTAACATTGCATTGGTTCTATCATATTTATAAGCTAAATAATTTTGAAAATAGGAAACAAATTATTGATACATTTATACCAAAATATCATAATATGAAATTTTACAAAACACTTTTAACAAAGCCAATTCAATTCTCTTAACATTACTGTCACACTAAATCTTTTACTATTACATGAATATAATTCTTAATGTCCTACTTTGCATCTTGTTTGTCCATACGTCACTTTTGGATAGGCCTACAGCTTAATGTTCGAATGTCCAATAACTCACGTGTCGTCGTATAAGTCACTAATAGTAAAATGTATCAGAAATAAATATCATTATATTGTTAAGCCAATGCGTTGCGAACTATTCATGAAATTATATTGTCACGTTTCTGTAGGAACGAGAGATATAGTAACACACACGTAGAGGTGTTAAACGTTTATTTAACAACGAAGTGCTGTACAAAGCCTCGTACTGCGTAAGACTGACTCCGATTCGGAAACCAGTAAAATTTATACATTCATAAAATATACCAGAAACAGAACATTCTCGAAACAGAAAATACTAGAAAAGAAAGGTAAATAAAGTAAACCAATAAAAAGGGTTGCATCGAATGGTACTCGAACCCGAGTCCACATTACGGCAGACCATCTCGGTTCACCTCAATGTCTTGAGCATGCGGTCGTCATTGCTAAATCTTCGTCTCCGTATAATTTCGCGTCGTCGTCGTCTTCAACCCCCGTTGAGCGTCGGGTTCGTTAAATGGCTTCATTCTCTGTATGTGAACGGTGTCACGGCTCTTTCTTCGTCTTTAATTGGGATCGTAATGCTCGACCTCTTAGATGACGTTGGATAAACCTCGTAGGACAGTACCGTCTGAGGAGCTTTTCCAAGAGGCCGACTTTGCGAATAGAAGTAAAGATCCAGACTAGATCCTCTTGCTGGCACAAAACTGGTCTACGTCTTGCGTTGTATCGTTGTCGTTGTTTTCATGAGCTTGGAGCGTACGTGTACGGGCTAGTTGTCGGATTCTTTGGCCCTCGTCCCTAATGGACCAATGTAGGTGTCATTCACATCGTCCGAATTGAAAGGTAATGTGTCCATTGTCGTTTCTGATCGCGACTGTGGACCAAGAAAAATGGCGTGAATGCCGATGTTTCTTGCTTGGCGGTGTTGTAGGCGAACGTCACAAATGGAAGTACGGCGTACCAGTTCTTCTGATCGACGTCGGTGCACATGGACAACATGTTGGACAATGTTTTGTTTAATCACTAGGTAAGCCAGTTTGTTTGAGAATGATAAGCAGTCATCATTCGGTGATTTATTTCACACAGTTTATTTATCTCATGTATTAGTCTATACTGAAATACTGTTCCCCGGTCTGTGATTATATTTCTTCGAGATCCATGCCTAAGTATTATTTCTTCTACGACGAAGGTGGCGATCTCGAAAGTTTCCGTCTTGCTACAGCTTTTGTCTCGGCAAACCGAGCTAAGTAATCGTTGCAGACAATAATCCACTTGTTTTCCCGGGATGATGTTGGAAATCTTCAGAGCTGGACATCTTCGATACGTTCAAATGATGCGTCGGCCGTAGGACGGTAGTAGACGCTCAGGTGGTCGTTGGGGAATCGTCTTTCTTCTCTGACACTCTCTGCAGTGGCTGACATGGTGTCTAACGTTTTAAGTGGTCGCGGCCAGTAAAATCGCTGACGGATTCTATCATACGTCTTGACGACTCCTAGGTGCCCAGCGGTGGGTGCTTCGTGGAACTTCCGCAGAATTTCTAGGCAAAGTTGCTTGAGGATGACTAGCAACCATTTTCTTCCCAATAAGTCGTAATTTTTCTAGTGTAGTGCATTATTAATTACCTCAAAGTCATCTTTCACATCCTGTGTAGAGTTAAAAGCTTGTAAAATCTGATTAAACTTTGGGTCCTTTCTTGTTCCACAGGATGGCCCATCAAAGAGTCTCAGTCTTCGATTATTCGTCGTCAAAAGGGTTTCGGGAGAGACTGTCGGCATCCTAATGTTTTCGTCCACTCTTGTACTTCATCGCGACGTAATATTCCTGAAGTCGTAGGGCCCACCTGGTGAGCCGTCCAGAAGGATCCTTGAGCCCGGTCAGCCAGCAGAGGAAATGGTGGTTCGTTACAACGGTGATCGGTTTACCAGAGAGATACGGCCGGAATTTATTTATGGCGTAAAAAACGACAAAGCATTCTCTATCTGTCGTTGAATACACTATGACTTTCTCTTTGCTGACGACTATCTGTACGAGTACAGCTCCAAGCCTGTGGCCGCTGGCGTCATCATGCAATTCCGTGGGGGCATTTTGATCCAACAATCCTAGAACGGGGTCGGAAACAAGGGAGTGTGTCGAAAGATTCATATTGTTCTGTGTTACAGAGGAATTCGGCGTCTCCTTGCAACAGTTTGTGCAGTTGCACTGAATTCTCTGACAATACGGCTGTAATAAGAGCAGAGCTAAGAAAACTCTTCAAGCTATGTACATTTCTTGGCCGGGCAAAGTTTTTTATCGGCCTGGCTTTCTCCTGATCGGAACGTAGCCTTCTCGCGAGACTTGATGGCTGATGATCTTTATTTTACTGGCGCGGAATAGACACTTATTTGTGTTTAATCTGAATTCAGAGGTTGGAGAATAGTTCACAGTCGGGGCAGATGGTCAGTGAAAGTTTCCGGGAAAACCATGATGTCGTCCAAATGGTAGAAGGACATAGTCCATTTCAAGTAGCGCAGCAAGTTGGCCATCGTTCGTTCGAAAGTTGCCGGTGCATTACACAACCCAAACGGCATAACTTTGAATTCGTAGAGTCCGTCTGGTGAAATGATAGTTATTTTCTCTCGATCGGGATCGTCCAGTAGCCTTATTGCAAGTTCATGATGGAGAAAAACTTTGCTCCCTTTAGACAATCCAGCTCTTGTCGATTATTGGTAATGGATAAACGTCTTATTTCGTGAGTTTGTTAAGTTTTCTATAATTACGCAAAATCGCCAGGCGCCATCCTTCTTTGTGGGTCATTCCATGTGAAGTCGTGTGGTGGTCCCCTCTTGGCCAATGTTGTGTGAATGTTTAGAAATGTCGCCGATGAACATTGACAAAGTTTTACGTTCTCTATTGCAGTACGTACAGAAATATAGTCTTTTTTATGACCTCAAACAGTAAACTTTTACCATACGACTCAGAAATTTCAGCAATTTTGAAATGAAATACCTCTAGTAATATTTGATTATAAGACATGAAAAATGGCCGTCTTTTACAAATCTTTTTTCTCTTTGAACCCCAAAGAACAAAAAAATTGTATCAAGAAATTTGGCATGCATAATTTAAAGCAAAGTCGTTCGAAAAAATTAGGGTGTGAAGAAAATACTATAAGTTTCGCTTCTTATATCTCTGGAGATAAAGGTATGAAATTTAATGAAATATTGCACTTAATAACTTTACATTACAATGTTTTTGCTGTATAATTTTATTTACCTGCTGCTCTACAAGACTTCACAAATTGAGTCTAAAAATGACGATTTTTGCA
Organism: Eucriotettix oculatus; assembly: GCA_034510155.1. NCBI lineage: Eukaryota > Metazoa > Arthropoda > Insecta > Orthoptera > Tetrigidae > Eucriotettix > Eucriotettix oculatus. Next base: position 259,246,833 of record CM067376.1, on the reverse strand, counting down.
AAAACGCCAAAAATAAAGCATTTTTAACATTCTTTAATGAAAAACTAGCCTACATGTTTCAAAACTTATTATAAAGTGGGCACGTTCTTTCATCGCGGTCGTTTAAGGCATTAAAATTGAGGACAAAGTACGACATTTCTGTGGCAGTCATATATCTATATACATTGAATTGACGTGTAAAAATCACAGGTTTTGCTAGTTTTTCCAATCTTCTTAGCTGCTACTCCACCAGATGCTGTTTTTTCTTTAGCTATCAATTTCTGCACTCGTTCAATTCTTTGTTTAATGAAATCAGTTTTATGGCTACTGCTCAACCTTCGAAATTTTAATGAGGAACTGCCTAAGTCAGTTAAACTCCAATTGACAGTGTCAGAAATGTCCATATAATTGTCTGGTGATGAAGACTCTGATGTGCCTTGGACCATAGATATGAATTCACATTTCCATTTGGAACCATTTTTTTGACCTGGTTTCACATTTGTTTTCCTCAACAGATATGGATGGCTAGATTGACTGTCAACAGCCCATGCTTAGCTGTGTGCTTTGTTTATTAAATGGGATGACTTTTGCCTCATTTCATATAATTTAAAAATAATTTTGTTAAAAAAGTCATTGTCTGTGAGCTCAACCTCCGATCGAAGTAATTTTTCATTGGCTCACAAACTGTACACATAACGCAGCCCAAGTTTCTTGGAATAGAAAGGAACATGGCGAGTTGATGATAAAGTTTCTCCAAAACTGCAATTTGGCAAAGTAGAAATAATACCAATTGACTAATGCATTCCATTTCACGAATTAAAGGCATTGAAATTTTTGAGAAAAAGAAGTTTCAATTTCATATTACAGAATACTATGCTTTAAAAAGATGTTGTATGGTTATGCTATTAGTGTAAAAGTACATTTCTAAACCTCGTTACAAGTGAATCAGAACAACTTAAACTCCAACAGAAATAAAAGGGAAATAATACGCGAAGGCAAAATGAAAAATTAACAATTTGTCATATTTCCGAGATCCTATATACCTGCGATGAAACATGAATCCTTCTTTTTTAGTAATTTAATACAAAATTTTAAAAATTACCTGAATGCACATTGAAGAATACAACATCGTAATGCAAAGTTATCGAGTTTGTCCCTAATTTCAAGCCCTTATACGCCTGCAATGAAAGATCATGTCTACTTTTTAAAAAAGTTTAAAACGTGCTCTTACATATAAAATTTATTCAAAATTTTTTCTATAAGATAGTTTTGCATATTTTTGGCGTTTTTGCAAAAATCGTCAACTTTACACTCAATTTGTAAATCACTAGAGTGCAGCAGATAAATAAAATTTTACATTCGAAAACCTTGTAATGCTAATTTATATTCTGCAAAGTTTAACAGTTGTCGTATTATAACTTCCAGAGATAAAGAAATTCAAAATTATAATTTTTTTTCACACTTCAAGTTTTTTGGCAGACTTTGTTTGAATTTATCTAAGCAAAATTACTCATCAAAGTATTTTTGATATTTACGTATAAAAGTACACATAACGTTGTACTAGATGATCACGTTTCGTTTTTCATAATAATATACTGCCAGAGATCATAGTCATAGCATAAAAGATTCCTACACAGAGTTAAACAAACTTCAACATCTCCACAAATATTAAATATTAGAATGTGAAATGTTACCAGTGTACTTTGTGGATATGTATGAATGCTCACACAAATTGTCATCAAAATCCATGATGGTCAAGCGGGGCACTTTTAAGGAAATCAGACCACTTGACAAGGAATGACCCTTGTGACAAGCACGACAGGTGATGACCACGGGCTCTGTGATGGTTGAGCAATTCCCCGGCCAAGCATCTTATCCACTTTTTCTTGAATAATGCATCGTCCTGCTGGTGATACTCGGTACGCCTTTTGACTGATATGTGAATTGCTTCCTGTGTTAATTTTATGTTTCACCTTCACGGTGGTTAATTTGTTTCTGATTACGGCGTCGAAGCACATAGAATATTTCTGAAGCAGTTCAAGAAATTTTGTCTACTGAACAATGGTTAGCTCCGGCGCTAGTAACTTATGAAACTCAAATCCGCTGTTACTCGTCTCTGTAGGAAGTCTGCGGCTGGGTGGATTTTCTTCCATGACATTCAGATATTCTTGTGTTATTGGCTCACGCCTTACTAAACACGCATGTTTCGGAAGAAACCGAGGTTCATTCTGACCATTAACTACCCATAATTCTCCAGTGTCATCCTTGAACGTGGTTACCGACGTAGAAATAATGACTAGTGATAATTCATTATTCGTTTCAATTATTAGATCTACGTGTCCATTTAATTTAGGGAACGCGACTTTAACTCTGGTAGCGCTCGACGCAGGAATGGTCACATCGTCGAACACAAATAACTGCTACTATTCCTTATCTCCTGTTTATTCCACGAAGGCTTGTAATTAGTCTAGCAAAAGTTCCGAGCGTTTACATTCAATTACAGCTTGAGAACTCTTCCAAATGTTCCATTCGAAGATAACGTCATAGATACACTGCGGCAGGACGATGAATTCGAATGGCTGAATTCTCTTATTATTGGTCAGCCTGATGGTGCATCTTCCGGCTGGTTGCACATATTTGCCATCCGCAACCCTTCAAATTTATCCCTGTTATCACCGAACTTTGTTTTCTTCAGCTATCGTCGAAACGTCTCAGACATAACATAGAGAGATGCTTCCGAATCGACTAGAGCTCGTACCGACTTGCGACCCAACATAACTGCGATATAATTCCCTGAAATATTCACGACGGTCGTCGACGGAGGATTTTCTTCTTGTGCGACCTCACCTCCAGGAATAGTCGCGTCATCTATTTTACGTGGTAACGTCGGCTAGGTGACCGGCTGAATGGCGATGGAGATCTTTGCGACGTGACGGATAGCGTTTTCTCCTTGCGGCATGATTTGGCGATGATGATCTATATCTTCCACGGAACCAATAATTTTATTTGGCTTGGTCATACTGGCGTCCGTCGTCGCATACATCTAGCCCTCGTCTGACTCTTACGTCATTAAATGCCCGTCTCCTCTCCTTGTCCAGGACGGCCACAGTGGAAACAGACAGATCTATTATCCTGTGTCCTTCAGACGTCTGTTTTCCTTGGGGCGTAAATTGGTTCCTCCCGTGCATCAACTTTTGTGTAGCTGGGCTTCCTTTTCGGGAGAACTTTTCGGACGTCTGTGTGGAGATTGGAGCCAATACTTTTTCCACTTCCCTTGATGGCTTCTTGAATGCTTTGTGGCTCTGGCGCGTCGGTACGTAAGGAGAGTGCACGTTGAATTTCTTCCGTCACTACTTGGCGAACGAGAAACGACAGATCATTCGCCTCTCCTACTGAATCAATCGGCACAACGTTCGGAAGCGCCTCAAACTTGAGGCGATATCGTTTCAGGTTCATTTCTTCGATGAACTGGCAGTGCTTGATGAACTCGTCTTTAATTATAACGTCCTTTAATAGGAAGGCCTGATATAAGTTCCCCGCGACACCTTTCATGAAATGTTTCAGTTTTTCTTCTTCCCCCATGTTTCGGTTAACTGTTCGTTACAGTACGAGAACCTTTTGTATGTATGACTGGGCTTTTTTTGCCACTTTTCTGAGCTCAATATTTCACTTCTTCTTTTGCCTGTCGAACATGGTGCTCCGAATCACTAAATGCCTTCTTGATCTCAGTCTGAAAATTTTAGCAACTGGTCAACTTGTCTCTACGTTTTCAAAGTACTGTCTTGCGTTCCGTCCAAGTAGAATAAGCGTTGGCCAGGCAAACAGTGTCGTCCCACTTATTAAATCTGCCTGGGTCTTGTCCGGCGTCTCCTGTGAAGATGGCAGGGTTCCTTATCTGCTGCTAGATAGCAGCATGGCAGGTGCGCTTCTTTACTGTCGTTCTTCGGTTTTGAATATGGCGGAAATTCCGGACTCAAACTTTGGAGCCTCGGCTTTGTCCTTATAGGATCTCCTGTGTGTTAATTCTAGATGTTACCCGGCACCTCCACCAGAAATGCCACCTTTTGGTAGGATCTTGAGATACAGTAACCACACACGTAGAGGTTATAGACGTTTATTTAACAACTAAGTGCTATACAAAGCCTCGTACTGCGTAATACTGACTCCCATTCGGAATCCAGTGGATTTTTTTTCTCCATGACTCTACAGCCCATTGAGGGCCTCGGCCTACCGAGTCGACTGCGGACTGTCATCTTGCATGACACATTTAGAATTTGGAGTGACACGTGGTCAGTGTATCGATCCTACAATAGTCTTAATCCCGGTCTTCTCGACCATGACAACACAAACATCCAAGCCCATGCCAAGATTCGAACCCGGGACCTCTGGGCTGTGAGGCAGCAACGCTAGCCACTACACCACAGGAGGTCGAGTGCAATTTATACCAATGCAATTTATTCATACATGGAATATTCCAGGAACAGAAAATACTATTGTAAAGTTCTCTTCCCCTGCTTTTAGAAGCACATTTAAACTACTTCAATTCCTTCAATCCCTATTGATCTCTGAACAACTTTTACAGTTTAAATTTATGCAGGCGAAAAATTACGCTAAAATGTGATCAGATTTTTAACATTTTTTATTAATTAAATTATGTCACGACGTTTCCTTCCTTTGTTTGGAACCTTCTCAGGCGTGAAACAATCCATAAAATAAGTATAACTGAAATCATAATATACCTATTAATATATAATTTGCCTGCATTATTCGAGGTATAGTCAGAACAATTATAAAATTAGCTTATATTTCAGCCACTACAGTATTTATTAATTAAATAAAGTTTCCGACTTAAAAACTTCATCCTTATAACACCGTTAAATGATTAATTTTAGATACTTAAATATCTTTTGACACTATGGTAATCTGTTCAAATTTTGCCTAGCGTCTTTAAGGTGACTTACTAATTTCTTTAACTAAACATTCGGATACAATACGATTAACTTTATATGATAAACGAATTACTATAACACGTTATGTAATATGTTATGACATCAGTTTTCTGCTTGGTGAAGCTGTATAATTTTTTTAAAAATCTGAGAATAATTAGGTTTTACATTGGATTCATAACAAACATTAACTACGAATTATTAGCATCTAGAAGAGAAGCGTTCGTCAAAGTTGTAGATAGAGTCTGCGAATTATTGAAGCGAGCTGTAAAGTGTTCACGCAACGTTCCTTTGCATTACCGTGAGTCCAGAGCAGCCTCAATCACAACACAACTAATTACGTTTAAGCCTATTTGAATGTAGTTTAGATTATGATTAAAAGTTTACAACTTTTATTCACTTAGTTGTCAATATGACTTTAACTTCAATGGGTTTTGTATATCCTGAAAATCGCAGAGGACTATTGTATATTACAAGTTCATACTTAGATTTATTTATTCATTAGATTAATCCTCAATTTATTTTTATATACCTGGTCTTTTCTAAATTTTCATGGCCAAATTCTTAGAACTAGATGTAGAAGGAACGAATGTAAAAATTAATTATTGGTTTAAAGGTTTACATGTTCCGTCGATTATTTCCTGTCTTACTTTATTAATTAAATTACACCAAGATTTTTAGCTGAGCTTTGTAAAACATTTCTTGTTTATATGTTAATCAAATTTTACTTTTTATCGTACGGTGCTTTGGTCGACCGCACTGACTCTTGTCCGTGTCTTCGTTTTGAAGAGTATTTTCCATCTTTCTTCATTAATTTAATTTCCCAACGTTTTCAAGCAGAGATTTTTAATAAGCATTTCTGGTCACATGTTTCATTATACTTCCAGAAATCATTCTACTTCTTTTCCGTTTTTTCTAAGAATGTTCGATTGTATGTATTGCGGAAATTAGGAAGTCTATAGTTAAAATATGTGGTAAGTACAATGAAAATCAGGAGTGAATTAATATGTTAATTATTAGAAAACAATAGACCTGTTTCAGAATATGAATTTGATAGCCGATCGACGACATTTCTGGTAGTGTTCACGTTCAGTTTCATTATTAATGCCCGTTTGGCGTTGATTACAGTAATAGCAATACTTACATTCTAAAAACATTCTCTACATCAGCTCAGCGTAAAATTTAGGAGACGATTTCGTGGACAATATTATTCATGTAATTCGGTGAATGAAATGATATGGTACGCAGAGGAGCGCATTATTATTGCACCTCTGGCTCCGAAAATCGCACTTAGGGACTCTGGATCGGTTTTTAATGTTGTGTTGAAACACCAACACCAATCAGCATGAGTACGGTCAAAACAAACAACGCCATTAACGCTGCTCTCGTCGCGCTGATGAGTTATAGTGACCACTTGTGTTAATTGGACTACAATTGCATCATTACCCTTGAGCGCCATTTATTGGGAACGAATATGTAATACATTTTATTTGATCCTTTGTTGTAAAAAAAGTTTAACCACTTGCAAAGTTGATGTTTTGTTTGAAAGCGATGACAATGAGATTTGACTAATTTGACGTGTTTACTGCAAGACAGCATTAAAATTTCTCAATAAATACGGTGTTGATAACTTGAATCATAAAATTTTTTATTAAATTTTGAACCAAGTCAGAATTATTCAGTAAGTTGTGTTTTAGAATGACGAAAAGGCATTCTCAATATCACAAAATCTCAGTCTGTAATGTCTGTTATTTATTCAACCAAGGGTAGTTAGAAATCACACGTTAGGAAGCTTAGAATAATATATTAATACTGTGTCTTGCCAAGAAAACCTGAAAATTGGAAGACGAATTATCATGGCCTTTTCCCGATAGCTTTCTGGGTCTTAGGAAAGGTTTACAATTGTGTGTAATAAAATTTTGTATGTATTTCACTGTTCAATTTATTACGACACGCAATATACGAACAAAGGCACGTTTAAAGTGAAATAATAGACTCTCCATGCTATTCTGCCTACCACATCCCACATCCTCAATAATCGTCTTAGTTTTTGAATTTGAATTGAATTTATTAATACTGCAATTGAGTAGCACTCGGTGGCAGTTACAAAAACTAAACTTAAAAATAAAATATGTTACAAAAAATACTTACACTAATATAATATGAATTAAATTAAATCCTAACAAAAAAAGATAAAAAGTACCCATTATTCATATATTGTTTCGTCGCACTACACTACACTTCACTACACTTCCTAATTCTTCCCTGAAACACGTTACTATTGGCAGGGAATGTTTCGAAAACTTCTGCAGGTAAATTGTTCCAATCCCTTACAGTCCGATTTAAAAATGTAAATTTCCCAACGCCAATTTCAAAGCTACACTGCCCAATTTTACAATGATGATCCCCTCTACTGAAATAATTTATTTCTAAAAACATTGATGCAATATCTTCCCAGGATTGTTGGCCTGCGTACGCTTTAAAAAGAGCCCCGAGACGTAAATTTTGTCGTCGTTTTTCTAACATATCCAACCCTAATTGACGAACCTTCTCGTTTCCGTGACCAGGACACCGCTTAACAAATTTTGCCGTCCCCCTCTGAACCCTTTCCAGTGCCTCGACCTGATATTTTCGGAACGGATCCCAACAAATACACCCGTATTTTAGTACTGGACGCACGAGAGATGTGTATGCAAGTTCCCGTGTTTCACAGTTTGCTTTTTTTTAAATCCGCATGACGAAATGAAGTGCCTTCCATGCTTTCCTAGTCACATGGTCTATTTGATATTCCCAACCCGTATTACTGCTCAAGTATATACCCAAATACTTACAGTTACTTTCTTGTACTATTTCATTACCGCTGAGCTTATAATTAAGTACTATTTCAACGCGACGCCTACAAAAGCTTATTGCCTTGCTCTTGTTACAATTTATTTTCATTTTATTAACAAGTGCCCAACCTATTATTGTGTCTAAATCTTTTTGTAGAAGTTCTTCATCGATCATAGTTTTTATTTTCCGATATATTACGCAGTCGTCAACAAAAAGACGCACCTGAGAATTAATGCCTGATGCTAAGTCATTTACGTAGACTAGAAATAATAAGGGACCAATAACGGAACCCTGCGGCACACCCGATTTAGCTTTCGCAACTGAGGATAGTTCGTTCCCTACTTAACCATTTGCTGTCGGTCTCGTAAAAATTCTCTAATCCATAAAACTACTCGTCTATCAATCCCAATTTTGGTCATTTTTTGTAACAATATGTCATGAGGTACAAGATCGAAAGTCTTTGCAAAATCTATGATGACCGCATCCACTCTTCCTCCTCTGTCAACCTCATCGGCAATGTCCTGGTACAAGGAAACGACTTGGCTCTCACATGAGTAACCTTCTCGGAATCCATGTTGCCCCTTGAAAAACCAGCCGTTATTTTCAAGCTCCTTACGGATGTACTCTACAATAAGGTGCTCCATCAGCTTACAAACCACCGACGTAAGACTTATCGGTCTATAATTATTCACGTCACTTTTACTACCCCCTTTATGAATTGGGACAACTATAGCCTTCCTCCAGTCACACGGTATACTGGTATATGGAATAACCTCATTAGGTATGGAATAATTGCCTCCACTGATATTTTTATTATTTCTGCGGGAATACCGTCTATGCCACGTGATTTTCTATTTTGTAAATTATTTATCCGTTTCCTTAAGCTTTTGACTAATATTTGGAATAAATTTCCCTCATTCTGTTCAATATCTACGTTACAATGACCCTTATTTGTGTTAAAAATTGAACTGAAGTGTGAATTTAGTAGTTCAGCCTTATCTGTATCCCCCGTGACAAGAACGTCATTATGTTGCAAAGGTGGTATACCCGTTTGATTCCCTTTACGCCTATTAACACAACTAAAAAAAACTTTCCAGCTGCTATTACTATCAGATAAGATAGTTTCCATGAAATTTCGATGGGCCAATTTCTTTTCATTTTCAAGAGCCTTAGAAATAGACTTGAAATGATTGTAATTTTCCTGACTATAATTCCTAATTCTATATGCGCGCCTAACCCGTTTCTTTAAGTAAATTATTCTTTTAGTGTAATATTCTGGATCCCTGTTAGTCCGAATAAATTTACGGGGGACGTATCTATGCATGGCTTCCAGTAATATGCCCTTAAAATATTCACAGATTTCGTCAATGTTTCCGCCCTGCATGAGGAAAGAGCCATGTTTTTCCTTAATGAAGGATTGGAGATTAGGTACATCTGCTTTAGAGAATTGCCAGCTGCTTTCCGGGGATTTCCTGGAAGCTTATTCTCTTGAAACTCAATTTCTATTAATATTCCATTGTGGTCACTTATTCCTGTACAGATTTCCCAAGATCGCACACATTCTCGCGGACGAACCAAATATACGTCTAGTAAATTATTACACCTAGTTGGCTTTTTAATTATTTGTGTTAGCCCATTAGTCCAAACTAAGTTGTTGACAAGTGTTTGCCTTTCCGAATACCCAATTTGGCCGTTCCACTTTACTGTTGCTAGATTTAAATCGCCAGCTACTATCATCTTTCTGTCAATATTTAGGCAACCAGATTTTTCGACCATTTTCTGTAAAACCGCGTAAGTTTTATCGTCAGGTGGTCTGTAGCAACCGATGACGCATACTTTATCATTTCTACAGTTAACATTTCCACTTCCTCGTCCTTCCACAGGAGTTTTGAGTTAAAATTTATTTTGTTGCAAATAAAGATCCCCCACCCTTCTTTTCAATTTCGCGATCACGTCTGTATACATTGTACCCCGGTCTAAACATTTCCGCGTCGTTAACATTACAGTTGAGCCACGATTCAGTTCCCACAATTACATCTGGATTGTATGATTCAACCAAATTCCAGAATTCCTCTACTTTATTTACAATACTTTGACAATTAACCTGCAGAAGCTTCAAAACATTTCTTACCGTGCTACTGCAGTTCTCCATCGATGGCTGCCGCTGTCATTCTTGACGTTCTGCGTCGTTTCCTCTCGTTCCCGCCGTCGCCACATCCACCGTCTCCTTGACGCTCCCTGACGTCGTGATGTCCGTCGGCGTCATGATGTCCCTCTACGTCGTGATGACCCCCGACGCTGCGTTATCCGATGTCGGAGTTTTGATGCCTGACATAGCCACTGCTGGTTTTGTAGACGCCGCGAATCTGGAGAAGAGACTTCCCAAAACCTTTGCACCTCGTCGGTTCAAATGAAGACCGTCACGTCCAAAGTCTCCATCCCTTAGCCATGCGTTGCCATCGACGAAACATGTGCCTAGAATCCGAGCCACCCACTCTAGTGATTCATTTATTTTTCCAATCCTCCGCCAGTAAACATCCCTTCTCCGCAGCACTCCACTGATAGTTACATTTGCTGTAGTATAATTCGTTTTGACGGACGTCCAACCAAATGTTCCAGGTTTTTACTCTTGACATCGTTTGTACCCACGTGTATAATTATATTTTCCGGATTACCTTGATTATGGCACTCAGTGACTTGCTTCATCTGCGCAGTCTTTATCCCTAGCAAGCATTTTACTTTCAAGCCCGGATTTGTTACTCCTGTGTGCCTCACAATCGAGTCCCCTATTACCAGACATTTATAAGATTTATTAGGCTCCTGTAAATTAACTTTCGTCTGTTCTTTACAAAGCCTTCCATTTTCGGTTTCCAATTCCTCGATCCTTTTCATTGCTAAAAGCAGCTGCTCTTTTACATCACATAGTTCTTTTCTTAAATTTATAATCACAGCATGATCAGTTAATCGAACCTCGTTGCATTTACGACAACACCAGTTATCTTCATTTGTTGGGTTCTTTTCACTTTTTGGCAACTGAAGTGGTACCAGTTATTACACTTGTTGCACATTAGCCCACTTCTTAAATTTTGCTCCATGGAGCGTGACGTCCAACAATGCGATAGGCATTTTTAATTTTTTTTTCATTATTGAGTCGACAGAACAGTTGCGGGACGGCAATCGCCGAGAGCACACGGGCTTTGGGGAAGGCGTCGTAAATTTTCAAGTTGGAATTTTGATTGACGCCACGGTTGCATTTCCTAAGGAGATAGTTGCAAAATAGCCATAGTCGAAGTATCCCTGATCGCCACCAACTGGCGAGTCCCGATTCAGCTACCACCAGCGGACCGAGCCCGGTGACTTGACTGAAGCCATCACAGTCGGTACGTCCCTCGTAGCAGCCGTTCCCGGAGGAGGTCCTGTCACTGCGGGGGCTGCTTGAACGCGATAGTGTGGGTGGACTGCACTTCCTGCCTGCACCTGACCAGGCTGGTTACCGGAAAGGATCGGTCGTTCCCGGCACGCTACGTGAGCGAGCGGATCGAAGTTCGATCTGTGGACTGCGCCACAACATAGCTAATAAGGTTAAATTGTTACAATACATCAATATATCCCTAATTACTACATTGATCCCGAATATAACAATTTCGTTTTCATCATACTTCTTGTGATAACGTGTGTACAGGGACCGAAAGGTTCTGTAACGTGAAGACTCCATAGATAATTGAATATAACTTTCATATCACTAGTGGGAGAAAGGTTTAGGTTTACCAATAAATGGATACTTGTTTGTGAGAATAGAACATGTTTAGGGAAGCGATATTTGTTGAGTGTGGTTTGTTGTAGCGTTTTGCCTTGTGTATGATAAGTGTTAATTTTAAGTTGCATTTTTTTCTTTGCCTTTGGCGTGGTAGATATCCCCCTTGATCGCAATCATATTCTTAAGTTGAGCGCATTGACTCCGATCAGCTGACACGCTTGTGCCCTCTGCGCATGCGCATCAATAGTCACATAAACAGCTGACTTGATTAACTTATATTACTGTGTTCAATAATAGACATTAATGTTTTAGATTATACCTGATAATATGTGTTCCAAACCAGCTGGTATCAGGATCACTCTTATTGTCAATTGGTTTGCGGGTCGATGCTATTTAGTACGGTGACGCCCGCAGGTATAAAGTAGAATAGTAATAATAATTTATACAAAATCATTCTCTTTCATCAGGCGTCAGGGCGCTGCGGGAGTTTTCTCGCAGGCGCTTCAGCCCAGAGTGACTGCGGGGCTCACCTGATCATGTCGGGAATGCCTCGCACTCTCTCTGGGTACTTTTTATCAAAGTTCTCATATGCCGAGACACCTTCACCTATTTTAGGAGGTATATGTACCGGGGTCAAAGACCTTGGGCATATGGCAAGAGCTGTCCGCTGATCCCATTGGATCAGTCGGCCAACTGCCTCCTGAAACTGGTGGAGACACGGAGAAGGGAATGCTGCGTCCCCACAGCAGACTCGTCTCCCGTCATTCGGAAGGGCGTGAGAATAGTGCCCAATGCCCGACCTACCTGATGCAGGTTTTCTAGGGTTTTCCCTGCATCTCTTTAGGTGAAACACCGGGTAGGATCCTTAAACCATAGCCCGGGGGCCCTAGTTAAACCTTGGCTACCTTGCTCTACCTTCCGCATCCCCCCTTTTCAATTCCCTTCGTATGCTATTAAAGGGGAGTTGCCTGTTTCAGGATCACCCTCATGTAGCCTGTTACCCCCCCCCCCAAAATTCTCTTTCATATTTTGTAACTTAATGAGGGGAACTATTAATTGTAAATCTATAATAAATACAACTTCTAGATATAATTTTACGATTTAGATATAGATATTTTGTTGTAATTCTTCTCCTGCACTATCCTTATCCTCGCTACGTTCACGAATGCTTTTTTTTTAAAAAAAAGAATCCGGGGAATCTTGCAAGAAGAATTCACGCCTAAATGTGAGTAATTTCTCATTGCGGGTGAGATGTTATAGTCTGAACGTTTTTTTATTTTATTTTCGTCGGCTGCTTTAGTAATTTCTTGCTTCAAGAGTGTGCATTTCTCTTTTATATATATTTTTTTACTTTCTCCATTAATCTATTCTTCATTTATCCTTTAAAACACTGACGCATACCTTGTTTTTCCATTTCTTTGTTTTATTCCTTTTATTGAGTTTCTTTATTTTCAGCCTGTAATTCATAATCAACAGATTACGGTCCTAATCCACATCTGATCCTGGATGCATCTCCGTTATATATATTTGTCTCACCATTGAGTAGTTCAATTATTACCTGCCCGTTTCCATCGGCTTCTTCCACGTGTAGGGTCTTCTTTCATGATTCTTGAAGTAAATATTTTTCAATCAATTAACGTCTACCAAGTAATTAGACAAACCTGTAGTTGTCTATTCCATCGTTGGTGAGTGGTAACTCTCCTATATGGCCTCTCATGTAGGAAAGATCACTATAATCAAGTTTTATTAGGAGAAACTAATCAATCAAAAGCAGATTGGTATTTGTTGCCACGGGGTTTCCTTTGATAGCAACTCCAAACTCTGTATGTAAATGTCTCATTAAAAACGGAAACTCAGAGAAACATTTTATATATAGCCCTCCGGTAGCATTCCACAACCTAGCCTAATTATACCAGAAATAATTCACAAATATCGTTTAACTAAAGTCTATTTTACAAACGCCCGAGCATTATTCAAGGCCCCTCATCCAATTTATGAACATTTACCAAACCATGATAGCCTCGAGTCTCTCTGAATTCCACTGAACTCCTTTAAGGAGTGATCGGACACAAGTGTATATTTCTGTTAAAAATACGAGCATAATTTTTTACAGTTCGAAACGACAAACTTTTTATAGAATTGAATACATCTAACTTTTAAAATAAAGACCTGTGTGGTCACCCGCGTGAATTTCCTTTTACAGTCTGTCGGGATCAATCACGCTACTTGACTCATCATATGGGTTGTCTAGCATCATTTAAATAAAAAAAAGGCCGCATAGGTGTACCTACGTGTGTTATGCGCCTCAACCAAAACGTTTCCATTAATTTCTCCTTCATAAATTTATCATCTAGCCTTCCCGATTTTAACTCTTACTCATCTATTCCTCCCTGGAGATACACGGAAATCCCGATTGGCACATCCCTCACCAGTTTCACCAACAATCAAAAGCACAACATCGGTTGGAATGCAAAAATTTGTGATCTAATTGAACGTTACAATCACCCAAGAGTCATATTCATTGATGCAACAAAATCGCTGAATGGAGTTGGATGTACCAGGTTCACCAATGGATCATCAAAAACTCAAGCTATCCACAAAGATGCTTCACCTCTTACAGTTGAGATTTACGCTCTAAGCACTGCTTGGAAAATCCTGTTCCAAATACATTAATTTTCTGTGATTCATTAAATACTATAAAAGCCATTAATAATCATTACAATATCAGAGACAATATTTGGATTTCTAATATTAACAACCATCATATTACCGCATGCTGGATCCTGCCCACAGTAAAATTTTAGGAAATAAGGTAGCTGACCATCTAGCTAAACTCACTTCAAACTCTCAAGCCACAGTTTTATATCCGACCATACATGCACCGTGGATGATATATGGAGGATTTATAACACCAAATTCCTTTTAACAACGGACCATACCACCGAAACCTCAAGAATTATCAAAAATTACAAGCATCTAAGAAGAAAGGAGAAAATAGTAATTTCCAGGGTCAACCACACCAAATTTTCTCATTACTTTCCTTTTTTAGAGAACTTCGACCACAATGTAGCTCGTGCAGGATGAACGTAACATAGACCACATCATCTTCCACTGCCCCAAGTATCACAAACAGAGGACTACTGATATCATCGGATTGTATGGACCTAAAGACATCACATCTTCGGAAGAAGCAATAAATAAAACTTTAAAATTTTTAAAAGATATCAAATTTTATGAAAAAATATAATTTAACTTTTCACCTTATGTAACAATATTATGTTCTATTCAAATACCCTAATGTAATTTCTGTGCTAATGACATTTATGTTAGCCGCTAATGACTATTGTTGACGCGACTTAAAATAAATTAAATAATAACAATAAAAAAATATCTCCGAGTCAAGCCAATGTAGCGCAGTAGAACCCGCGTCCAAATTTTATTATAATTTACGGGAACTTAAATACCAAATATTCCGGCATGAGCAAGTTGTTTGCCAGGAAGAAGGGGTTTTTCCGCCCGCCGTCTCGCCTTTCGGAATAAACAACAAAGGGGCTGCGACTGACACCTGGACCATAAAGCGCGGACACAACGTCGCCGTTTCGGAATGTCTTAATCTGCCTGGGAATTTGGTGACCGGGTGGCGTGTGTTCCCCAAATGAAACAAGGGATATGATTGGAGGATATCCATCCCTGCCACCTTAGTGATAGGTGTCGGATAAGTGGGGACAAGGCTTTAAAGAGGCTGGCGGAGACAATTTTGAGGAGATTGGAGAGATTTTTGCAGTGGATGGAGAGAGGAAATTGAAGGAGAGTGGAGAAACAGATTTAACAGATTTGGGAGATTGGTGAGGTGGCAGCGATGACCATGCTTTGATCAGTCCAGGAAGCAGGGAAGAAAGGTCTTAGCAACAAGGGAAGGAAGACTTCGTGTTATGTTCGACCGGCCGCTTCAAGTTCCACAACACGGAAATTACAGCGAGACGCCTATGAAACAACTCAGGTTCGTCAACGAACTGATCTGCTACACGTGTTCACCCAAACCATTAATACCCTGAGATTATAATTAATAAATACATATTTAAACTCAATTATTAAATTCATTGGTTAAATACCCCCCCATCATTTACACCAAGCGAAATTGACAAATCATATTTTCTACCGCAAGAGGTGATCTAACATCCGCGTGTATGTAGGTCGGTGAGATTTTTCCTCAGATTATGTGTATCCATATAAGCTCAGAAGCAGAGTGTCTTTTAGGTTTTCCACTGTTTTCCACGGATGTTCTTAGATTATTTCGTTTATTGATTCTAAGTGTTTTTGTTTGACTGCAGTTCAGTTAATTTGTGCTAAGTGGTTTCGTCTAATCGTTCATACAGAATGTCCTTCGTGGCGTCCGCTGAGTGACACATAGCAGCATCCTGATGGAACCACGTGTTGTTCAACATGGTCCGAGGACGGTGATGACCTGAGTCAAAAGAGTACGGACCAACGACGCCTCTGGCACAAAGTCCACGCCAAAGAGTAACTTTTTGTGGATGCATTGCCACTTGATGAATCTCGTGTGGGTTGGAGTCATTCCATGTATGAAAACTGTGCTTTTTAACGTAGTAATTCATCAGAAAATGCGCTTTGTCACTAAAGATGAGTTTTTAGGCCAAAATCGGGGACTTCTTCTAAACGCTCTGAAGCCCAGACAGTGAACAACCGGCGTTCTCTATGGTCATTAACTTTGAGATCCTGGGTCAGTTGGATCTCGTAGGCCCAAAATCCAACGCAAAAAATTGTAAAATTGAAGTCTGAGAATGGCCAAGTTCTCGTACACTGCGAAAAATTTTACTGCCTCGGGTTCTCCTCCACACATTCACGGATTACGTCAATGTTCTCGGCCGATATGGCGTTCCTTTGACGTTCAGGTGTTGGCTGATTGTTTACCGAACCGGTCGTCTCGAATTTGGCCACCAAACGTTGGAGAGTCGACTATGAAGGACCACAGTGGTCTGCCGTAAAATGGGCGCAACGTGCAACATTTGAACTAAAGAACACTCATTCTGACAAAGTTTCATAATTTGGACGTGCTGCTCAATCGTGTGAATTTTGCATGAATGACTGAATATTAAACAAGAGATTAGACACGCTACAAAAGCAACGTTGGCACCGCAAGCCGACATCGGCATATGCCCAAACGTTTCTAATTAAATTAAAAGAAATAAAGTCTGCGAAAGGTCAGAAAATGATTTATTTATGTGATAAAGACGTCGCTGTTTATGAAATGATGTTGATCAAGTAGAAAATCACAATACGTTCTCTGTTTCAATGAAACTAAATCACCCATGCCTGTTTAACGGATGTTGGTTGTGATGGATGAGCTGCTCTAAACGTGAAGACAATTTACGTAATGCGCAATGGTACGAAGCTGGCAGCGTTGGTGACAGGTCTAGTAGAGCGTTAATATCAGCTCCCTGCTACAAAATATACTCGTCGTGCATCACGTGAGCTGGGAATATAATAAAATATGGCAACTTTGGTAAATAGTTTGAACCGTTCCTGTATTTGTAATTACTGTTAAAACTAGAAATGAAAGTGGACAAGAACTGACATACGCCTACATTTGAATATATTCACAATCGAGTATTACAGAATTAGTATACATCAGTTACTACCCATAAAATCGTACCACTACGTAATACTATTAACACTATCAGTGCACCTAGGTCTCGCGTTATATGAAATATAGCAAATATTTCCTAGCTCAATTTGTTTACGATGGAAAGCACAGTGTATTTCATGTCAAAAAATTTTCTTTCTTGAGCATGTTGAACTATTTTTAATTATTTCCAAAAACTTTGGAAGGAGTCATGGGCCAGTCAAGTATAAGAAGGTCAAGAATTTTTCAATCTATCCAAAATTTCTATTAACGAATATTTTATGTCTGTGAGTTTTACGCAACTATTCTTGTTAGGAAATAATAATAGTTCGTAATCTGTTTGAAGGGAATCTGGAAACGGTTCGGAATGTAATATCAAAGGCTCCAATGGAAATGTTCGTAAGTTATTATTACGTTGCGCAATTGCATTCCGTTATTAATACCAGAGAGAAATCAGTGTTCCGATTGGCAGTAATTGGGGCAGTATTTTGAAACCACGCAATTTAATGAAATATCGCGTCAAGAATAAATGGACACACATAGAAGTGAAATATCCACACAAGTTGTTTTATTTGTTCAGAACTCAATATCAACTACAAATTTTCTGTAAAATTCACTTTCATTTTGGCAATTTATTATAAAGGACGTTAAGTACGATTTATTAATGTTACTGATTTTACGACTTGTATTCATAAATTTTGAAATTATTGAGAAACCCTACATTATAGAACTATATGTGTTTATGTATTCTACGGAGATAAAGAAGCACTATATGAAATATGAGTTTATTAATTCTTCATACTTATTCGTCATTTCTTGTGGTAGTTCGTTTACTTTCAGAGGAAAATCTATCTAATTATTTCTTTCTTTACGCTCCTCATACTCGTAGTAGTCAAATGTACTCCGATTAATTTTCAATCAACACTACTTAAACCCACTTTTTATTTATTACAAGCTCTTTGGATAGTTGTGTAAGACATGCTAACCTTGTGTATTGTTATTTCTCTCCTTGTAAATCTTTCTGTTCTTAAAGGAAACTATCTTCATGGGCGTCTCTTGTCGCCGACTGCTCAAATCATCAGGTCTTTCTCTAACGCATTTGATCGCATCACATGGCCAAAGTACGTAAGCCTGAGATTTGTTATCTTGCCTACCAATTACATGTCTGGGTTTACAATACAAGGACAGTGATACCTATAATCTAGGAATTCTAGAATTGTAGCACAACATACAAGAAATGTTTGGTTGACATGTATTGAATGTGAGATTATTAAGAGTGCAGGTAACCAAAATATACACTAAAAATAATAAATTTGTGAAGCGTTGAAGGCTGTGGGAGGTGACAGTCGAGACTACGTCATGGACGAAGCCAACGGTAGCTGTGGAAGAGAGCAGACCAATTATTTCCTCTCAAAAGATCTTGAAGGTTTTTATTGCTAAGTTGTACTACAGTACACAGTACTCAGACTGGTCTGATGCAACCCTTCGTTGCTGTAGATCAAACATAGACATTATCAAGCGATTCCAATCAAAAGTATTGCGATCTTTGGTAAACGCCCCATGGTTCGTTCCGAACGAGGTCATCCGAAAAGATTTGGGTATTTCAACCCTTACTGAAGAAATACAACATAACAGTGAGCGCTACCATAACATTAAAAATACATCCAAACAAACTAGTGAAGCAACTCTTGCACTCCAGTGACGAGAAATATCGGCTCGCGAAATTCAAACCTTTCAGCCTATTAACAAGATTCAAGTAAAGCGAAGAATCAAATTTCGCAGTGTCAAACTTTTATATTTTTACTTAACCTTGAAAATTTTTCGATGGAATGTGTTTCACTATGTCTTGTGTTCTGATAGTCATATAAATTACTAAATGTCGCTTTATGACAGATTTTAAGCTATAAATAAATAAAATTTATACACAACTCCCACTACCCATATCCTCCCTAATCTGCTTAGGGCATTCCAACCTTGATCTCTGTAATGGTAAAACTACATGCGTAATTTGGTGGTACTGAATCAAATGCAAGCGGCATGAGAGAAGATGAAGGTTAGAGACAGGGCTAATAAACCCCCCAGACGTTGGTGTTAATTGTTTTTTTCTATCAAGCCTTTGAGATTCAGCGTCATCGGGTTGTTAGGATACATTATGTTTTTCCCAAAACTTTCGGTGGAGTGAGGTGAGCTGCACCTCCCACAGACGATAGTGAAATAATTTTTAATTGCGAGGATCGGGCCCCACCACCGACGGAAACGAAATAATTAAGTAGGGACAAAGGATTAAAATCCCAAGAAAATGTATTTTTGATCATTATTATTGCGACTTTAAGAGTGGAGATATACTGAATATTAAAAATGGACATTAAGAGATATTAAGATTGAATTATTATAGGGAGCTGTAGGTGCGAGCATTTAGAGTGGACAGTAAGAAATTGGAGATTGTACTGGCCGTGGACATTTGAATACGGGAGGAAGGCTCATTATAACAAGGAAAAAGTAACCAAGCATCAGAACCGACTCCAGCGACAAGTTTCAGGCTAATCTGAGAAGTATGGGCAATCAAACTATAAGTAATCTATTGCCTATTTCCTAGTACTGCCATTACGAAAAGGACTTGTGTTTGTATTCTGCTCCAAGAACGATAGACTAGTACTCATATCTCTAGTAAGTAAGAAATTCAAGATATATATTGTAATATCCTTTTCGGGGTATAAAACATTTATTAATCAATTCAACAAATTATAATCAATTTGAAAATTTTTCATTTATTAATTTAAAGTGATTACATGGGCTTAATCTCAGGGGATTTTGGGTCTCTCGAGAGATGGAGTATGCAGTTACTGAAAATAGAAAAAAAATCATTAAATATTATCCAACCAGAACAATGAGCAAGTTTCACAGTTTTTTAATAACTTACCCACAATTACTGGGCCTACAAACATCCAACTCACGAATGTTTCCGCGTCTCTCTGGCGTCTTGCAGGATTTTTATCGATGAAGGTAGTATGAACCAGATCCGCAACTCATGCTTCCTCGAAGAAACATCAGATATCTGCAAACCTCTGACAGCATCTGGCGACGTCTGACCACGTCTCAACTCTCATTCCATCTGCTCAACTCGTCTACATATCCTCTGACACCATCTATCCTCTGCAAAACTCTGACTGCATCTCCTCTGACTTCTGGTCACGTCTCAACTCTCACTCCATCTGATCGTAACTCATCTGCCCTCTGACAGATCCGTCCTCTAGTCCTCTGACCACCTCTCACAGCATCTCCTTCTGATCAAGAGCCACCCATCGGCTCTTCTTTTAAATTCTCACAAGGGAATTCCCCGCCCTTACACAATTCAGGGGTCCCCCACCAGCGGTTTATTTAATAAAACTCCGGGGTTCCCTGCCTTAGGTCTTTTACAAAATTCTGAGGTTCCCCGCCAGTTTATTTCATAAAATTTCGGGGTTGCCCGCCCTCATTTTTTACACACGCTCGACGGGAGTTTCCCGCGGGGGATCCCCATCGTTTTTTTACCCACGCCCCGAGGGAGTTTCCCGCGGGGCACCCCCTTCGGGGGTTCACTCGCTTTCAGCCGACTTGACATTGTTGTTGGCCGAACTGCATCTCATAACGCCACAATATCACAAAAATCCGCGTTTTTTCATCACAATATTATATATATACATATATATTGTTACATGAAAAGTTACACTTAACAATGCAGGCCAGCTTGCGAGTTGCAATTGTTGAAACTCCGGCCAACAATATGGTCTGGCGAGAGGTTGGGAGTCGTCTTGGGGTGATTGGAGAAGAAGGTTGTGTCGTCGGAACGACGGATCTGTTACATTTGACGTCGCAACGTTGGGGCATCGAACAACGAACATGGCAGGAGTTTGGTGAATGTGTTGACGGACATTGAACAGTGGAGAATTAATATGCTGCATTCGGCGAGCCATCGAATGGCCTAGAACAACGAACAGTGGCGAGACATCTGTGAGGCTGAGAACATCGAAGTTTTGTGAGGATACGACGACTGAAGGTGTGGAGGACAACGAACGGGGTACCCGAGAATTATTCGAGAGAAGAGGAGGCGCTGCAGAAGGAACGCTGTGGAAGAGGGCTGATCTACGCATAGCTGAGAGGTCAAGTGTTCTAGTGACCGCTGCGTGGATATCTTCGAGAGGTGTGTGTGTGTGTGTCCGTGTAAAAAAGCAGCGGACGGTGTGTATGGAGAAGTGAATAACAAGTAAGAAGACAGGGTCTACAAGTTGGTGGCTATGAATGTATTTTGCGTAATATTTTGGTTCCGATTTGTGTGTTCTGTAGTGTTTTAAAAATGGAAGAAGTGCAGGAGGCTATTACGTGTGAAAGGGTAGCTGAGAAGGCAGAGGACTATATGCTATATGTTATAATGAGCCTTCCTCCCGTATTCAAATGTCCACGGCCAGTACAATCTCCAATTTCTTACTGTCCACTCTAAATGCTCGCACCTACAGGTCCCTATAATAATTCAATCTTAATGTACATTTAAGCGCATTCGCCCTGTAAAGCCAATCTGGCATACACGGGGTCAGGTGCTGGGCCCTCTCCCAGTCATCCTGTGAATCCAAACTACCAACCTGTCCATTTTTAATATTCAGTAATACTCCACTCTTAAAGTCACAATAATAATGATCAAAAATACATTTTCTTGGGATTTTAATCCTTTGTCCCTACTTAATTATTTTGTTTCCGTCGGTGGTGGGGCCCGATCCTCGCAATTAAAAATTATTTCACTATCGTCTGTGGGAGGTGCAGTTCACCTCACTCCACCGACAGTTTTGGGAAAAACATCATGTATCCTAACAACCCGATGGCGCTGAATCTCAAAGGCTTGATAGAAAAAACAATTAACGCCAATACAATTGTCCTTGTTAATTAATAAGTAATTTGATGAAAAAAAGGAAGTTCTTGATGACATAGTTAATAGTATTAAGGAAATGCAGGTAGATTTGTAGTCTAGTTTAGAAAGCGTAAAGGAAACATTAGAAAATACAGGGGAAAGAATTAATGCACGGTGTAAAAAAGGGGGTGAATCACGCGATAACTGCCACGACTCCGATCAGCTGATCGTACATGAAGGTGTATATAAGGAAGAATGTGTAAATAGTAGTGTTAAGCAGATAGAAAATATGGTAGAATTAAAAAGTGTGGTAGATTTTAAGGTTAATGGTATACGCAGTGATTTTAAGCTGGCTAAGCATTCATGTGCTAAGAGTGCCAAAGAGAATGTAAAGGTAAATGATACAGATGTGGTAATGAAACCTTTCTGTATGCAAAATTGTGCTCATTGCCGTAAACGGCGAAATAGAAAGAAAATCCCCCGAACAACACAGAGGAAACAATGTGTGCGAGGAAATGGTAAGAGAAAGAAAGTGCAAATTGTCAAACGTGGGTGTAAAGTTAAGGAAGTTAAAACGAATGTAATTAAATATTTTGCAAATAGATTTAAGAAAAGCTACCGAAAAATGTACAAGAAAAAAGTACTTGGGAGAAAAGGTTGTAAAATTAAGCGGAACTTCATGTATAGCAGTAAATTTGTTTCCATCTCTCAAGAATATGCATCCTATGGTAACAACAGAGTAGAAGAAAATTGGTATGTGTTAAATAGTTGTGATGATTGTGGATTTCATTGGAATCCAGGGGGGGAAACCGGATGCTGTATTTTTACTAATGTGAAAGAAAATTGTTATTAGTTCTAAGTGAATTTTTGTAAATATTTTGTAATTTTGATTAAGGGCGTAAGTCATTCGTATTGATTACGACTGCGGTTCAGTGAGTGTCATAGTAAAAAATTGTACAATTTTTTAAATTTATAGGGGGCGGGGAAAATGTAACATGAAAAGTTACACTTAACAATGCAGGCCAGCTTGCGAGTTGCAATTGTTGCAACCCGGGCCAACAATATGGTTTGGCGAGAGGTTGGGAGTCGTCATGGGGTAATGGAAGGAGCAGGTTATGTCGGCGGGACGACGAGAGAATGACCACGCCCTGCAGATATAGTTTTTTCTGATGCTCTGATCGGAAATTAAAAACAATTTTAGGTATTTTTATGAAAAATACCTGGCGCCCTAAAGGAATAAGGAATCCTCGAATACGGAGGAACGCAGAATCCGCTACAATATTAACTTTTTTGTCTATGGCCCCAAGTTGGGCAAGCCAATTTTAACGTTTTCGATCTATGTTCCCAATGTTGGGCACCAATTTTAAAATCTTTCGATCTATGGCCCCCAAAGCTTGTAGCTCCGTCGTCATCAACGGAGACGTTACAATATATTATAAATTGTTAATCGTTAAAAAAAGGTCACCTATGCAAATTAGGACATCCAATTAATGTATACTGACCTAAATAAATGTTTAATTTAATATATTTCACATTTTTAGTAAACTATTTTTTTTATTTAAATAGTTATCCTCTCGTATATATTTCACCTATCTCTTCAGTTCTTACCCCACACACACTTTCCTCTAATGATAAGTATGCTAATTATATTCGCATATTACAGTACGTAAATCTGCTTCGTTATCCTCGTATTATTTCCCACCATGCCTAACCATAAACTTCCATAAAACTTTTAGTTTTGCATCATCGTTCTATTTCACTGCCGCTTCATGATTTTTCTTCGTATTATGTCGACTTGAATTTACCTCACTCATGTCCACTAGTTGTAGCAGTTCCACTTAAGACATTAAAAATTATTGGACTCTTGAATTATCTTGATGTAATTATGACCTAATCGGTCTTATTTCAAACAAAGTCCCGCTTTATTATGCAAGTTATACGTTTCGAGCTTTTTCTCTTCAATATTTTGCTTCACACATTATAGGAGTTGCTTCAGAAGTTGTAATGGGTACCAGTATTTATATTTAGATTAATTGGAGGTTCTACTCTTAATTGTAATAGTCATTTCAAGGAAGACAGCGTGGTTGATAGAAGAAGAAGTGATTGTTAGTTGTCGCTGGTATGAATGAGTAGTCTTGTTGGAGACGAAGGACACTACGAGTTGTTAAAATACGTGTCAAGGAATAATGCTGATGTTTGAGGTAATGGAATAAATGCTTGTTATTTTAAAATGTGTAATTATAATTTACGATAGATATAGAAGTGTTATAAATATAAGCTTTTAAAAAGTGGATGAAGCATAATTGATCACCAAGAAAATAACGTGTCGTAGTAGCGGATATCAAGTAAGTCAGGAAGGCTAAATTATGAATGGATTGTGACATTAAAGCATGGTAGTTACCGTTTCTCCGCAAATTTACAACATTCGCCAGTTATTGATTCGGGACGTATGATCATTAAATACTCATATTGAAACGACGTCATCTGCATAGAAGGGTTGCAATTTCCTCTACAGATTTTCTTAACAAATTGCTGGCGCTCAAGAAAGTTTATTATATGAATTATCTAAATGGGTTATTAAAATATGCATTACATTAGAATTTTATAAACAAAATGAAGGAACAGGCTGGTATTTAAACAGTAACCTAGAAGGTAATATAAGGAGATAAAGTTAAACAGTAAAATAGCTTTAGCTCTTGAGGAAGAAATGGGTTTTTAAATTCAGAGATTAATTTCCACGCCTCCAGTACTGAGTCCGTATTAACGATTCCTCTGAAGTTTACAATAATTTGCAAAACATCCGAACAAATAAATTAAATAATACATTTTCTATCTTTATAATGTATATGATTACTTTAAATGATTGCCACAACACTTTCATAAAATACCAATTTTTAGTAATGTATACTAAAAATCTCCCGCTATGGCGGACATGGTACCTGGAATCAGATTGTATTCCCGATGGGGTGATTCGTGGTTGAATTTCCAAAATGAGAATCGCTGCAAGCATCAGAATCACATACCCGCATCATTTTTATAGCCAATAAATTTAATTAGCATATACTCCATAAATCTCTACCTCGGCCTCCCTCTTCTGTTCTTACCCCACATTGCGAATCTATTGCTAATTTTACAAGACCCTCGTGCCTTAAAACGTGGCCTATTAATCTATCCTTTCTCTTGGTCAACGTCCTCCATATTGTTCGCTTTTCCACGATTCTCTTTATAACTTCCTCGTTACTTACTCTATTCACCCATCTGATTTTCAGCATTCGCCTATAGCACCACAATTAAGAGGCTTCTATTTTTTTCCTTTCGCAGTTCCTATTGTCCACGTTTCGTACCCATATAACGCCACGCTCAATACGAACATTTTTAGCAACGATTTCCTAATATTCACACATATATTACCCGTAAGTAAATCCCTCTTTTTCGTGAAAGCCTTCCTTGCCTGTGCTATCCTACTCTTTATGTCTACTATACTTCTACCATCCCTAGTTATTACGCTTCCCAAGTAGCAGAATTCCTTAACTTCCGACAAAATATACCTTCCCAATCTAACACCCTTTGTTATTCCACTGTTTCCCATACTATACTCCATTACCTAGGTTTTCACTCTATTAATCTTGATATTGAACTCTTCCTCCAAGACAACGTTCATGCCATTCATTATGATTTCCAAGTCTTTTTCCGACTCAGCTTATACTACAAAATCGTCGGCAAAGCGTAAGGTTTTTATTTCTTCTCCTTGCAGTATGATTCCTTTTCCATATTTCGTTTTAACTTGCTTCATCGCCTGTTCTATACATAAGTTAAACACCATGGGCGACAGAGGGCATCCTTGTCTTACTCCTTTCTTGATTACAGCTTTCTTTTTTGATCTGCTATTCTAATTACTTCCATCCTTCCATCTGTCTTCTGTAGAGGATGTGGGTTTTGCTAGTTATGAGGAAATTAAAAAACTTGCACAGTATAGGTTAGCACGGACGGTTGCATCAGACCAGTCTTAGGACTGAATACCACAACAACAACATTGCACTTCAGAGTCCACCGAGGAAGTACTTCGATGCTTGAAAAAGTCCTAAATACACTGTCATTCATATATGTCAATTAATTTAGTACATTAAAATATTTATTTTATGTAACTATATATACGCTACAATAAGCAGTATTTATAATGATAAAAAAGTTTCCTTCGATCATTGAGATTAATCGAATCGTGTGCTCATTCTTTATTTCAATCATCCCTGCACGATATAAGTTTTGAGCGACAATCTGCTAGAGGCGTAGATATTGAGCAACTCTGCTATTTCTATATAATGCTGTGTAGTTGGTGGGTGTTGGCGAGGACGGCATGGCGGAACCTCCTGCTTCTGGGCGATAGACACTATGGCTGATATCGGACGTAAATTTTTCTCTAACCCCTCAGCGTCTGCACTTGACAAAACCTTCGTGACGTTCGCAAATGTTTTATCATGGACCAATAATATTAACTTTTACATACTTGCAAAAATATTTACAAAGGAAAATACTGTAAGCGATTCGTATTAACAAAGCAAAGTGTAAAAATATCGTCATAAAAGTGGGGAAAATTGAGAATTTTATAAATGAATTTTAATTATAATCTCAAAATAAAGATAATATATATGTGTACCATTAAGACAAAAGTGTAAAATGATCATCGCTCTTTTGACAGTGTGGAATAGCCGGAATGCAGGCCTAAACGATGCACATCTGCTTTCGTAAGTCATAGCAATCACCTGTCTTGCATCAGGATCTGTAAACAGCAGCTCCGTTTTCTTTTCTACACTTCATTCACCTTTTTATGACCCGAAACTATTTCCAACATACTCCATAAAAATTGTTTAAAACTGAATAATTCTTTTGTTATGAATTTAGGCGCTTATTCTATCAGTTGTGAAACTCTGCAGAATTACTCTGGCTGATAAATTCCTTAATGGCACAATACAGACAGAGAAAACACCCGCCAGACGCCGAGCAGGCGGGAATGAGCCACCCGAACGTATGAAATCCAAAGTACCGGGGATTAGCAGATGTTATTTGCCCAGGGCGTTAAACCCCTCGGAAATTTCGAAGACCGTTTCTCCCTCCACGAAATCAGATGATCACTGCTTGCCAATCTGGAAATATATTTTAGCAGGGGATTCGTGTGATCCGGTATCCACCCTTATAGGAGGTGTATGAGAAGAGTTAGCCAGAAATGAGAGAGAGAGGTGAATATAAGTCGGTGGGAAAAGGATTTCTGAAGAAGGAGGAATTCATAGGAGACGACGTCGAAATAATTGGAGTCTGGAATGAAATTTTGAATAAGGAGGGCTGAGAAGAGACGAGGTAGAGAAGGGAGTCTGACGCGAATCTTTGAGGAGAGAGAATGTAAGGAGATACTGTGGGAGTCGGACCAGGAGAGGCCACAAGTCAGTCTGGATCGCATAGAGTGATTAGTTGGTCTCCATTGAATCCATAGCGAGAGAAATTTGTCTTTAAATCTCCTGAGACAAATTGTCACTGACCAAGTATCATCTGAGAGAAAGAAAGAAGATAAAGCAGCGAGACGAACTTCACGTGTCATTACCCGACTTCGTAACAGCCCGAGACAAGGAAGGAAGATCGGGGCTGACATGAGACTCGAATTCTTGGAAGTATGAATCCTCGTACTGGTGCCGACGATGGAAGCAGCCGCTTCCTAACATGGACAATCGAGTATGGCAGTACCAATGTATCAAAATTGCGTATTACTACTTTTCACAATAATGCCAACATAAATAACTCTATAAATAGAACGAATCTCTTGTTAAATATTAATTTAAGTTATCCGTGGATTTTACGGTGCCCTCAAATTTTTATTCATTGTTATTTATTTCAATGAAAATATTTTTTTAATCTTAAAGTAATAAATTAGTTATAATATGATTAAAAATTCATATCCCCCGTTTCTATTATAATCATACTCTCTATGCGCGTTATAAATCTGTCTCCACCAAAACAATACTAGAAAAAATCCTATAAAAATTCTTCATAATTTCAAAACTATCCTTTCTGATTCTCTACGGCCCTTTTTAAAAACTTCTTCGTCCGTTTCGCCCCACGCTTAAAGTCAAAATAAAATAAAATTTTCCATTTGGGACAAAATGAACTCTTTAGCTGCTTTTCACTTCCTATCTATCCCATACTTCAAGTGTCTGTACTGCTCTTTACCATTTTCGTCTATAGCGTTTTAAATTTACTCCTATTCATTCTTATTATTTCGTGTGTAGGTCTGAGGTATTCTTCATACTGTTTCGTCGGCTGCTCTAGTCGTTTCATCCTTCAAGTGTGCCCATTTCTCGTCTATATTGTTTCTTTCTCCTTTCTTCATTAATATATTCTTCATTTCCTCTTTAAAACTCTGAAGCACCTCCTGTTGTTTCAGTTTTTCTAATTTCAATCTCTTTGTTTTAATCCTTCCAGAGTTTCTTCATTTTCTGCTTGCATTTCATAATCAACAGAGTATGGCCCAGTTCAAATTTGTTCGTGGGTAGGTTTGGTAGTCCAGCACCTGATTCCTATATCTGTGTGCCACCATTATGTAGTCTAATTGGTACCTGCACCGACCCCCTGCTTCTTCTACGGGTAGAGTCTTCTTTCGTGATTCTTGAACCAGGTATTTTTCACTATTAATGAAGTAGCCTTAATTTCCTTTTATTCTTTTCACTAAGTCTATAGTGCTCAACTACGTAACATTCTGTTTCCTTAATATTACTGTGTTGCAATTACCCATTATTATCAAATTCTCGTTTCCTTTGACTTACTTATTTCTTCAATTTCTTCTTATATTTTCTCAATATCTTCTTCCTCTGCGGCAATTGTGGACATATAAACTTGACTGACTGTCGTTGGCTGTGGTTTTGTGTCTAACGTTATCGCAACTTATCTTTCACTATGTTGTTCATTATAACTTATTAGTTGCCGCAGCTTTTTATTCATTAAAAGACCTACCCCTGCATTCCGTATTTTCTATTTTGTGGTAATCGCCCTATATTCGTCCGACCTAGAATCTAAATTTACTAATTACTACTATATCTTACTTTAAACTTTGTATTTCACTTTTTAAGTTATCTAATCTACCTGCACGGTTTAAACTAATGACACTCAACGTTCCGATACGTAGAACGTCACTTTGTTGTCTTTATGATGACATCCTGCCGATTAGTCACCATCCTTAGAACCGAAGGAAATATTTTTCCCGAGAGTATGCCATCATATTGTTATGCATTTATCGTTGCAGATACACGGGAAATTAAAGACACGGCTGTATTTTCTTTTTTTATTTCATGCAATAGTGACAGAACTCTTAAACCTATACCAGCCATGCTTGTGTCTGTCCAACATTGAGGCATTCCTGGATTTATATCCTCGTGACCAAATTCTGTAATAGTGAGGCCTGTTGCTCTTCACCGTGCTAGGTTTGTCCGCCCTGAAAGGTTCGTACCACCCATATCTGGGTAGCTGACCCCACTTCGCGACCTGGGGATACGTCCGTCCGATTGGAGATTAGTATCCCTACAGGTTTTCTATCCTATGCACTCCAGGCTTTATACGCATATAAGCCTCGTTAGAACACACTGCGTTCCTACAGTATTCATTCAATTGCTGTGAAATTTTGTATTTTGTGGTGATCACCCCAGAGAAGATTACTGTATATCCTTTAATAATTTAGATTCCTTCCTTCCCCTTTTCATAAAAAAAGTTCCCACGTCTATCACCTGATCTGGAAGTTAATATTTGATCCCTATTAATCCGATTGCCATGAAATTTTTATTTTTTGTAGTGTTCAACCCAGAGAAGGTTTCTGTCGCGAGTTAGATTCTTTCAGGCCAAAAATGTCCTACTTTTAAGACATATTTTTGCAACAGGATATGATCTCACGTAACCTGTCAAACAAGGTGATTAGGCTTGGAATAACGCATAAATGTAACTAATATTTAATTTAAGTAATGATAATTTTTAGTTAGTTAATAAATAAGCAATGTGTTTCATAAGCCGCAGTGCAAATGAATGGAAATCATTACATAACAACTAGTGTAGCACGAACTGAATTTTATTTTTTCGGAGTTCTATACATGTATCTACAAACATTATGATATGGTTTAAGTATTTTCTCCTTATAAATATATATGACTGTTTCTGTGTTCATGCTCTTATATAAGGTACCATTTCATTTCCTGATTCGATTAAGATACTGAGTCATCGCGGTGATTGTGATGAAATTCATCTTTCATAATGATTGGGGCGTGTAAAGTAAACTTTAAAAATCTTGCACTTTTGTGATGGTTTAATCACATGCTGACAAAAACATTACTGTTGCATTAAATACTTGTGCGGGCTAATTTGAATAGATTCCCGGGCATCGCCGGGCACCCAGCTAGTTATTACATAAATGGCAGGGGATAGGTTCAATAAATTCTTATAAATTAACCCTCACAATTAGGAATTAATTCTTTACAGAGGATTTAACTGAGGAAATTAAACGAACGTAATGTAGACAACGGATTTTTTAAAAAAAAATATCAGCCGAAATGCGATTAGGACACAATCTAGACATCCGTTTTACTCTGCAAATTGTGAAAATTTTCTGCACTAAGATATTACCTAACAAACGTAAAGTTAATTCTGAGTGGCGTGTTTTCAAAAGGTGAATGGACTTGGAAGAACGTTGTCATAGTTTTTAGGGAGAAAACCACTATGTCTCCTCTGCAACGAAACTGTAGCAGTCTACAAAGAATATAACATTTCACGGCACTTCAACTCTCAGCACAACGATGTCAAGGTTAGAGCCATGTAGGAAGAAGAAAGAAAACAAAAAGCAGAAGATATACGCAAAATTCTATCAGGTCAGAAAAGTCTTTTTAAGAAAGCAAATAGCTCTCAGCAAGCAGCTACACATGCAAGTTTTGTTGTAGCAAACAATATTGTTAAAAGTAATAAAGCTCTCTGTGTTAAACACTGCATGCTCAAAGTTTGCGATATTTTATGTCCTGAGAAAAGAAAAGATTTTGAAACAATATGCTTATCTCGGAAAACGGTGACTTCTAGAATCCAAGTAATATATAAAAATATATTATCACAGTTGGAATCAAAGATTGGGCAATTTAAATTCTGTTCAATAACTGTGGATTAAAGCTCTGATATAAATGATACTACACAGTGAGTGTTATTTATATGAGGTTTTGACGAAAAATTCTGTATAACAGAGGAACTCGTACATATGCAGCCGCTGCGGGAGTTTTCTCGCAGGCGCTTCACCACAGAGTGACTGCGGGGCTCACCTGATTATGTAGGGAATGCCTCGGACTCTCTCTGGGTATTTTTTATCAGTTCTCACATGCCGAAACATCTTTACCTATTTTAGGAGGTATATGTACTGGGGTCGAAGACCTTGGTCATATGGCAAGAGTTGTCCGCTGATCCCATTGGATCAGTCGGCCAACTGCCTCCTGAAACTGCTGGAGACATGGAAAACGGAATGCTGCAACCCCACAGCAAACTCGTCTCCCATCATTCGGAAGGGCGTGAGAAAAGTGCCCAATGCTCGACCTACCTGATGCAGGTTTTCTAGGGTTTTCCCTGCATCTCTTTAGGTGAAACACCGGGTAGGATCCTTAAACAACAGCCCTGGTGCCCTATTCAACCCTTGGCTACCTTGCTCTACCTTCCCCATCCCACCTTTTCAATTCCCTTCCTATGCTATTAAAAGGGAGTTGCCTGTTCCAGGATCACCCTCATGTAGCCTGTTAACCCCCCCAAAAAAAGGAACTCGTAACAGGGTCAGATATTTTTATGAATTTGTGGAAGGAATTTCAACTTTGAAAGTATCAGTAAACTGCATATGTAGTATAACAACAGATGGAGCGAGAAATATGACAGGGAAAAAGTCTGGATATGTTGGGATCTTTATTGAAAAATATCCAGATAACAATATTTTATTTCTACATTGCATCATACATCAAGACGCCCTGTGTAAATACGTTTTAGATATAAAACCTGTGCTTGACGTTATTGTGAAGCTGGTGAATACTACTGGATCTCGAGGACTTGCTCACAGACAATTTCGGGAGTTTCTAGAATCCATACTCCGATAAATTGTAAGCTGGCTGAGCGCTGGACGCGTCTTCGAGCGAGTTTGGCAGCTGAAAGACGAAATGGTGACATTGTTCCCAGAGAAACAGCCCTGGGTCTGTATAGTATAAAATCCTGGAAGATACTGCATGGTTTTTGGATTTTACATTTTTCACGGATCTTCTCTGCCACATGAACAAGTTTAATGTTAAGATGCAAGGCAAAAATAAATTTATCGATGATGTCTGGGGCCATGTCAAAGGTTTTGAACTACAACTTGTTCTATTCGCGAATCAGCTTGCTAAAAATCACTTGTCTCACTTCCCGAGGTTGAATTCAAAGCCCCTGAGATGAAGAGTTACGAAGATAGCCTGAGAAGACTCCATGGTGAATTTGAACTTCAGTGGCATTGAAAGAGACTTTGAAATTTTCAGTATCCCTTTTAATGTGAATTGTGAAACAGTGAAACAGGTGAACAGATATTTTCTACAATGAAACTTCGAAAGTGTTGCCTTAGAAACTGACTGGCATTGACTTCTGTTCTAAGAATAAGTGTATCCCAGTTCCAACCAAATTGAGAAACTTTTAGAAATGCAGTCACAGTTTCATTCATCACATTACACTTCGTAATCTTTCAGTCTAGGGTCTAGTACGAAAAATGTAAGTAATTTGTAAGATTTATCATTGTTTGTTTTTAATTATATTGGCCCGCCCAAAGTTATTCTCCTTTTTTTGGCCCCCTCTTTGAAAAGTTTGCCCATCATTGCTTTAGACAGTGAACTATTATTGCGAGTTGTAGTTTAGTGTATGTCTGGAGGGCGAGGCTGAGGCGAGGCAAGCTATTGTGCATTCCTCGTATGCGGCGCGTTGCTTGCGATTGCTGGTAATACATTTCCCTACCATGGCAACGGCCAGTGTTTGTGTTTGTGTATTCAGGTGCCGCGGCCGTCTGTCGCTAGACTCCACAGCCCTCACCTGTACATCACTGACGCTCGCACTACAATATTCCTTCTCAAATACCCCCTCAAAGAATTACGCTTTTAATTTTACGTCTCCAGTTCCGTTGCTTTAGTGGATATATTACAAATTCTTAAGTTTACTATGAGGTAAAATGCAAGAGAACGCTGATTTTTAATCATAATTGGCGAATTATGTAATACTAAAATTTTACGCAACAATAATAATTTGTACGCACATTAGCAATAAGTGCAGATTCGCTTTATTATCAATGGGATTATAAACATATATGAGTTGAAACTCGGACAGTGGAGTGCCAACCCATAACACCTCCAGGCAATCCACCAGGACCCATAGACGGGCAATGAAACAGCTGTGACATACGCCAGACACTATAGTGATATATGAAACATTGTATTTCCCTACTTTCTCCTTGGCTCTACAGCCCATTGAGGGCCTGGGCCTACCGAGTCGACTGCGGACTGTCATCTTGCCTCACACATTCCGAATTTGGAGCGACACGTAGTCAGCGTATCGATCCTCCAACAGTCATAATCCCGATCTTCGCGACCATGACGAACAAACATCCAAGCTTGTGCCAGGATTCGAACCCGGGACCTCTGGGCAACGCTTGCCACTTACCACAGGAGACGGGTGAAACATTATATAGACTGACTTAAATATATACATATACATTTTGTAATCGGCTATCTCAGGTAGAACACTTCCGGTTTCGGAGTTCCTACGAGTGAATAAAGCAAAAAAAGAGGTTTCTTTGACGGGAGGGTAAAGTCTTATCAGCTGTGCAATATTTACTCTAGTTAGCAAACAAATACAAATATCACAACTTTGAAGTGCGTACAATTTTACGAAAAAGACGACAGTAAATTAATTTTAAACAACTATTTTTTCCAGAAATAGAATTTATCTGTTCGCGATTTTCACCAGGTTTACAAATTTCCACCGAGGATAAAGTACATATGGGTAATTCCAGGTCAAGTGGTCTGATTTCAGGGAAGTGCCCCGCTTGACCATCATGGATTTTGATGACCTTTTTTGTGAACATTCATAAATATCCCCAAAGTACATTGTTAAACCTTCCCATTCTTAAATTTAATATTTGTGGAGATATTGTAATTTGTTTAACTCTATGACTCTGAAATTTCAACAACTTTGAGATGTAAAATATCTGGCAGTATATTATTATAAATAACGAAACTTGAATATCTAGTACAACGTTATGTGTACTTTTAACTGTAGATGTCAAAATACTGTGATGAGTAATTTTGCTTAGATAAATTAAAACAAAGTCTGCCCAAAACCTTGAAGTGTGAAAAAAATTAAAAGTTTGGCTTTCTATATCTCTGGAAGTAAAGGTACGAAAACTTTGCAGCCTATAAACTAACATCCCAAGGTCTTCGAATGGAAAATTTCATTTATCTGTTGCTCTCCAGTGATTTACAAATGGAGTGTAAAGTTGACGGTTTTTACAAAAACGCCATAAATTAGGTATATATAACCTACTTTATGGAAAACTACCAATAGAAACTATTTGGAATAAATTTTATTTATAATAGCATGTTTTAAACTTCTTAAAAACGTAGACGTGATCTTTCATCGCAGGCGTATAAGGGCTTTAAATTGGGGACAAACTTGATAACTTTGCTCAAAAACAATGACTTTCATAACAAAATAATTTTTTGTAACTATATGAAATGAGCAAAAGTCATCCCGTTTAATAAAACAAAGAACACAGCTAGGCATGGGCTGTTGAAAGTTGATCTAGCCATTCATGTCTGTTGAGAAAAACAAATGTGAAACCAGGTCAAAAAATTTGTTCCAAGTGTAAATCTGAATATATCATGCAACAATAGTGTCTGATATACATCTTGCTCGTCCTATTCTCCCGACAATGGGTAAGGTTTTTTTGAGTTAACAGGCTACATGAGGGTAATTCTGAAATGGGAAACTCCCCTTTAATAGAATAGGAAGGGAATTGAAAAGGGGGGATGTGGAAGGTAGAGCAAGGAAGCCAAGGATTAACTAGGGCCCCCGGGCTATGGTTTAAGGATCCTGCCAGGTGTTTCACCTAAAGAGATGCAAGGAAAACCCTAAAAAACCTGCATCAGGTAGGTCGGGCATTGGGTACTATTCTCATGCCACCCGAATGACGGGAGACGAGTTTGCTGTGTGGTCGCAGCATTCCCTTCTCCATGTCTTCGCCGTATCAGAAGGCAGTTGGCCGACTGATCCAATGGGATCAGAGGACAACTCTTACCATATGCCCAAGGTCTTCGATCCCAGTGCATATACCTCACAAAAATAGGTGAATGTGTTTCGGCATGTGAGAACCTTGATTAAAAACCAGAGAGATTACGAGGCATTCCCGACATAATTAGGTGAGCCCTGCAGTCACTCTGGGGGGAAATGCCTGCGAGAGACTATCAAAGACCTACTCTTCCCTTGAGCACAATTGGTAAGGTAAAAAAATTTCTGCCTACAAAGTAATGTGGTGGGTGTAGAAACTACGAGAGATGTCAAAGAAACTTGAATTGGTACATAAATTTGGGTGTAAATCAAATTTGAAGATTATATTTTATTCGAAAATTTTCTGATTTTTAAGTTACAATTTAGACAGTCTCTTCTTCTTCCAATGTCTCAACAGCCCTCTTGAGGGCCTAGGCCTACCGAGGCGGCTGCGGACTGTCGTATTGCGTGACACATTCCGAATTTGGGGTAATACGTGGTCAGTGTATCAATTCCGCAGCAGCCTTAAACAATTGACTCCATAATAAGAAAATAATTGAAATTTATCTTTAAAATATTAAATTGTTTATTTGCAATTATATTAAAGATCTATTTTAGTTAATTTAGAGATAATATTAATGTGGCGTTAACTTTAAAGTAATTTAGAATAATTTTTATTTTTGGAATTATTATTATAGTATTATTAAGCTCTTATTTAACAATATGATTTAATTTAAACTGACCAAGTATTGTAAATGAAAAATACAAAAATTGTTAGGGAATACAGTAAAGATGAATGAAATCAGTAAAGAAATGTGGAAGTTTTTTCCAAATATGGAACGGGCTGTTACAATTAATAGATATTTAAATGATGTAGGTCAGACACGATTAAATAAATAAACACATACCTCTCGATATTCTTCTCGTGGCTATGTTACCGAAATATGATTCTTTACTTTAATGTATACGTTACGGCAAAGAAAGTTCAGGATAAAGTAAAATAAATATTCAATAACAGACCATTAATTCTAAATAAATAATTTTAATCCTTATGTTGTGGCTTGACTGAAAAGTTATGTAGTAATGTAAATGAAAATTGAAAGTAGATACGTTCACAAACTGACTATAAATGATATCCACTCTGCCAAATA
Source organism: Eucriotettix oculatus (assembly GCA_034510155.1). Taxonomy (NCBI): domain Eukaryota; kingdom Metazoa; phylum Arthropoda; class Insecta; order Orthoptera; family Tetrigidae; genus Eucriotettix; species Eucriotettix oculatus. The sequence continues at coordinate 259,210,325 of CM067376.1, read as the reverse complement.
TGTTTAAACTATACACAAACAAGATTGGGAGGACCATTTTACCAGAAGAATATTTATTCGACGAAAATTGCAGTTCTTTTCGCTTTTTTAATATTTCCAATATTTTCAAACGGCAAGGGTGAAGGGAGACAGGCCTGAGTATGGGGTATCCAAAGTTTCTTGTCCACCGGTACCACGTCCGCAGAAACCACGCCACGGCAGTTAATATCGCACCCTATGGTTGGTAGTCGCGTCTTACCATCACTGTTTTTCTTACCGGGTCACAATAAACATGGCTACAAAATTAGGTCATAATTACGCCACACGTATAAATTTGTAGTACATCCTTCCATTCTCCCTTGTAGGTCCTTCACGTAAACTTAATCGGCATTTTGAATATTCTGCTGGACGTGGACCGAGGTGGTCGACAAAAGAGTCGCTTGAGAGAGTGCCATAGCAATTAGGGGCCAGTGTGGTCGGCGTTCAGGAGTTGATAGTGCTGATGAACGTCGTCGAGAGTGACGGTATTTTTGGTTTCATACACTAAAGCTGAGTGTGTGGCGAGTGTGATGAGGATGGAACTGCGTTATGAGATACAAGTATCTTTATTATATTAGTAATTTGAGAAGTCTTTCATTGTACTGCAAAATATTAACAATATTAAAATCTGTACGAATTTTGGTGAAGTGTGCAGAAGTAAACGAACAGTCAATTAAAGAGCTCTTAAGTTTGTGCTTTGATGTGTGTCGTATTAAGTATAAATTATTATACAACATGCCTCGGATTAGATATCCCCTAGTATACAACTCGGATCTAAAACAGGACATGAATACCAAGAACGAGATGGGTGACGGTTGTGATAGAGAATCTGAAGATTATGAAAGAGAGAAATAGAGAGAAAAGTTCACGGAGGCGTATTGTGAAGGAGGCCAAGACCCTCACAGGGTTGTACTGCCGTGCAGAAAGGAAGGGAAGGCTACATGAGGGTAATCCAGAAACAGTCAACTCCACTAAGCTTTCCTTTTAGTCGTTGTGTTGCACGTTATTCACCGATCGTTTGAAGATTTAGGATTCTTCCTTCCACCCCTCTCCGCCCAGAAACGTCCCATGTCAATCATGTTCTCTGCCACTTCATGTTTGCCACCATTAAGCTGATTGCCTTTAAATTTTGGTTTATTGTAGTTTTCTACCCACAGTAGGTATCTGTCGATCCTTTGAAGACATATGTTCCTTTAAGGCCAGAAGAGGTACTACCCTAAAGACATATTATGTCCCCACTTAGCTTATCAAACGACAACTAAATTGCTGCTTAGCGTGAACTAATGCTAAAGTTCAACTAACATTTTATTTACGTAATTATGCTTTTAATTAATTAATAATAATGGAAATATTTTGTAAGTCGCAATACACATGAGTCTGAATTACGATATGACGCCCGAGACGGAATTGTCTGTAACTAAAAGTCTCTTAAGTGCAAATTCTCGAAAAACAACCAAAAGTATCATTACTTAAATAAAATGTCATTTTACGCTTTCTGCGATAGCAGATTTCGTCAATATTTAAATACTGGTACAGGCACAGAGTCATAATTTGGGCAACAGAACCAGGATCTCTATATAAATCATGTCATGACTATTTCTAAAATGTAACTGGCTGTTCCTTATAAATACGTTTGGTAATACAATTTTTTACGATTGAAGTTTGTGTCTATCAGATTGGTACGTGGATTGGTCTGACGTGGAGAAATAGTGTTTGTATGTCCACCAGAAAATACATCAGTTGTAGGAAGGATTCTTGTTTGTCAAAAACTGTCTACTCATTTCCGGGAATTACTGATGACTGATCATCCCCTTTAAAAACTAAAATACTGAAGGTTATTGTGCTTCCCTATTTGTACTCTTCTATGGCTCCTGGCCCAAATCCAAAAGCAACGTGATATCAGATTTGTCGAGTTGCAATTTTGTCTTTCACTTCCTCAGTGCGCTATTAATTTGGCGAACATCCAGACTTGTTCTTTCGCCAAAATTCTGGATGATATGCTGCACGCAAGTCGTGTTTCTTGGCATCAATTTTCTAGCTACATTCTACGCTTAATTTGCCCATTGTTCATCCTTGGTTTCTTTCGGCGGACAAAAAGAGTGAACTCATATATACTCAGCGTTAAGATAACAAACGGCCACGGCCTTCAGCTTGATTCTATAATAAATTTTGACCTTTCTCTCTCTTTCTGTTCAAACTGTGTCGGACGCCTCTGTTCCCCACTCGACCAATTTTCTTGAAAAGTCACGGAATAATTTCTAGATGTTCCTACTCATGCATCGCATTTCTCTCCGTGCATCCTACTAGAAAAATATACTTAAAAATGTACAACAATTAAAAAGAACGGCCAATAAGTCAGCATATTAATTTATCCCTATCTATTTATAAAAAAAACTACGTTTTTCCTTCATTCTGAGACTTCCTCAGTCGTAAAATTTAGCAATTCATCATATTTTCTCCTTAACTCCCTCAGCCGAAATGTACATGTAAATAATTACAAGAATTACATGTAAAGAATTTAGTGTCACGGACCATCTCCACCGACGGTTACGGCCGAAATGAACTTTAAAATATACTTAATAATGAATACGTAAATTCGAAGAGTAAATTTCATTTCCTAGGTATGACTTTCCCATACTCTTGTGTTCACATTCACTTGTTCATGTACTTAGCATAACATCTGAATTGCCTGATCTTGTCAAAATTGTGATAAAGGAAAAGATTAACATATAATTGCGTCTTCAAGTACCTGTAACTTTCAACAACAAATCATAACTTTAAGTTACTGTTACCGTAAAACAATACAAAAGAATCCAATTCTCACATTGTAGCACACTTCAAATTACACAAACCATCAAGGTAAAAATTTTTATTACCACTTTCGTTCTGAAATGAGCCAATTATATTCATGCTTCATTCTTTTACAAAGGTATCTGCATAATCTATTTTTAATCGCAGGCATTTAATTGTTTCAGACTCAACTTTTCATCTTCTAACATTAATCTATGATTTTTTGACAATATGCTGTATTACAACATCCTAACCCATAGACAAATTTTGATGTAGAATGAATATTGGCATTTTATGAATTTATAAATGTACAAATTTTAAATTTGACTTTATAAACTTGCATGCAAATTTTATTTTCTATGCTCTTTTAACTAAACTTATTTCAATAATATCTACGCAATATATTGTTACGTCTCTAAAGGATCGTAAGATATAGAAACACACTTCTAGGGGTTATAGATGGTTATTTGACACGAGGTGCCGTACAAAGACTCGTACTGCGAAAGATTGCCTTCGCTGGGAATTTCAGTACATTTTATGCATTCTTGTAATATTCCAGAAAGAAAACATTCTCGAAAAAGACAATACTAGAAGCGAAAGATAAACAATATTATGCCTCCTCCATATGGGGAACAACAGCCAAAACCCATTCAACCAAAATTCAAACCAAACAAAACACAATACTACGCACCATCACAAACTCTCCCTGGTACCTAAGAAATTCCGTCATCCACAAAAACATCAAAATTCCCAATGTTAACTCAGTAATCTCCAATTCCATAACAAACCTAATCAAAAGCGCACTCAACCACCCAAACCCCACGATCCAGCAATTTCACAACAATCCTCCTCCACGCTCCCATCGCCTCAAAAGAAAACTTCCGATTGACCTCATCCTTCCCCCTGATCATTCAGGCACACCCTAACCCATTCTACCATCGTGTCCGCAGACCACATCCTCATTAATCCTCCATAAATCCTCATCCACCTAAGTCGTATGCCCCTCAGGTACTCGCAAAAATAAATAAACATAACATAACAAATTCTCCCAAAGTAGGTTAATTAAATGAATTAACCTATCTTCAAGTTATCATGTGAATTATATACCTTTTTAATATTGTATATACTGTATCGTCATCGCCCAAACTGATAATCTGTACGATAAAAGTTTTATAATAAATATTTAAAAAAAAAAACAATATTAATATAGTAAACAAATAAAAATGGTTGCGTTGTGTGGGACTCGGACCCGATTCCGTGTGTCTGCAATCCAGCTCGATACCCCTCAGCTATGACTGTAAAAACAGAGTATCGCTGTTACGGGCTAGTTATCGGGATTCCTTGGCCCTTTTTACGAATTGACCAATTTAATGGTAATTCACACCATTGGGATTGAAAAGTAATATCGTGTGCATCCAGCGTCCCACTTCTTCTGATCGATGCCGGTTTACATGGACAACATGCCGGCCAATGTTTTGTCAAAACTCCATTGCGTGTTTTTCAGTGTGTGCTTGTAATCTCTTGTATGCGTGTAGTGTTTATACTGACTTTAGACTATATACATTTTCTTAAATTAATTTAGTTTAAGATTCTTTGAAATTAAGTATGTACCTTATTTTGTTCGATATTTGTAATGTATGACGTGTCCTATTTCCACAATCGAGGACTAATGGAAGCAAATCTAAATCTAAAACCTCTCAGTAAGCCCATTTGTTTGAAGATGACAACCAGTCGTCATTCGGTGGGTTATTTCACAAAGTCTATATATCTCATATATTAGTCTAGACTAAATTAATATCCCCCGCTCTGTGATTTTAGATTTTGGATCTCCATGCTTAAGTATTATTTCTTCAACTATGATGGTTGTGATCTCGAATTTGTAACCGCAAAGCGGGTTAAGTAATCGTTGAAGACATAAATCTAGTTCTTTCCCCAGCTTGATTGTTGGAAATTTTCCGAGCTGGTCAATTACGGCATGTTGAAACGTTGCGTCGACAAGACGAATCGGTAGAAGACCCCCAGGTGGTCGTTTGGAATCATCTTTCCTCCCTGACATTGGTTTACATAGTGTCGAATGTCCTTAATTTGTCGCGGCCAATCAAATCATGACTCCTAGATACCCAGCAGTGGGTGCGTCATCGAACTGCCGCAGAGTTTCTTGACGAAGTTGTTTGGGGATTACTAGCAACTATCTTCTTCCCAATGAGTTGTAACTTTTCTTGTGTAGTGCTTCATTCAATATTTCTAAGTCCCCCTTAATGTACTGTGAAGATTTCAAAGCTCGTATAGTCTGATTCAGCTTCGGGTTCTTTCTCTGTTCCACTGAAATATATCCGTCAAAGAGTTAAGTCAATCCAGGATCTCAGTCTTCGGCTCTCCGTCGTCGACAGGGTTTCGGGAGAGACAGTCTGCAACCTGATCTTTTTGTCCACTCTTGAATTTTGTCGTGGCGTTATATTCCTGAAGTCGTATAGCCAACCTTTTGATCCGTTCAGAAGGATCCTTGAGTCCGGGTCGGCCAGCAGGGGGAATGTTGATTCGTTACAACCGTGAACGGTTTACCTAGGGATACGACCGGAATTTATTTTTGGTCCAACCAACAACAATGCTTTCTCTCTCTATCGTCGAATATTTCCTCTCTGCCTTGCTAAGTGTTCTAGAAGCGTACGCTATGACTTTATACTTGTTTCCAAATATTTGTACGAGTACAGCCCCAAGTCTTAGGCCGCTGGCGTCAGTATGCAATTCAGTCGGGAATTTTGGTCCAACCATCCTAGAACGTGTTCGGAAACAAACGTTCGTCGTAGAGTTTCAAAAGACTCTTGTTGAATTTGGCGTCTCCTTGGAACAGCTTATGTAGTGGCCGTAATTTTCCACTTTTCTCTGACGAAACGTCTATAATAAGAACAGAGTTCAAGAAAACTTTTCGTTTCGTGGAAATTTATTGATTGGGGAAAGTTTGGTATCGACCTGACTGTCTCCTGATTGGGACGTACGCCTTTCACGAGACTGGATGGCCGATGATCATTATTTCCGTGGCGCTTAAAGGACACTTATTTATGTTCAAACTGAACCCTACTAATTTAAGACACTCGAGAACAGTTCGTAGTCGTTGTAGATGGTCGCTGAATGTTTCCGAGAAGACTATGATGTCTAAATATCAGAGACACTTATTCAAGTGGTGCCACAAGTTGTCCGTAATTCATTCAAAGTTTCCGGTGCATTACGCAAACCAAACGGCATTCCCTTGAATATGTAGTCCATCTTGTATAATGAAAACAATTTCTCTCAATCGGCTTCGTCCTCTTCTATGCCAGTAGCCTGAGTGCACGTCCATGGTGGAGAAAAACTTTGTTCCCTTCAGACAATCCAGCGTATCGTTGATTCTCGGTAGCAGATAAACTTATTTTTTTCGTGATTTCGTTAAGTTTTCTATAATTGGCGCAGAATTGCCAAGTTCCATCCTTCTTTGTGACAAGGCAACGGGTGATGACCACGAGCTCTGTGATGGCTGGAAAATTCCTCTGCCAAGCATCTTATCCACTTCTTCTTGCATGATGCGTCGTTCTGCTGGTGATACTCGTTACTCCCTATGACTAATTTGTGATTTGTGTTAATTTTATTTTTCACCTTTACGGTGGTTGATTTTTTCCTGATTGCTGCTTCGAAGCACGTAGGATTTTTCTGAAGTATTTCATATTTCGTCGATTGTTCCATGGTTAGTTCCAGTTGCCAGTAGCTTATGAATCTTGAAATATGTCGACCGGACCAGGGCTCGAACCCCATTTTTCCATTTTGTGAAGATGTGATTAGTAAATCGTAGGTGAGTCTGGCTTAGGTTTGCAGGAATGGAGGGTTGTTGAATCGGTCCTTGGAACTTGGCTCGGTTTAGCTGAATGGTAAAGTGCCCGCCCGGAAAAAGGAAGTCCGGGGTTCAAGTCCTTGGTCCATTCTTGTCTTTCCTCTTGATTAGATTTATTCAAATAACATGCTTAATTTTCGTAGTTTTGTCATTAGTTTATGTTCATTATTTTACTTGTAGTAGAGCACCGACTTTTCTGCCCGTAGTTCCTCCAGCGTTTAGTTTGACTGCTGTTGCAGGAATTCCAATTAATTTGGTATGCAACCTTTTTTTGTAAAACTTATTTGGTTATCTTTAATTATTTAACAAAATTTAATTTATTTCAATATGTAAAAGTTATCCCTAAGTTGAGACGAAAAATTGTGATTTAAATACATTTTATTATTAAACTTATTGTTTTTATGTCTTATTGGCTAAAGCATTAATTTTTTAGTAACTAATTTATGTTTTGAAGACTTTAAATAATAAAAATAATTTTCGAGCACCATTATTATCACTGCTAACACGGCATTGTAAATTAAAACACAAAAATCTATTTTGGATTGATATGCGTCCGTCATCGAGATCATTGTGAAATTGTTCATTTTGAGAGGTTAACCCTCCGTATTGCACGCGTCTTTGCCCTCCTGAAAGCGATTCCGGTGCGAGCAGCGGAAAAAGCCGACAAAGAACAGGAAGAGTGGGAGACGCCAAGACAATCTCTTATCGACTTTTCCGGTGGCAGATATTTGGAATTCAGAGGCCTGTGTTCATCCATCAGGCTCGGTGCACTATTGCTGCCCCTCTCCTTATGAGACTTTTATCTCCACCTCCGTTCTCCCTCGCTTGTCCCTTGCGACGTGATTCGACAAAAGTGGTTCCCAGGGAGGAAAGAGAATGGGGTCTTCCCTCTACAGATAAATTAGCTCATAAATATAGCACCATGCTTCGATAATGCAGGTCTTCGCAGGGTCAAACAGATCCACAACTCGTACAGAAGCTGCAGATCTCATGATATTTTAGCAAACCGACCACAATGAATTAATTACCTCTGCTGAATATTTTTGCGTCCACTAATTACATTCGAGCTACACCTAATTTTGATTCTAGTAACAAAATTTCAATAATATGCGCTTACATAGAATTATAGCCACTGAATAAATAACTGTAATGTTGCTAAATTAGTGGGAATGCTCAATTTCATATAGTTAATTTAGAAGATAGACAAGAATGGAAAACTGTCAACCAGACCAGGGAATCGAACCCAGGACCTTGCGATATCCAGCCGCATGCTCTACCAACTGAGCTAATCCAAGTCGACGTCCCAGGACCTTTAATTAGGCCCTTGGAATATTTTATATTATAAGGAAAATAAAGTAAGTATACAAATTGACATATGAAACTTCAGTAGCCGTTTTGTATTTATTTTCATTTAGATAAAACATAGTCCCTGGCTTTCTTTTCAGATATTATGACAATCAGGCGAGAATTGTTGTTGTTTCCAACTTAGGTATATTTTAACTATTATAATGTGTTATGTAAAAAAGGCAGCTTCGTGAATGTAATTGATGAGGGAAACCAGAATAAACTTGACAGAAACAATTTATTTATTATTATTACACAAGTTATTCTCTAATTCAGGAATATTAAAAGAGTGGTGTTAACACCAAATAAAATAATTTACAAAAGAATAAATATAATTCAAACTAAAAGTTTCAAAAAAATTAATTTACGAAATAATGAACTATCAAATTTGACTATGTTGGTAAGACAAAAAGAATCTATGCAGCTCCTAAAGCGGCTGCTCTCGGGAACGCGGGTGAAAAACGATATTAATGATTAAAAACAATCGCGCTTCAAACGAGGATGGTTTTTAAGGACAAACCAGGTAAAATTCCGTTACCGGATGTTAACGTCTGGTGACGTCCTTCTTCGTTCCTATTCGTACGCCGGCTGCTCTTCTCTCTGTATCACGTCTTCTTCTGATTAAGATCCTCCAACGCCTCTCCTTCAGATTAAATCCGCATCAAATGTTATCTTTTTATTTTCTGAACTCCCACCAAATAAAGCTCTCTTCTCGAAACGTGCAGAAACCAATTTCATAAATGTTGCTTGTTCTGCCTCTGCTTCCTCTCTCTCTCTGCGCCTCTCTCAGGCAGATTCCCTACATAAACTGCCCACAAATCCCAGGCAGACTCTGCTCCATCTGCTCAACAATACAATCCAGGAAATAATGTCGTAATCGGAGAGGTTTCACCCCGACGTAACCTTGACGACCATCATCGCTTCCGTCCTGCTGTACGCGACTCGGTATAATATTAAACTAAATTATTTTTGCTTTACCGATTCAATGTAGGGAACATGAGTCACCACAAAAGAAATAGAGAATACTCATATGGAGTTTGGTGGAAGAGATGACTCAGGTTTTACATAATATGCGCCAATGTTTAAGTCCCTGATCTGTCAACTTTCTTCTATCTTTCCCCTGTAGTTTACTTAACATCATCTTTGGGACAATGGCGGTGCATAAAAGAAAAATTTATGTTCTCTACTTTTCTTTAAGATGTATTCACGCTGATTTCTGTTAGTTTTTTTATATCTTATCCGAAATGGTGTTTTTTATCGCCGGTTGAAATTAGACATACATTTGGTCAAATTTTTACTATCAATATTATTTAAAACAATTTTTTTGATGTTTTGACGTTAAACCATGTAATTTTAAGGGATTTCTGTAAAGCAGACTAATATTGCAAAGGAAGTTTTTCTATGAATAAACATATTCAAAAAATAATTAATATCCATAAATAAATTCCTACATTTACGAACAATAAAAATAAAATAATTGAACAATTTATAATATTACTTCATTTTGGTAATAATAAGTGAAAATATAAAATAAATATGAACCGATTTTAATTTCAAGGTGTAATGAATATAGGGGCGATATTAATTAATATTTTAATAGTGGTAAGCTTTTATGATAATATCAATCAATAAATTTTACCTTTAACAACAAAACATATAAAAAATATATTTACAATATTAATTACAAATGTATAATGTTTAGAATATTTACGCAGGCACTTATTTTAAATAAAATCTACATATATATAGTTACAAAAATGATTTATATTTATTTCTTAAACTTGACATTTTATACTCAAATCTCAGGGTCGCATTTATGGGCCTTCTCATTGCCCAGAACTATTTACACTAATCCACTCGGACCTGGCAGAAAACAGAAAATTACAAAGAGTCACAGATGCAGTAGTTTATTTAGTCGGCTTAGTGCAGGTTCCAGCTCCTTCCTCGTCCGGTCTCCAGATCGTCACCGCTCTCGCACCATCTAGCCAATTCTCATCTCACCACTCTCCACCTCCAATCTGTCCACAATCTGATACCAAAAATCTGTTTGTCGAAAAATGTCTCCGCCTGTCTCTTTAAAACTTCCTCCCCACTTCTACAACATCTATTACCAAGATGGCAGGGATGGATATCCTCCAATAATATCCACGGCTACACTTGGAAAAAACACGCCACCCGGTCGCCAAATTCTCAGACAGATCGGGAAATTCAGGAACAGCGACGCCGCTGTCTCCTTTGTTTTGATTCCGCGCCGCCATAGTCCGAGCAAATGTATTTGTCCGTTACAAAGGTTATATTTAAAATTAATAACGAATTCTGAACTATAGAACGAGGTGTAAACAATAATGTTGTATAATGTAATGTAATTTTTTCAGCCCATGACGTTATAGCAGCTACATGAAATTTGTGTTAGATTATAAGTAAGGAACTGAGGAGGTCCTGAAAGATGAGGGACACACCCCTTCCGTTCCCGACTTAAGAAATTAATATTTTCTTAAATCGAATATTAAAGTTCATAGTGCAACACAGGGACTCGCATTACACCGGTTTCGACACCAAACTCGAGAGTTTCCTTGTTTCTTTAAAATTACTCATTTCCACACCCACGCTTAACAAATATTGTCAAGGGAACACTATCAAAGTTATTGACCTCAAGAATTATTACATATGAAAATTCTGCTAAATACACCCCGTCCCCCTAAGGGTGGTAGCTGTACCTTATCTCCAAACTGTTTGGCTTTACGTCACGAGGAAACCAAATTTTATTAAAATTGTTCTGTCCTTTAAATTTATTACACAGAATTGTGTTTTATCCTCTTCCATCTCTCTGTTAGGGGATGAACTGCAATTTAAGTCGCTTTCTAAATGTCAGAATCAAACTCAAAGGCTTCCATAGATTTTGATACCCAACGTGACTATTTTACGTTTATTTTCGTATGACGCCCCTTTCACCCCTATCCCTTAGACGATAAATTGAGTTGAAATTAATGCAAAAGAATAATTGATAACGCAAACAAATTAATTGACCCTGAAAATATATATTAGAAGAAAATAATAGTTTATAAATTTTTAAAAATTACCCTCCCACTCCTAGTGGTGATAGCCGTGTATTACCCTAATTGTAATAAGTTCTGTTCACCGAGAACACCTGTTCAAATTTTGGTCAAATTTTTTCCATCCTTTAAAGATAGTACGTGGAAGTTTGTTTTCCAATCCCTCTTACACGATAAACTGTAACTTAATTTTATTTTTTATGTCAGGATTAATACAGTGTCTCACATTACAGCGGTTCAGAGCCTAATTTCGATTGTTTTCTCGTTACTTTCATGTGATGCCCCACCACCTCCGCCACTAAGCATACCCCCTTTGATTATGGATGGGTTGGAAATTATACACTAGTGGTATCGGGGATACTCTTTAAAATATTAATTGACCGGGAAATGTATTTATTTGGTCAAAATATTTGGCGTATTTGGATATTTAAATATTTCCATCCCGTCCATTCCCGTCAAATTAGTAATAGCCGTGCCTTATCCCAACACCACAACAGTGTTGATTTTCAGACGCCAAGAACACGTGTGCAAAATTTAATCTAAATTATTCTATCCGTTAAAAACAGTATGCGGAATTATGTTTTACCACCTTCCACCCCCGCTTAGGATATGAACTGTACTTTAAATTACATTTTTATGTGATAATTAAACTCAGTGACTTACATTACACCGGTTTAGAGCTCAATCTCGATTGTTTTCTGGTTATTTTTAGGTTTTTCCCCTCCACCACCACCCGTAAGAATAATCGCGTCGATTATGGATGAGGTTGAAATTATACGCCAGCAGTATCGGATGCACACTATGAAATAAATTTATCCAAACAAGAAAATTAGTTTTTTCTGCAAACTTTCTTAATGACATATGGTATAATTTATGTCGTAATGAAACAAGGAGAGACAATGTTTTTAATCTACAGAAAAAATTATCAGAATATTGTGTTAGGTTTCACCAAGAACGTATGTATTGCAGGTGGCTGTTTAAGGAAATGGAAATACTTACTTTTACTTGCCAGTATATACAATCACTGATGTTATTTTTAATTAATATCAGTCACCTAGTCACAAAAAGCCTACATTGCATAGCTTTGATACCAGAAATAAAAATTATATACACAGAAGGGAAGTCTCTATCTAAATTACAATAGGGAATTAATTATAATGCTATTAGAAAACTTACTAAACTTATATTCTTCATTAAACAATTCAAAATAAATACAAACAAGTACAAACAATTTTTTAAATTTTTATTTTATTTCATATAAAAACTTTTATCGTACAGATTATCAGTTAGGACGATAACGATACAGTATATACAACATTTAAAAAAATAAAATATAATATGGTATATAATTAACATTATAACGTGAAGGTAGATTAATCCACATAATTAACATACTTTAGGAGAATGGGTTAGGTTTATTTATTTTTTTGAGTACCTGAGGGGTGTACGACGTAGGTGCGTGAGGATTGACAGGCAGTGAACTGATTTTTGGAGGATTAATGAGGATGTGGTCTGCGGGAATGTAAGTTTGTAATGGTTCGTAGTGTTATGTTTTGTTTGGTTTCAATTTTGGCTGTTGTTCCCCATATGGCATAGACCCAGGTGAGTTGTATTATGGAGAGGCATAGGAGTCGATTTGTGCTGATAGTAACAGGGGATTTTCTGTTTAGGAGGAAATATAAGGTTCTGAATTTTTGGTTGGTTTTGGAGAGGAGAAGATTAATATGAGGTTTCCAGGAAATTTTTTAATCAAGCATGATTTCGAGATAGGTGGTTTTTGTAGGGATTAATGAGTTGTTTAGATAGAGGTGAATTTGGGTAGGAGGGTTTTTAGTTAGTGTGAATGGGACGGTTATTGATTTGGTGAGGTTGATGATGCTAATTCGGTATTCTTTGGACCACTGTTCTGAGTTGTTGAGCTCTGATTGGAGTGGTTGTAAATTGGAGATGAGAGAGGAGGTTTCATAGGAGATGGCTATGCTAGTGGCTATGCTAGTGTTAGGTGGGAGAAGATGTTGAATAGGAAGGGGGCAATGACACTTCTTTGGGGGACGCCCGCCGCGATTTAATGAGGTTGGGAGAGGTGGTTTTTTATTTTCACGGAGAAGGTTCTGTTTGAAAGGTAGTTTAGGAGTATTTTCTAGTGGGTGTCGTTAAGAACCTCTTTGATTTTGGATAGTAGGGAAGGGTGGTGGATTTTATCAAACGCTTTTTCGATGTCAATACAGGTGGTGATGAGGGATTTGCGATGTTCAAAGGAGTTACTTATGAGGTTGGAGAGACGGTATATTTGATGGGGGCAGGAGTGTTTTGGGCGAAAACCGTATTGAGTGTCAGGAATCAGGGATGAGAGTTGATTAATTATTTGGGGGAGTAGTAGTTTTTAAAACAATTTTGATAATGTGGGAAGGAAACGTATTGGACGGTAATTATCAGGGTGTAATTTTGGTTTGTTTGGTTTAGGTATCATTATTATGGTTGAGTGTTTCCATTTGGTTGGATTATAGGTGGTTCTGAGGATGGCGTTAAAGATATAGGTAATTAATATTATTGTTTCCTTAGGTAGATGTTTTAAGTGACGGTTGGTGATCAGGTCGTGACCGGGGAAGGCTTTGTTTTTTAGGTTTTTTTGCGGTTTTGGGAGGGGTGATAATTGTAGGGGTTGTAGGAGTTTTGCTGCTAAGGCCTGGTTGTGATTGTTGTAGAAGGAGCTGTTGGGGTAGCATTGCTTGGTCAATAATTAGGCAAATATGTTAGCTTTTTGGGAGGTTGAGGTAAACCATTGATGGTCTTTTTTAAGTGGAGGGATATTGGTTTTTTCTTAGTCAGATATTTTGTTTTAGCCATAGTGATTTGTCGGTTGTGTTAAGTTGCTGGAGATAACTGAAGTGTCTAGAGTCGCTGGAGTCTTTTAGTAATTTTTGAAGCCTTCTAGTGATGTCATTGTATTTACGCTTGTCTGTGGGTTTTTTGGAATTATTGTCTTCGTAGAGATTTATTTTCAATGAGTAGGTTATCTATTTGATTTTGGTGAGGGTTTGGTGGATGGAGTTAAGTTGGTTTTTGGTAGGATGCTATGGCGGCAGATGTGAGGATGATGGATTGCAGGTGATTTAAGGCCGAGTCTATATCTATGGGTGATTTTATTGGGATGTTGAGGACTGTTTGCTTTTCTATTAGTTGGGAGGGCTGTGGAGGTAATGTGAGGTTTTGTGGCAGATGGAAAAGTCTTGTACATCCGGTGATTTGAGGCTGTCCGGGTAATGTGTTGGTTCTGTAGGGTATTTTATCTTAATATGGAATTTGGAGACGATAACGTTTAGGTCATTACCTCTAGGATTTCATGTTCTGGATCCGAAATTGGGGTGTTTAGCGTTGTAGTCACCAACCATTATGAAGGGGAAATATGTTGATGGGAGTGTTTGTGGATGAGTTTAATGTTATTTGAGTTAGTTGTAGTTCGGAGAGAGTTATAGAGGGGAGTTGATTGTGATATATTGAGCTTTTGATTAGAATGGCGGTGCCGCCTTTTCTGGTGGAACTGAAATGATCGGCTCTATAGGTTTTGTAGTTCGGGAAGTTATAGGGTTGGGTGGAAATGAGTTTGATTTCAGTCAATATCAGAAGGTCGATGTTGTTCTTTTGTAGGAATAGGTTGATTTCGTGATTTTTATTGGCAGCTCCTCGGGCGTTCCAAGTGCATATGGATAGATATTGGGGAGGAGTGTAGATCATTTTAACGAGTCTATTAGCTTGGGGATTACTGTAGTTAGGAACTGAATTATTGGTGTGATGATGGAGATCAGGTTGTCTATTTTGCAGCACAAGGAGTTGAGTAGGTTAATTTGGTTTGACGAAGCAGTGTAGGGTTGTTGGGGAATTTGGGGGGTGGTGTAGGTTTGTTTGACGATGTTCGCATAGGATTTAGGGCTAGAGCTGTTTTGTAGGGTTTGCGTTGTTAGGGGTGAGATTTGTGGTTGAGGTTTTTGACGTGGGGCCGGTTTGTATTGGATGGGTTTTGTGCAGGATGATTGTAAGGATTTGAACACTGGACAGTCTTTATAAATTTCTATATGGTTACTATGGCAATTTTTGCATATGGGTAGAATGGGTTTTGGGATAGGGCATTTGTTGGGCGTGTGAGGGATGTCACATCGAACGCAACGAGGTGGATTGAAGCAGTAGTTTTTTTGTATCTCCGTAGTTTTGGCAACAGATACATTGAGGGATGGATTTGTTTTGGTTTTAGAGTTTCGACTTTTATTCTTCAATGATAGAGATGGGTGAGGTCGTAAATGGTAGTTTTTGGGGTCCGGGAGAAGATCGAAGAATAATAGGGGAAGATCGATTTTGGTGATGGGGTAGTAAAAACATGAACTAACAAACTTCTTAGTTAGCCACTCCTTCTACTCCGTTGAGTGTATCTTAGTATATACATTAACATAGACATAGTACATTTCTAAGAGACTAATTTCTTAGTATATGATATAAGCAACATTGATCAATATTACGTATTGTATATCTTGTCACCTCTGCAGAACTTAAGATTATCTTATTGCAAGTTGAAAATACCTATGAATGTAAAGAGTAATTTATAATTACTAGTAATTAAGAAATTATAACATTTTTGTCCAATCGCTTATTCATTCCTCACCCTTGAAATTATATTTTTCTATAGGAATATGATTTAATACTACTACTATTGAATTATCTTTGACATTCACCAAATGATGGTCTGCACATGTACTGAAAACTGAAACGTAATACAATTTAATAAAACATTCATAATATTTTTCTTTCGTTGTTTAATTAGCATATTTTTATTAGCCCGTCGGCACGAAACGAAGCGTCCCGATTGGTTGTTTGGCTCACGCCATGCGGGTGGGGAGGGGGGTAGGCCCCGCTGGACCCCGTTAGCCGACTGCTCTGTGCTCAAGGTCATCGTCAACAGGCTGGTAAGCATCCGGCCGGCGACCCGCAAGCCCCCTCTCGCGAAGCCGCCCGATCATCGGTGCCCACGCCGTGCTAAGCTGGTAGCCTCCGTCCCGGTTCATTAGCTGGTCCGAGGATCTAATATTGATTGCTTCCAGGATCACACTATCCCAGTATGTCCCAGCATGATCTAATATTTTAGTTTTATCGAATAGAATAGTGTGTCCTGTATCAAGGCAATGCTCGGCCACTGCAGATTTGTCTCCTTGGTTTAGCCTCAGAAACCTGCGGTGTTCTACAATCCGATCAGCAACCGTCCTGACTGTCTGTCCAATATATTTTAGGCCACACTGGCAAGGGATTTCGTATACCCCCGGTGTCCGCAGTCCTCTTTGGTCCTTTGCTGACCTCAGTTTATTCTTTATTTTTGCCAGGGGCCTAAAAATGGTTTTTATTTTGTGTTTGGCCAGGATACGACCAATTTTGCTAGTAGTGGAACCGGCAAACGGAAGATAGGCCAGTCTATCACATATCTCTTCTGTTTGTCTTTTTTGTTTGGGTAGAAGTGCACGTTTAAATTGTGATTCCGTAAACCCATTGGCGAGAAGAGAGTTCCTAAGGTGAGATAATTCCCCAGGTAAATTCTCCTCGAGCATATTTTATGATTCACTAAAATAACCGAATAACCCGATTTCAAAAACGTATCTAGTACAGAGAGAACGAAAAGTCGTGTCCATAGAAATAAATATGTATACATGACTGTGAGGTATTGCAGAGTTGACAACATTGTACACATGTAGCTTTCCCAACAGTAAAGAGTGTTCCTGGGTATATATTATTTTACCAGTCGCTCATATTCATTAGTCGTAAACCGGTTTCGGATGTAACAGTGCCTAACAATTCGAAGTTTTTCGTGAAACCTGATCCGATGCAGTGAAGTACCGTGAGACGTGCGCGGTATTTCGATCACTCTGTATTAATATTGGTAACTATGTTCCGTTACAGTCTTAGACTACAAGTGGCATTTTATAATGAACATGGGTTTGATTTTAATTTCTATCAAAATAAATTATTTGGTTGGATTAAATGAAAACAAATAATTACTAAACATTGTCAAGTTTAAAAATTTACCACGGCTAACTCAGTTTATAATGAATCTCATACGGGTCATTTGTGGGTTTTTTTTACAGTAGACCGACAGTCATGGCACATCTCATACAGTGCACGGACACGCACCTGTTTTTCCTTTGTAAAACGGCGGCTTAGCCCTGGCTGTAAGCGTAGATTTTCTCCGTTCATCAGGCGGCTTCCTGCTGATTTCTGCCGTCGATGCCCGGTCTTTCTAGGAATTCTGGGGCCCGTATTAAGTAGACGGGGCACCCTCTACTCGCTGCCGTCTATCTTCTTTTCATTTAACCCCCAGATTAGAAAGCAAACAAACTTCTCTCAGGCTGCATTCGAGTCTTGCATTCCAGTCCCGATCAACTTCTATAACACCACTTACCGTGCCGTGGGTCAACCACCACGCACCCTCCAAACTCGTTCCTTCTTCCAATCTCCTTGTCCGACTGCCCAAATTTCTCTCCATCCTCGCAGGTTATCTCCTTCGTTTACCCCATCATAATTCAGCTTGGCCCTCGGTTTCTCTCCCTAATTCTGGCCTTCCAAAATTCCCAGAGTACCAGATTTTTGGGTGTTTATGGCACGTTCTGAAGCCCTATGTCACGCCTCTCTGGCGCCTTGGTGTTAACAATATCAAGAATTCTTCACTCACTGGCGAAATAAACTCACGATTGACATATCCACTGATTACAATTTTTTTCAATAAAATTTCGAGAACACTGCTTCTGTTACCCAAAGATGCGTCAAATATGAAAGTCACCTACGAAAACGTGATTCTGAAATTAATCAAACAAATAAGACAAATTAAGTTTAAAAGATGCGATAAGATATTAGCTACGGAAATCTGTTGAACGTACACATCAGTACACGAATTATGAAAATATAAATGGCAATCAACCATACGGACGAATTCCTGGCGAATTAAACTAGTATAAATACTGTTAAAACAAACGACGTCTCTTAAAACATGAAGACATTTTGTTGAAAGTCAAGTTGTGTAAAGTGGATGAGTCATGAAAGTTGTGAAACGTACAAAAAGCAGTGGAAATAAATTTAGAGACGAATGTTATTTCCATTCATATATATTAATTAAAATAGTATTTAAGATGGAATTTTAATATCGGAAAATATTTTTTGCCACTGGAATCATCCCCGATCCTTTTAGTGCTTCTCTTTTCTCTTTAAAAGTGTTTGGTACGCCCGACGGGTAAAATTGAATACTTTTTATCGTTAAACTTTTTACAGAAACACATTTTCTGGGAAAGATTGTGAATGCGTTTGATATTAAAATTAAAATTCATATTTTTGCATTCCAATCGGACATCATTCACGTTGTACAAACAAAAGTTATTTGTCATAAGCGTCATTGATATAACAGAGTCAGCAGCTTTGTTACCGACATCGCTTCATACTTTGCCGCAGCACAATTTACAGAGAAACACACAATGCGTGCACGTTCTATTCACAACTCAACATCATAATTGAAATAGTCAACAGCTTGTATTATTCTAAGAAAATAGTAGCCTACTCACGCCATTTACGGTGTATTAGAAAATACATATTTCACAATTCAATAAAAAGGGATGCATAAATTATGGATAATAATAATTATTAAAATATTCTTGAATTCCAACATTTTCAATATTCAATATGCATTTATTTCCAACATCAAAAAATGATAAACTAATAAATGAATTATATCAAATATTGCATGAAATTAACATACGTAAACAAATTCACATACTATGAGTGTTACATTAACCTTTTATTCAATAAAGGAGCCATGACGGTAGCTATAGATAAAATTGTAATGTCAGAGTAAAGACTCATGATAAAAAAATTTTTTATTTGTATGTGCGTGACTATTTTAAGCGCGTTTAATTATGAACTACTTGCAGACCACAGTAAATGTAATAATATTGTCATTGTAAACCCGTGTTTAAATAAAGTGGAAAACGGAGGATTTATGATATATTATTGATAACCTTTCTGTGAATTAAACTCAAACCAGTATTTTCATATTTATGAACTTTTTGTCTTACATGCAACGGATGAGAAAGCGGACCCAGAGTGCAGACCCTATCCGCCTATGTTTTTAATCCTCTGAGAATTTGGTGAATTTGTTATATTAATGGACAAGGAAATTTTATTTATATATTGTTCGTCATTTGGAATTCATTAATCGTATAACCTTTTGTAAATTGTTTATTCATTTACTTGTAATGTTTGTGTTTGATTTACGCTTAGTAAATATTGTTTAATTGATGATTATTGTATTCCTTATATTGCCTTTCATTCCATAGCAATATTCGACCGTAAGAACCTCGAAACCAGTAGGCTCTACCGATTGAACGAACTGAAATAGATAGTTACTATATATATATATATATAATGTGATAAAAAGGGGGATTTTGTAAGGTTGTGGCGTTATGAGGCGCAGTTCGGCCAACAACAATGGCTAGTCGGCCGAAAGATGGTGTTTCCCCGCGGGGGAGGCCCGCCTTGCCTGTATAAAAAATGACGATGGTGAACCCCCGCGGGAAAAATGAGGGCGGGGAACCCCGAAATGTTGAGAAATAGGGGAATTCCCGTCGGAAGGTTTAAAAGGGAAGCCGATGGGTGGCTCGAGATCAGACCCCAGAAGGGAGGCGAGTGGATCAGACCCCAGAAGGGAGGCGAGTGGATCAGACCCGAGAAGACAGGCGAGTGGAGCAGAGCGCAGAAGGCAGGCGATTGAACCAGAGAGCAGATAGCCAGAGACGCACAAACACGAGAGGTGGAGTTGTGGGCCAGTAAGGGCTAGCGATTGAACAAAGTGAAACTAGCCAGAGACGCACAAACATTCGAGAGGTGGATGTTTGTTGGGCCAGTAATTGTGGGTAAGCGATATAAAAATTGTGAAACTTGCTCATTGCTCTGGATTCATTCAGATCTCCGCAGATCCCTTTGAGAGACCCAAAATCCCCCGAGATTAAGCCCGTGTCTTCACTTAAATTAATAAACAAAAATATTAAAATTGATCATATTTATACTTTAAATTAATCAATGTTTTTTACACAAAAAGTATATTACAATAAATATATATAGTAACTATCTATTTCAGTTCGTTCAATTATATATATATATAGTAATTATTTCGGTATATATATATATAGCAATTATTTCGGTATATATATTGTAATACCCTTTTCAGGGGATAAAACATTAATTTATCAATTAAACAAATTTTAATCAATTTGAAAATTTTACATTTATCAATTTACAGTGATTACATGAGCCAATATCTCAGGGGATTTTGAGTCTCTCGAGAAGTGGAGTATGCAGTTACGGAAAATAGAAAAAAATCATTTAAATATTATTCAATCAGCACAATGAGCAAGTTTCACAGCTTTTAAGAACTTACCCACAATTACTGGGCCTACAAACATCCAACTTCACGAATGTTTTCACGTCTCTCTGGCGTCTTGCAGGTTTGTTGCACCAATGAAGGTAGTATGAACCAGGTCCAACTCATCATTTGCTCCTCTCCGCAACTCATCTGCTCTCTAGACTCATCTGAACTCACAGACTCATCTCAACGATCCGTCTTCCGTCCTCTCCGCAACTCATCTGCCTTTTATCTGAAACTCAATCCGTCGTCCATCCTCTCCGCAACTCATATGATTTCAGGACTCAACTGACAACATCTGACTCATCTGCTTTTATCTGATCCGTCGTCCGTCCTCTCCGCAACTCATCTGCCTTTTATCTGAAACTCAATCCGTCGTGCGTCCTCTCCGCAACTCATGTACCCCCTGCAAACATCTGACCACATCTGACCACGAGCCACCCAACGGCTCTCCCTTTTTAAGTTCTCACACGGGAGTTCCCCGCCATCGGTTCTTCATAAAATTCCGGGGTTCCCCGCCATCGGTCTATTTCACGCACCACCATTTTTTACACACGCCCCGAGGGAGTTTCCTGCGGGGAATCCCCATCGGGGGTTCACCCGCTTTCAGCCAATTTGACATTGTTGTTAGCCTCGCTTGTCGAGCACAAAACTTCTTCCGTTGTAGGCCGAACTACGCCTCACAATGCCACGATATAACCACAATCTGCGTTTTTTCATTACAATATATATATATATATATATACATCGTACATTGGCCACAAATCTGGCCAAAGCGCCAAGTTATATATTATATATATGCGTGTGTGTGTTTCACGAAGTTGGCAACTTAGCGCTTTGGCCAGATTTGTGACCAATGTCCGATGAACTTCAAATAACCAGTCTACATCCTACTTTGACCGACAATTTCGCCTACGCCCCGAGTCTCTCTGACTTCATTGGCGTCAGCCCTTTAAAAACCACTAATTATCCACCAATTATTACACAGCATCAACAGTGGAATCTCTCAATCACTGTCCGTCATTACTCTGGTTCTAGAATATTATAAAAGAATAGTTATTACTTATTCACGCTAGTTTGGCGCGGCCCCGCAATATATTGTTGCTATTTGTTGTTCGTCGGAACTTTAAAAAAAGTTAATGAAAGATTAATGAAAATTTCTTTCTTTCTCTCTTGCCTTTACACAGAAACACATTTAAATAAATTAAACACTAGTCGAATTAAATTTCAAGTATATTAAAAGAAAACTACAATAAATTACACAAAGGAGTAATAATCTTAGGTTTATAGGGGTCTCTCTTAAATGAAGTAAGAATATTCTGGAAAGACAAAATTAAAAGAAAGGGACTAAAATGATCACGTTTTGCATTGGTATATTTTGAAACGCAAGGCAATTGGGCTGCGCACACTTTCACCTCGTATTCTGCTCACAATTTCCCATTCACCAATCATCAAGTATGCTCCAATAAATTTCAGGTATAAAGAATTTACAAGACTTTTAGATAAACAGCACAATTTTGATATCTTGATCTGTTGATCAGATAATTGTAGATACGAAATAAACTTTATCATTTCAACTTATCACCATAAGATTTCACTAAATACAAATTATAAAAAAACAGGGCCATAAAATACTGAATAATCATTTGAATAGCCACTGCTATCCTCCCCCCCCCCCCGGCCACGTGTTTAATAAATTCCGATCTCCTTTAGGCTGCTTCCACCACGATGTATGTCCACATCACACCGTTAATCCACCAGTTCTCTAATAGAAACCTGGTTCTTCCACATTAGTATCCAACCTACAATATGTTAGACATCCAGATCGACATTAAAACGACCAAATCGTCGTCACACTTCTCCAACACGTTATGCCTTTTCAGCTTCCGACACCACTTTCTCAAAAACTCATATACAGTAGTATGCCTTCCTCTTCTGTTCTTACCCCACAAACTTCCCTCTAATGCTAATTTTACAAGACCATCGTATCTTAAAACGTGGCATATTGATCTATCCCTTCCCTTAGTCAACGTCCTCCATATTGTTCGCTTTCAACCTATTAGCTTCAGAAAAACAACCTGATTCCTTGCCGTCCACTAACCTTCTAACTTCCGAGCACTTTTTCAACCCTTTATTTTCCTTTGTCGCCGGAAGTTGCGTTTCTTAAAATCTATCTAAAGTTCCGGACCGATTTGGCCCTTGCCTTACATTTATATCTTACTTATTTTACTCACTTTACATATTGGTGGGAAAGCTATGATAGCAAAGACCCTCTAACTTTAGTCTTACTTATACATGTCTATAATTTTATTTTTATAGTGTTTTACTTGGGTATTTCAGCGGACTGTATTATGGTTAGTGGGACTTTGTGTTTATACCAAAATCTGGATTCTTTTTGTCCTTTTTTTTAATATGGAGTATTCCGGCCATATTGCCAAAAATATATTTAGATTTATTGTTGTTTCCATTAGTCCTCGATTGAGGAAATAGGATACGTCATACATTACAAATGAACAAAATAAGGTACATAATTAAAGACAAATAATCTTAAAATATATTAATAAAAGAAAATGTATATAGAAAAAAGTCACACACACACACACACACACTGGGAAACAAAAACAAGCACACACTGAGAAACACGCAATGGAGTTTTGACTACTTTGAGTTCTGCGACCAGGAAACTGTCTTTCCGTCGTAGCTCCAGGTAACACATGAAACAAACAAAAGTGCAGAAAAAACTGAATAGGAATTTTAAAGATATGTGGTGCGCTATTTTACAAGGTAGCTCATTCAACACTTTTTACAGGAACCTTGATTTTAAATACTAGAAGGACGATTAAGAAAATCCTGTACCGAGTAAAACGCGCTATTTAAAAGAATAGCTTTACACTGCTTCACGAAGCTTTTGTAGGTACTGTTTTTAACCTCTGGAGGAAGGCTGTTGAATAAAATGATCCCGGTATTGTGAATACTTTTCTGGTGTAGAGCAAGGCGATGCTTGTCCGACCTTAGAGCTGAACGAGTTCTGGTCGCGTATTGAACCTCGCCATTTGTTTGAAACAAACATATAGCCAAACCTAGGTCTTGTGAGCCGTCACCAATCATGGTTGAGAGCTGGTGTTGCCCTCTCCTGGATAATTACAAAATTACTACATTTCTGGAACGTTCTGTCTGTTCTTTCGCGCACGGCGCCATTTACCTACGTCACAGACTCGGCCGTCGCTATTGTTACGCGGTGCAGAAACAAAGGCTACGCCATCAATCAAAAGCCTTTTACAGCATCTGACATTCCGAAACTGTACTCCAAACTCAAAAGTCCAAATATAACAATAACGTGGTCAGCGTATCGATTCTCAAGCAGTCTTAATCCCAGTCTCCGTGACCATGACGGCACAAACATCGAAGACCATGCTACGTTTCGAACTCTTGACCTTGGGTGTGAGGAAGCGACGCTTATCACTAGACCACAGGAGGTCGACACGTATTCTCTTACCTTCTAAAGTGCTTTTGCACTTACTAAATGAGAAATAAGGTGCCTTTATTTTATCTTCACTTCGAAAAAGAAATTTAAAATTGGATTCACAGGCTTCAGAGTGCTTTTTATTTGTTGGAAAACTGAATTTTTTGGTTCTTATTTTAATTGTTTCTCTGCAAATGGAACAGAAAGGGTAGATATCATTTTACGTTTCTTGAAGACATTTTTAGACATTGTAACAAACAAAATACGTTGTTTCTCTGGAAAAAGTTTTCGCATACTAATTATGAATTTCGTAACTCCTATGCCACTCCCAAGCACTCCCCTCATCCCCTTAAATATTTTATAAAGCATTGTATAAACTGGAGAACCCAACTTTATGAATTATGAATTAAGGTTTTGGTTTCTTTTCGATGTAGATAGACAGATATACATTAAATAATTGAATTAATTTTTTTTCGTTAGTGTTCCTTCTTTAGAATCCGGACGCTTGAAGTTAAGAAAATGTCTGATTTTTAATAAATGTTAATTCAGCGTCATATAAATAATCTTGGGTGTTATGGTTTTTTTGGGTTAACAGGCTACATGAGGGTGATTAATAGAATAGGAAGTGAATTGAAAGGGTGGGATGCGGAAGGCAGAGCAGGGTGGCCAAGGGTTGACGAGGGCCCTCGGGCTATAGTTTAAGGATCCTACCCGGCGTTTCACCTAAAGACATGCAAGGAAAACCCTAGAAAACCTGCATAGTTTTATTACCAGCTTCGAATGCGGGAAATAATTTTTTCTTTAAATCAGGCGAACAAATAAACTTGCAGACCATCAGTTATTTCTTTTCACCGTGGAAATAGTTTGGCTATTCCAGTATTGGTCTCTTCCTTTGCTTTTTAATATTTTGTCGGTAAATGTCATTTGTGCGATCTGTGTGACAGCACTATCGAGGCACATTTCGCAAGCACGTAATTGAAAAGTTTTATCCATCTCGCAGCTTAATAATGGAAGTTATGTGCATTGTAACGAGCACTGAGGCGATTTCGTGACAGGGACGTAGATTTTTATTACTAGGCGTCAGCAGCCCAGTCACCTGCAGGGCCTTGCGAGCGACACAGGTAAATTGGCACTTAAGCCAAAGCAGGTCGCTGTCGCTCACAGCCCTACGCAAACATACGGACAATTCCATCGCACGACACAGCTCTCCAGACACAAAACAAGCCAACATCTAAACGAGAAAATATTTACCATACCGAAAAAAGAAAGAAAACTTCCTTGCTTGATAAAACGGAGTCTTGGAACCGAGTGCAATTTCAGTATGCTATTTCTGAGTCAGCTTGAATAATTGAATCTACTTATTTCTATTCTAATCTATCTACATATAAACAAGAGGCACTAAATATACAAGGAAATAAACTGCGCTAGAAGGAAAGACTTTATATTTTTACAAATGGAGACTTCTACTAGCTTTCAACGTAAACCCTTTTTATATTAATACACTTGTTCCAACGATGACATAGTATTTATACCTTGTGGTGAACGTTTGCACCCCACACTTATATTTATATATATATATATATATATATATTGTGATAAAAAGGGGGATTTTGTAACGTTGTGGCGTTATGAGGCCAACAACAATGGCTAGTCGGCCGAAAGATTGTGTTTCCCCGCGGGGAAGGCCCGCCTTGCCTGTATAAAAAATGACGATGGTGAACCCCCGCGGGAAAAATGAGGGCGGGGAACCCCGAAATGTTGAGAAATAGGGGAAGTCCCGTCAGAAGCTTTATAAGGGAAGCCGATGGGTGGCTCGTGATATTCAGACCGCAGAAGGGAGGCGAGTGGCAGAGACCCGAGAAGACAGGCGAGTGGAGCAGATATCCAGAGAGCAGATAATCCGACCCCAGAAGGCAGGCGAGTGATCAGACCGCAGAAGGGAGGCGAGTGGGTAGAGACCCGAGAAGGCAGGCGAGTGAACCAGAGAGCAGATATCCAGAGAGCAGATATCCAGAGAGCAGATAGCCAGAGAGCAGATAGCCAGAGACGCACAAACATTCGAGAGGTGGATGTTTGTTGGGCCAGTAATTGTGGGTAAGCGATATAAAATTTGTGAAACTTGCTCATTGCTCTGGATAAATAACATTCAATGATTTTTTCTTTCTATTTTCAGCTAATGCATACTCCATCTCTTGAGAGACCCAAAATCCCCCGAGATTAAGCCCGTGTCTTCACTTAAATTAATAAACTAAAATATTAAAATTGATCATATTTGTACTTTAAA
This sequence comes from Eucriotettix oculatus, assembly GCA_034510155.1. Classification (NCBI taxonomy): domain Eukaryota; kingdom Metazoa; phylum Arthropoda; class Insecta; order Orthoptera; family Tetrigidae; genus Eucriotettix; species Eucriotettix oculatus. The sequence goes on along the minus strand of CM067376.1, from coordinate 259,184,069 downwards.
TTAATAAATGTTTTATACACAAAAAAGTATATTACAATATATATATATATATATATATATATATATGTGTGTGTGTGTGTGTGTGTGTGTGTGTAGAAGTAATATTAGGAAGCGGGCTGGGATTCTTGCAAGGCCAACGGCAGGCAAGTAACGATCACGTTTGACTAAAATTAAATTAATGTCCAATTGACTATATCGATAGCCAGGAGAAATCTGTACCACTTCAGTAATGGCAGGTCAGTCCTTGGGACAAAGGCCTGAGTTAGCGACTCACAAACATCCCGTTGCGACAATAAAAACCAGGCCATCACCGGAAGAATAAGGGACGGAACTTCGATCTGCTCCAAGGCCATCCTGCCAGGCAGAAAAAGGCGGGACGTAAATTAATAGAAGAGATGATAAGTAGATTTTGAGAGATTAAAGTGGACTGGAGAGTACATTACGTTATTATGAGGAGTAGTGGACGCAGCACCTTTTTTTCCCAACATTATTATGAGTAGTGGACGTCAACTAGAGAAATAAATTCTACTTCAATAGCAGATGGCACGAGCATCGACACAGAGAAGCACCGAGACAAGCTGACCGAGGAAGAAATGCCGTATCATCAAATCCTGGTTTACAAGTCGGTGATGAACACAATTATGTTTCTCGCCCCCTGGTTTGTTTAAGTAATATTAAATCTTCGATGCCAAGTAATTGTCAATACCCACCTAACCCCGTTGATACTCTAGCTCTCTGGCCCTAAAGCTTAATGATGTAATGTTTTCCTTTATTTAGTATTCAAATTGATTAATAAATCCTTTAATAAATAATCACCCTGACACCACAACCAGTGCAAAGAAGTCTTCCACTTAGTTGTTACTGATTTCATTTTCACGTATTGCCTCCATAAGTGGACCATTTCATAATTTGTCGATTATGATATTCAAGGTGAAAATGACGAAATTCAAGAAGAGAATTAAAACAAATGTATAGGAATTAGAAAAACTGAAACAACAGAAGGTGCTTCAGAGTTTCAAAGAAGACATCAAGAGTAGATTAATAGAGAAAGGAGAAAGAACCTATATAGAAGAGAAATGGGCACACTTGACGGAAGAAATAACTGGAGCAACCGACGAAAATGTAGGAAGAATACCTATTACCAATAGGAAAGCATGGACAGGACAATAAATAATAAAAACGATTGATGAAAATGCAAATATAAAAAGCAAGAGATGAAAATGGTAAAAAGCAGTACAGACGCCTGAAGAAGAGGCTTGGTTCCAAGAGAAGAGCAAAACGGTTGAAAACTTCATGGTGAAAGAGAAATGTTCGCAGCTTACAGAAAATCAAAGAAGTAGTCGGAGAGAAGAAAAGTACAAGCAAGAACATCAGGAAAGCAGATGGGAATCCAATTTTACGTAAGAAGATAAAGAAGAAGGCGAAAAGATGGAAGTAATATCTAGAAGATCGCGGTGGAAATATAGATGAGTCAATAACAAAAGAAGTCGAGGAGATGGATGATGAAGAGTATGGGGACACAATTTTAAGCTAGGAGTTTGACAGGATCTGAGCAACGGTACAACGCCAGGAATTGATAACATTCCAACGAAGTTGATAAGACTATCAGGCTAAGGAGCTAGAATCTCATGCGTGCAAAATGATAACGAAAATAGTATAAGGAGAATGGAACGTCAAATAGAATGCGAGTTAGGAGAAGATGCGTTTGGTTTTAGGAATAATGCAGGGACAATAGAAGAAATATTGATTCTGCGTCTAAGTTTAGAAGACAGGATAAATAAATATAGGCGTACGTTCATGACATTCGTAGATTTAAACATTCGATAATGTAAACTGGAACAAACTATTAAGGATTTTGAAGGTGTCAGGAATGAAATATCGAGAAGTAAGTTATCGATAGCCACTACAGATAGCAGTCAGCGGTAATTATAATTGAAAGGCAAGAAAAGAAAGCATAAATGAAGAAAGGGGTAAGATAAGGAAGCAGTATGTCGCCCATTTTCTTTAACGTATGTATAGTACAGACAATGAATATAGTTAAGAATGAATATGGAAAGGGAATCAAAATGCAAGGAAAAGAATTTAAACCCTAAGGTTTGATGATGATATTGTATTATTAGGGGAGTCAGAAGAAGACTTGTAAAATATAATATGTTAAAAGGCATGAACGTGATCCTGAAGGAAGAGTTCAACGTGAGGATTAATAGAGGGAAAATTAAGGTAATGGAGTGTAGTACGTAAATTAGTAGAATAACAAAGGGTGTTGGATTAAGAAGGGATATGTTGAAAGAAGTTAAGGAATTCTGCTACTTGAGCAGCATAATAACAAGGAATGGTAGAAGTATAGTATACATAAAGAGTGGGATAGCACAGACAAAGAAGTCTTTCGCAAAAATAAGAAATTTACTTACGGTTAAAAATGTTTGTGTGGTGTTTGGCGCTATATTTATTACAAATAAATAAGTAAATATAGTGCACTGAAAGATATCCCTTAATTAAAGCAAATAACATGCGCACAAAAGTAAATGACGTTATGACCGCGAGCAGTGAGGAACACAAAATGTATGTAATTGTTGATAGTATCACCTTCCTTAGTGTTACCCAATTCGTGTGTGGTGTATTTACTTACCGGAGTTTGAAGTTATATTTGTATAAAGATATACTTAAAATTCGTATTAGAAAGACAATGTACTAATTTTTTTAGAAGTCATTAATAACATTTGTCGATATAAGTACAGTATTTATTAAAGAATAATTTAAGAAAACTGCGTTTGAAAAAACTAAATTACACATTTGTGAGAACGTATGTCACAAAATAAATGGTAATCTATGTTCTTTAATTTATTACGCTGGATTTGATGAACACAGAAATACTGTCGAAAAATGTCGTACTCATTTCATGCCTTGCTTCAGAAATAAAGCAATAAAACAGTTCTTCCGGTTCATTTGCAATTTTAGCGTCGCCATTTATTCTGAGTTTATGTATAACTATATTGAAAATGAATTTGTTCTGTTTGGCGCATGAAATGGAGTGAGACTCCACTTTGTTCTTTTATATTTCCCTTTGAAGTACTTGTTCTGCTTCCACAAAAGTTCTCCAATCACCAGCAGCATCGTTTCTATAATTTTTCAAACGTGCAAATTCGTGTCAACTGTGTGATAAATTATCTTCAGATTCAGTACTATAATTCCGTAATACCTTAATTTTCTTCAACGTTCATAGTCCAAACCATAGCAATATTTGTAATAACAATTGAACGTCTACAATAGACTCGCTAGCAAAATGTTTACAGTTATCAATTCTCACCAACGTAGGCAACAAAAAAATTCCAAATGAAGTACAGAAATTCTGGGACTTATTGGAAAACAATATGGTAAGAATCCCTAAGCAAGACACGCTATTAAAGAGCTTAATTCACAATTAGGAAGAGAAAAAGAACATAGGAGAACCACAGCTCACAAATTTATTAAGAAATGGAAGGCATTTAGTGAGCATCTGTCATCAATTCAACCTAAAGACAATGTCAACATCCCTACTAAAGCATCTTAAAAAGTAAAAGATTTTGCGCTCTCCAATTCCAACGACTGGTTTTCTTTTGGGTTAACAGGCTGCATGAGGGTGATCCTGAAACAGGCAACTCCCCTTCAATAGCATAGGAAGGTAATTAAAAATGGGGGATGTGGAAGGTAGACCAAGGTAGCCAAGGGTAGACTAGGGCCCCCGGGTTGTGGTTTAAGGATCCTACGCGATGTTTCACGTAAAGAGATGCAGGGAAAAACCTAGAAAACCTGCATCAGATAGGTTGGGCATTGGGCACTATTCTCACGCCCTTCCGAATGATGGGAGACGAGTTTTCTGTGAGGTCGCAGCATTCCGTTCTCCGTGTCTTCGCCAGTTTTAGGAGGCAGTTGGCCGACTGATCCAATAGGATCAGTGGACAACTCGTGTCTTATGCCCAAGGTCTTCGACCCCCTCCCAAAATAGGTGAAGGTGTATCGGCATGAGAACTTTGGTAAAACACCCAGAGAATGTACGAGGCATTCCCGACACAATCAGGTGAGCCCCGCAGTCACTCTAGGGGGAAATGCATGCGAGAGACACTCTCACAGGCTCATCTCTCAACGTTTGGGGATTTTTTTGTAGGGGGGGGTTACAGGCTACATGAGGTTTTTTTTGGGTGATTCAGACCACAGCCTTACAAGAATCAAAGTAAAATTCACCCTATGAATACTCTATCCTAAGATAACACACTTAGAGAAGTTCTAGATGACCAATCTTCATAAAACTCACAGAAATGATCTGTGGGAGAAAGAACAAGCGAGCACATGGGACGAGTTCAGAAAAAAACAGAAGCTCATACCACTGAAAATAAAGAAAAAAAAACATCCATGGTGAAACAACGACTGTGAAAACACAATTCAAACACGAAAACTGCCAATAAAACATCTGAAACAAAACAAAATTTCTTTGAAATCCGGAAAGTGGCTGTCAGAACCGACAGACAAACCAAGAGAAGTTACATGAACAAACAATTATTAGTGGAGACTGATTTTAGAAATTACAACACAAGAAATTTCTCCAGGACATTCACAAATAGAATCCATGTATACACGGCACAAAATCTTTGCTTTAAGAAACGAAATGGAACACTAACACAAATCAGGAAAACTGCTAAGAAACCGCACTCTACTTCTCCGAACTACTTAACTGCCAAAAGAGAGATTTCCACTTATCGAACCCGCACATATCAACCCAAACTCATGTCCACACTCACAAGACGAGATCCTTGAGTACATAAATCATCTCAAAAACAACAAAGCAGCAGGTGATGACAATATCGTAGCAGAAGTTCTGAGGAGTATTGGCCCGAAATAACACGAAGAACTCAAAAAATCATTGGAGAAATGTGGGTAGCCGAAGAATTACCCGCTGACTATAAATGCACCCACTTCAATAAAAGGGTGATCGAACTGATGTCAACAACTACGGAGTCATTTCGTTGCTACCAGTCGCATGCATACAAATGATCTCTTCATGCCTCTTGCTGAGAACACTCGAACAAATTGAGTTCATTGAAGCGGGTTTCAGACCCAAAGATCGTGTCCTGAACAAATTTTTAATTTAAAAACAGTACTGAAATACAGGGCTCTGAGAAATAAACCCACTTTATGTGTATTTGTCGACTTCAAGAAGGCTTACGACTCGGTTGACCGACAAATCCGTTTTCAACACACTTATGAAACTTGACCATAAAACATGAAGCCGTAATGAGAAGGCGCTCACCAACACGAAATCGAAAGTCAAGTACATGGTAGAAATATTTCGATAATAAAACAGGAGTTAGACAAGGAGACGGCCATTCCTCATTACTGTTCAACATCATTTCGGACAAGTCTATAAGAGTGTAATGGTTTCATATAAATTCGGGGGGGGGGGATTTTTTTTTCAGTTATTTTCGATAGCCGTAGCGTCGTCCAGCGGGTAAGCACAGGGGGAATACCCAGCGCTGGTAACGGTAAGGTGGACCCTGGCAAAGGGGCAAGTCGTAAAATTCAGATGTAAGTCGGGAAAGAGACGCAGGTGTGTACGCAAGCATAATACAATCATAGACGAGTTTAGACGCCAGCATGCAAGAAGTCTGCAGGGTCCCAGGGTGTGGGAAGCCGTCTGACGATATAGCCGTAGAGGATATATATAACCTGGATCATCAGCTAAACTCCCACGCGTACCCTGCTTTATAGAGCTCTCAAATATTTCATTTTGTTTAAAAATCAATTCAATTCATTTAAAACTACTCATCGGCACAAGATATTAAAAACTGTCATAAAATAAAATAAAACAATACATCCTTTTCAGGAGAATTGGAGAAAGAACTAAGAAAATGCAGTGGAAATCATTTAACATGGAAAGAAAAGTTTAAGTCAACCTCCTAACCTTTGCCAGTGATCTTGCAATACTACCACAAATTCAGTAGGATGAAATAGACCAAATAGAAGTTCTAAAGCAGGGTGCCGAAAACGTTGGTCTACAAATTACTTTAGTAAAAAACCGAACTTTTTATTTTTATTCATAAAGGTGGCATCGGCTGCCAGGTCATAGCGGACCACATTGACAATTATTTACATATTATTTTACAATTATTTATTTACATATTATTTTACAATTATTTATTTACATATTATTTTACAATTATGAATTTCCAAAATAAGATACCGGTAATGTCCATTTTTCTGTTCGTTAACCACTATATAATTATTTTTGTCTTCATTACATTTCACTTTAAAATTTAAAAACAAAACAACAGAAAATACAATACATTTAGATTAAATCAAAAATCTTACTGTCCTTACAAAACTTAATAATGTCTTTTTGATATTCATGAGAGTCCAAAATGGAATTGTTATTTTTTGCCTTTAGATATTATAGTCTGTGTTGGTGATATTTGGGGCATTGATTGATGACGTAGTCTATATTAAAGACAGTATTACACAGATCACATGACGGTGGGATGGATCTATCCAGTAAATAAGTGTGGCTTCATTTGCAATGTCCATTTCTTATTCTGGTGTCGACCTCCCGTGGTGTAGTGGCTAGCCTCTAGTTGCTGCCTCACAAGCCAGAGGTCCCGGGTTCGAATCCTGGCGTGGGCTTGGATGTTTGTGTCCTCATGGTCGCGAAGACCGGGATTAAGACTGTTGGAAGATCACGTGTCACACCAAAATCGGAATGTGTCATGCAAGATGACAGTCCGCAGGCCCAGGCTGTAGAGCCAAGGAGGGAGGAAATTCTTATTCTGATAAAGGCAACCTGTTCCTATCTTCCAAAATCTGTGTTGTTACTTAGATTATAGAAGACTCTGACGTTTAACCTTAATGTGTACAATCTTAAAGATATATAATCTTAATACGAAATATGAACAGATCAAGAGAGTCTCACATTTCAAATATTTAGGGAAAATCCTGGAATCCATGGATGTAGAAAAGAAACCTTAGGAAATACGGGTACATAAATTAAAGACGGCCTGTATGCGAACGTTACAACTGTAAATAAATATCCATGCAACCGAAACTGAAACACTGTAATACGAAAATAAAACCCAAAGCTGTATATGCAGCGGAAACATTTTCACTTCAAAACAAGTCTACTACAGAACCTACAAAAGAAAGAACATAAAATCATTATAAAAATTATTTGTTAACGAAAAACAGTTGATGGGTATAGACTTCAAACCAACAAAACTACAGAGCAATCTTAAAACATATCAGCCGACATTAGAAAAATATAACTAGCATTATATGTACATATCTGTAGAGTCCCTGAATGTAGACTAATGCTCCGGATCTTCTCACCAATTGAAAACCTTAAAGGCAAGATATGTGCTGAACATGTACGTATAGATCTGTAAAGTCAGGATACTAAAGATCGAGACGTCTACAGAAGCGAAATAGGCAAGTGGGTAGTCCAGCGAGAGACAAAACCAAAAAAGATCGGCACAACTTGGAGAGAAGAGAGGAAGAAAGCCGTGAGCAAGAAAATTAAAATCTCATGGGGAAACAGAGGTTTCACGTAATCCATATAGGCTCTACTACTATAACAATAATAATAAATAAATAAAAAGACGGCCAAAAAGTCAGAATTAAATACCTCACTATTTATTCACAAAAGCGACGTTTCATCTCCATTTTGAGGCTTCCTCAGACATAAAATTTAGCAATATATCCTATTTGCTCCTTGACTCTATCAGCCGGAAAGATGAAACGTTGCTTTTGTGAATAAATAGTCATATATTTAGTGCTGACTATTTGCCGTCTTTTAATTTATTGCAAATTTTAAAGTCAAAAAACAATGTAATAATATGAGTAATTGAAATACGAGTGTTATTAGAACCGTTTGTAGTGTAAGACAAGCTACGCACTTGGTCAAGCACTGACACGAGGAGAATCGTACAGGGCAAAGAATCCCAGAAGTTATAAACTTCTTGATAATTCCAGGAATTGGTATTACAAAACAGGAGAGGCAGTCAAATTTTAAAGAAAATGTAAATACAGAATGGTACCTAGAATTTTTTGGTTTCCGCTTTATTTCAAATATAAAAATTTTCAAGTCGAAAGAAATCCAGTATGTACATATTATCAAATAATTACTGTCATTAAGGCAAACTGAATTAGACATAAATCGTATACACTGTAAGGCATCCCTCGAATTTTAATAATATTTTTTAAATTATTTATTTATATAAAAATTGTTTAAATTATTGAATTACTACATTTTCATAAATAAATTCTTCAGAGAAAAAAATTATTCCGCTGCGTAATTTTATTCAAATTTCACATTTCGTGTATAATAGCCTAATAAAAGGCGTTAAACGGGATCTTACTGGCTATAATGTTGATTTAATTTAAAATATGAAAATTTAAATGTGGTATAAAATTCGTGCTGTCGCCACTTTTTCTCATATAATAGCTTGAAATTCGGGAACATCTAAGCATCTGTAGGAGAAATTTAGAGTTAATATTATTTTACCATTCCGCTTAATTCACTGTGTAAATACATTATATTGGAGCGCAGTCCTTTAAGGCCAACCATAATTAAATTATTTGATAATTACAGCCGAAAGCGTTTAGGTATTAATAATAGCAATTATTTATCGCAGGTCTAACAACGCATTCCAGCTTAGTATTCAATTCATAAATTATCACAGAGCTTAAGAGCTGAGCTTTACGATAAACGCTTCTAATAGTAATACATTCCAATGAAGTAAATGCGGCTGTATTTTCGTGTATTTCGTGTATTTTCATCTCAACAACCAAGTAACGTACGTAAAATAAATTTTTTATTTAAATAATACGTAACATTGCAAAACATGTAAGCGTGCCCCATTGTTGTAAATATCACACGTGTTTGTGTGGTTTTTGCAGATATTTACACATGATCAAATACAATTAGTTTTCTGAAACTAATATTTTATTACGTAAAACATGAAAAGAATGGTTCAATCACATGCCAAGAGACACGTTAAGACTTGAAATATTTGTGCTATGAAAAAATGAGAGCGTCACGTCCTGAAATTATATAGAAATGTCGCACTTTTCAGAGTCCCAGATGACGTCACGCGCGAAGGAGGCGTCACATGTACCTGCGCAATGTCTCACCATACTTAGTACGGGAAACTGCGGGGTCCTTAGCCGTAACATGGATTTTTTGTGAATATATTTTGCTTAGTCATGAAAACTACATTTATAATTACAACGTTAAAGTGTATAATTTTTTTATCTGAATAAATGTATCGTTCAATCCTTTTATTTACATTTTCTTCTGTTTAATTTATATTATTCCCTACCCTGTGCAATATTTCCATAGCAAATGTACCATATTATGGCCAAGTGTGTGTTTTTGTATTGCAATGCGCGTAATTTTCGGAGAGTAGGCAAGTTCTTACAGGGCTGCATCCCATAGAACGGACGTGCCAATTTTGCCCCTCAGAGGATTACGAATTGACCTAAGTTAGTCACGGAAGGCGGTAAATTTTCACAAATAGGCTAATTCCACTGGGTGTCACGAGCACGTGAAATACAAAAATAGAGGGTGCTAGACGCGATGTCGGGGGAGAAAGAGATAACAAAATGACAGTCTACGATAAGCTGAGACAGCGGAAGGAAGTGTCCTTGAATAGGGTCGTGGTAGAACGTCGCTCCTGAGGTTAGGAAACTGTATGCACGTATTCACGCGCCTGGACTTTCTCTATGCTACACATCCAGCAGATAACCCCTGAAAATTTTTGAAGTCTCATGCTCTTGTGAGTGCTAATTATTTGCATAATTAATTAAACTAAATTTAAAAACTCATTTAGTCTTAAAATTCAATAATTAAAACCACAACAAACATTATTTTACAGTCAAGGAAAATCTAATAAATGGATAATCAACATTACAATTAATTAGTTAAATTTAAATAACGTAACCGTGAAGATTTCATCCATAGTTAAATTTAATTAACAAAATTATTAAATTATTTTATACTGACTAGTAGTGATATAAAAATTGAGATGAAAATGATTATTAAAAACGATAAAAGTTAATGTACATAAAAAGTTTAGTTTGGATGAATATATATAAATATAAGATTATAAAAATAAGAATTTTATGTATACACTAGCTATGCCCGCGACTTCGGTAGCGCAGGACTTGGATACCTGGAAATTCAATTACATTAGAGTGACAATCCGTCTCTGTTTTCCAGGGTCAGTCCGCGGTTTCGAACCTAGGTCCCCGTCTGCGAGGTTTTATCCCCGGAAATCTACCTTGACCATATTATGATGAATATTTTGGTTGCGTGTAACAGTATATTATAAAACCACTAACTTTATCTGATTAGTGATTTACAAGCTTGCGTGGAACTGAAACTAAAAGCGAACACATGTTGAAAGTCCTGTGTCGGAAATAATAGTGGTCTCTCAACAACAATCCTGTGACCTCCAATAAACTTCTGCTGCAACAATAAATGGAGTGTGAATGCTTTTCCCTCCCCTCTTCGCTGTCACATACTGCCAAATTACGCTTATAATAGCACAGTAAGTTGTGCAATCAAATTTTAACGGAAATCGTATGAATGGTATAGGAACGCCTAATAAGACATAACTCTTAGATTACACGCCGGCTTTCTCGCAGAAATTCAATGGATTTATTAATATCTTCTGAATGAAAGTTTAAATAAAAGTTTCTATTTCAATCCCTCAAAGTTTCATTGAAATCCGTTGAGCCGTTTCGGAGATTATTCGAGACAAACGTTCAGACAGACAGTCACATCAGTTTTATTTATTGGTATAAATAAAAGTAAATATAATTGAAAATAATAATATGTGAATAAACAATAAGTTAAGTTACTTTTAAGTGTAGGCGTTCGATCATTGTTTTAATAGTCTCTCATGTATCAAACTAAGTGAAGGTCACTTGAAACTGAAGCCATCAGATCGATTTTTAGTTTGACGGTGGAGTTGTAAGGACTGGTATCTTTTATAAATTCTCTAATTTAGTATAATCATTAATTATTTAAGTATGTGATGATATGAAATCTGAAATGTTAATACCTGTATGAATTAAAATTACAGATGAATATGGCTAATTAAAGACCGGAAGTTCCTCCTGTGTACGACTGACAGATTAAACAAATAATTATTCAATTTGTTGAAAAAATTATGGCTGCATTGAGGGATCGTTGTTAAAAATAACTAAATTGGCACTAAGAGCTGTTATAAAAAACCAAATTAAAGCGTTCTCCACTTACCTGTACAGAGTTTATATTTCACTTTGAGGCCCGTATTTACGTATAAGCTACAGAAGCTTGATGGTTGTCCCGATTCCACAAAAATGAATTTTGTTAAAAAATTGTTAATTCACCATCAATTTTCTGCTAAATTGTGTTCCACTTAAACACTTTAGGTATCCGAAAATTATGTGTCACGACCTTAAATTATCAGAACCCATAGAGTCTCATTTAAATAGCTTTAGATTCACCAAGTCCAAATCCGGCCCTGTTCATTTTATAGATCGAACAGTAAATAATGAGTAACGCGTTACAAATTCATAAATTCCTGTCCCTAGCTTGCGCATTATTGGATATATTTATAATGTTGTACTATTCAATTTATAAAATTTTACATACTTAAATGCCGTAGTTCAATTAATTGGCACGTACAGACAGTGTAGGTACTTAAATTAAAGCATCACAAAAAATACCGATCACATCAATATTACTCAATTATTCAATAATTAAACCACTTTTGTCGTCACAACAAATTATTTATTCAGTTTGTCCTGCAATCTTTAAGAAGATTTCTGCTTTCGCCTAATTGATCTGTAAAACATAATTATGTAGAAAACAAAACCATTCCAACAAATTTCTATTGTATAATTCAATTAACACAGAAATTAAGGTATTTACCTGTAACAATTCTCGTAATTTTCGTAAAAACTATTTTCATACCTCTATAGATACTTAACCAATACTAACTCTTTACTTTGACACTACAACATCACGTGGTTTACTACCATAATAATTTCATAGATTATATTACTCATACTCATGACACATACCAAATTCTCCCATTTATATCATAGTAATAGCCTAAAATATATTCACAGTATTTTCACTCAATACATACCACGTTCACAACATAATAACATATTCAAAGTATCTGTTGACTTATCTCAAATTCACGCTGCTCAAACACGAACAAAAATGCTTTGCAGCCCTTTCAGACATTCACTTCGCGTACCTGTAAAGTATTACAATACTCTATAACACATGTGTACACAAATAGTTGGATTATTTATTTACAATCCATTTGCGTTATATATGAGTGTATCATATATATGTGCACAATATTCCCATTCATTAAATTTTATTATTTAAACAATTTGAATACTGAACTCCAATACGTCCTATTTTACTTCTCTAAATCAACTAATCACATATATTTTCCTGATGTAAATTCCGTCCCATAAACCTCTTTTATACTTCTACCTTCTATATGGGTAGATATATAACATTATATAGCCTTTATTTTTGTTTGTTCCCCTTTTTATAGTTGAGTTGGTTATTAATTTTAAAAGTAGCCTTGAAATTAAAATCGATTAATATTTCGTTTATATTTTCACTTATTATTACTAACATGCGCCAATAATATAAATTCTTTAGTTAATTTTATTTTTATTCTACTTTAATGTAGTATTTTATTTATGGATATTAATTATTTTTAAAATATGTTTATTATTATAGGAAAATTCTGAAAATCAGATAGGCGGATAAGGTAACTAACCAGGGAGTTCTAAGCAGAATAGGGGAAGAGGGCACAATTTGAAAGACTTTGACTAAGAGAAGGGCAACGCTTTGAGACATGAAGGTCTTGTTAAATTAGCGTTAGGGTGAAGTGTGTGGAGTGAGAATAGAAGAGGGAGGTCAAATATGGAATACGCTAAGCAGCGTAGGGAGGATGTGGGATGTGGTATCTATCTACAAATGAAAGGCTTGCGCATAATAGGGTTGAAGTTCTGTGCATAAATTTAGTCACTTCGCCGGATGACATCCACAGAATGTGTGGGAATGGCATTATTTTTGTAACATATTAATCTAACTTTTAACTATGTATTCTTTCTACTGTTTGCCATTAATTGACCTCAAATCTGGAACATTTTAAATAATATTAAATGCACTGTGCAAGATTATTGATGTGAGCATTTGATCGCATTTAACCTCCTGCATTACATGCGTTGTGTACCTCATAAATTAGTTAAAATATAGATATTATTTTCATATTATGATGACATCAACTTTTAAAAACCAACCTATATAATTTCAAATCTAATTTTTCACTTAATGCTGTAATTGTCTTGTTAGTTAAGGCTACTAATAAGATGGCTAAATATAGTCGTTGTTGATATAGTGTTAAGTCCTTAGATTGGTCTTATGCAATTCTCCATTCTTACCAATGCTGTGAAGGTCTTTTCATTTTCGCATAACTACCACATCCTCCGTAATCTGCCCAGCGTATTCTATCCTTGCCTCCTTCTTCTGCTCTTACCCACACGTTTCCTCTAATGCTAGTTTTACAGTACTCTCGTGTCTCAAAACGTGGTATATTAATCTATTCCTTATCTTCGTCAAAATTCTCAATATTGTACTCTCTTCTCTTATTCTGCTTGGAACTTCCTGGGTAATTCCTCTATCTTCCCGTCTGATTTTCAGCAATCTTCTTTAGCATTACACTTAAAAACTTTTACTGTGCAACTCCTACCATACACGTTTCACCACCATATATCACCACACTCTATACGATAATTTTTATTAATGGCATTAATGCTCACATTAGCCATAAGTAAATTTCCCTTTATTGCGAAAGTCTTTCTTGCCTGAATGTACTTTCCTTCTATTTATGTTTACTCTTTACTTTACCATCCCTAGTTATTATGCTGCCCAAGTAGCACAATTCCTTAGTTTTCTTAAAAATATCTCTTCCCAATAAAACACCCTTTGTTATCCTATCACCTTCATTAATCCGCATGTTCCACTCTTCCTCCAGGATCACGTTCATGCCATTTATTATCTATTTCTGACGTCCCTAATGTTACAATATCAACTGTAAACCTTAGAGTTTATATTTCTTCTACTTTCAGTATGAGTCCTTCTCAATATACCTTTTTGACTGTCTTCAATGCATGGTGTAGATTTAAATTAAAGGGCATGGGCAACAGACTTCATCCGTGTTTTACTCTTTTCTTGATTTCTGTTCATTATCTTTCGCCTCAAATCTAATTACTCCAGTGGTGACTCATGTCCCCTACGTTGAATCGGTAAAGCAAACATAATTTAGTTTAATATTCTACCAAGTCGCGTACAGCAGGACGAGAGCGAAGGTGGTCGTCAAGGTCACGTCGGGGTGAAACGTTGCCGATTAAGGCCTGGATTGTATTGTTGAGCGGATGGAGCAGAGTCTGCCTGGGATTTGTGGGCCAGTTGGTGCAGGGAATCTGCATGAGAAAGGCGGAGAGAGAGGAAGCAGAGGCAGAACAAGCAACATTTATAAAATTAGTTTCTACACCTTTCGAGAAGAGATATTCATTTGGTGGGAGTACAGCAAATAAAATAACATTTGATGCGGATTTAATTTGAAGGCGCTAGAGGATCATAATCAGAAGACGTGATACAGCCGGCGTACGAACGGGAACGAAGAAGGACCAGGCATTTTACCCGGTTTTTCCTTGAAAACAATTCTCGTTTGATTCGCGATTGTTTTTATCTCATTAATATCGTTTTTCACCCGCGTTCCCGAGAACAGCCATTTTAGGAGCTGCATACATTGTTTTTGCTCTACCGACATAGCCAAATTGATAATACATTTTATTCGTAAATTTATTTTTACTGAAACTTTGAGTTTGAGTTATATTATTATTTTGTAAATGATTTTATATTGTATTACCACAGTTTCGATATTATTATTATAACTAAATTAATTATATTAAAATTACTTATTCTTTATTTTATAATTTCCTTATTATTGTAAATATATTGTCGGTGTAAACAAGAGTAACACCATACTACTGACTGAATTTTTTTAGAGATTATTGATAACTCTTATTTCTTGATATTTTATTCCTGTCCTCTTCTTAATCCTTAGTAGTATATTCCAGTTTACATGATCAAAGGCTTTTTCTATATCTACAAATGCCATGGATCGTTAATTAATTAATGATGACTTATTTTAATACAAATATTACTTTAAATGAAATATATTGCTTTAAATTATTGCTTCCATTTTACACCGTAAAACTAGATAATTCAACAGTCCGTACTTCTTAGTTTTTTTAAAGTTATTAACGTTATGCGCTGTAGTTTCCAACAGACTAGGCGCGTGGTTCTGTAAACACCCTGTGCAAAGACTAAACTTTCATCGAGCAAGCACCAGAAGTTAGAGCCAAATATTGTCAACGTATCATATTTAAAGGAGACAAAATTAACTTTACTCTGGCCTGTGCTGCTAGATATAGAGACAAAGCCTTCGTATACCCTGAAGGCTTAGCTTTCTATTATATAACGTAATAACAATCCAAGTTAAACGTGCTGCATTGAAAATAAACATAGCAATGATGAAATTATGAAAACAGTAATATACAATAATTCTAAATAAACTAATGAGTAATAATAATATAAATGTTCATTTATACATTGTATAACAAAACCCGATAGAAAATCTTCGGGAATTGATTCGTTATAATGAGAGAAGGTAAAAATTTATGACAACATGGATCGTAATGTGCATAGTTACTGAGTTTTCCGCACATAATGTTGGAATCGCCTTTCTATTTGGTTACAAAAATTTGTTATAAGTATATTTATCTTTTATATAATAAAATAATGTAATAAATGTACACCCTGACTCATTCCACATCCTTGAAGCTTAGCTTCTTTACAGGATCTACGGAATACGATTATTATTCTATTCTGTTCAGTTTGAGTGTTAGTGAATGACGATATTTATTGCTTTTATTTCGCATCAACCCAACGGTTATTAGAGAACATACAATTACATTATTTACCTCGTAATTTACAACAATTCTTAAAAAACTTTTTGACAATTGCCAGAGAACAAAAACTGTTACTTTTTATTAAATTACATTTAAAATTGAGATTACGGCAAAAAATACATACATTTTTAAATACATAAAACTATTCTCCTCCAATATTCCCTGTTATACGAAACTATAGTCAAAATCGCCACACGATGAAACAAGTTGCGAATGAAATTGATGTTGACTTGAATATTATGCCAGTAATAGGTAATACGAGCTACAGGCATTTGTATTTTATCTTGTGTGAATCTCAAGGAAAGAAGAGCAATTTCCAGTTATCATTTAAACTTAGGTGATTTTGAACATATCGCCTTCATCAGCGAAGAAGTGTGGAAATGGACTTCACATAAGAAAACTATGCATTAGTGTTCCAGGGCCCTGTTCAAGCACAATGTGGTGTAATAAGTGGATTTCTTTGAGAAGTGGGACACGCCTTCCTTCTTCTCCTTTTAGGTTTACACAATTGCTATTCTAATTTCCTTTGTCAATGCATTAAAAATACGTTGCAGTATCTCCATCGGGGTAGCGTTTTTTGTTCCCAGAATCTATTTTTGCAGTTAGTCATTTTAGAGAAAAATTACGCCTCGTCTTTGGTGAGATTGTAAAACCGTCTCTCATAATTATCGTAGGTTTTTCGTGATGTCCGCCGTGACTGCCCGTTATTCAACGAAAATTTAAGAATTTTGTGTAGTTATGCCCCTTCTATACTTCACCGTAGAGTTTATGTCTGGTCATGAAATGACGCTTCATGGATATTAAAACTATCAATCAAATTATCCCTATCCAGTTCGAACCAGTTTTCTCTGTCATCCATTTATAATAGGGAAACAATGGTTCCCAGTAACCAAAAATCGCCATGAAGAGATGTCCATAAATAGATAAATACAGAGCGTATGTACAGATTAGTTAAACATTTCGATCTGCAAAAAACTCTCTTCGTCCATAGGTTACTAATTACTACGCAGCTGTAAGTATATAATCGATCGTTCCTGACTTAATATAATGGACAATTATAATTGTCTGTCAAGTCATGAGTGTCGTAAGCAACATAGTTCATATGACGATCTGAGTTATTGCTTTAGTTTTAAAATTACTGTATTGGCATCTCACAATACTTCTTAGTATATATAATTAACTCATTTCTCAATAGAGCAGATTGTAAATATAAATTTAGTTAAAAAATTAGTGTTTGGAATCATACTGTGTCTTTCTTTTCTTCGGGACGAAGAGATTTCTTTTCTGATCGAAATGTTTAACTAATCTCTACATACACTCCGTATTTACCTATTTATGGACTTCTCTTCAAGGCGATTTTTGGTTACTGGGAACCATTGTTTCCCTATTATAAATGCCATACTAGAGGATGGTTCCGCCATGGGCTACTGATTACTACGCAGCTGTAAGTATATAATCGATCGTTCATGACTTAATATATTGGGCAATTAAAATTGTCTGTCAAGTCATGAGTGTCGTCAGCAGCATAGTACATATGACGATCTGAGTTATTGCTTTAGTTTTACAATTACTGTGTTTGTATTACTTTTTTGTGGTTACAATGCATTAAAGTTGATTTCCGTCATAAAGTTCGACGTTTTTCATAGAAAAGTAGACAAGTGATTCTCTGTGTTCTTTTTCAACGCGCAATATGACGTAATGTGTAATACCATAGCACTTCGTAGCCCATAGAATGAGTCGTTGTCCACTTATTACGTTTCGTAGCAGGTGGTAGCAGATGCTACCATGAAACAACTGCGGGCTAAATGAAATTCTCGCGTCACGCGAGTAGATTTCGCAGTTTAGACGCGTTAACTATAACTCACGGTAATAAGATTATAATTTTACTGCTTCACGCGGCCGTAAAAAACAACTTTTATTTTAACCACACGAAGGATAATAAAAGGATCACACCATTTGAATGCACCCCGCTTCCTCGTCGGCGTCAAAATCGATGTCTTTCCACCACCTTCGGCGTCTTATCCCACTTTCCCCCTTCGGAAACCACAACTGTGCGAGGCACGAGAACGAAAGGATACTGAAAAATGTAAATGCATCCTTTTACATCGACGCGGCGCCGCCAACCATAAAGCGAAACAGGAACACGGATTGCCTATAAAGGGCATTTCTCGTTGTCGTAATGCATTTGATTTACGGCTGTATTCTATTTTATAGTTTGAGGAAATTGCGCAATAGATTTAGTACGTCGGGACGGCGTGGCGTAGCGTGACAGCTGCCGCAAGTGCGTGAGTTCGTGGCCATGTGCCGTTGTGTTTAAATAATGTGCTCATATCGACAGGCTGATGTAGTGTAGCTGTGCCGGCTCGATTGAATCCCCCGTTTTATTGGTAGCCATTTCTAAAGAGAGCGCCGACTGTTGCCTGCGAAATTCGTTTCATTGAGCGACTACGACGAAAGCAAGCACGCTATTCCCACATTCCAGCCGACACGGCCACCGTGCACTCATGCTTCCATGTGTGAAATTTAATCCTTCCAGGAATTTCAAAAACGTACCCGCAAAAAAGACTGTCACTTTATTATTATACCAGCCTTCACGTTACAAATAGTTACGGCTCTTTATTACGCGGAGAGTTAGACTAGCAGTAGTGTTACATCAATCACAGATATTAAATGCCACGACATTGAAAAATGCAAATTACATTTCATTAATGCAACTATAGATGATTACAACATACTGTTTGATGAGTCAGAATTTAATTTAACTGCCTATCCAACATTTTGTGCATTAATCATAACAATAAAGAGACTTCAGAAGAACTCCTAAAACACAATTAATACAATAACAATTTATTTTTCTGCTAGTTGTTTTTCTATGAACTGCAATGTATCACATTAAGTGTTATTTTCCGCAGATATTCATTGAATGTAGCAACCTCATACAGATGTACTTTAACCCCAGATACATGATGAAGGTTTTCTATTGTTTTCCTTGCATATCTTTAGGTGAAACGTCGTGTAGGATCCTCAAACTATGGCCCGGAGGCCCTGGTCAACCCTTGGCTTCCTTACTCTACCTACCACGTCCCCTTTTTCAATTTCCTTCCTATGCTATTCAAGGGGAGTTGACTGTTTCAGGATCATCTTCATGTAGCACGTTACCCAAAGAAGAATAATGCAGAAAGGAACAAGTACACAGGTCTTTCCATAGATATTAAACATAATTAGAAAGAGCTTGCCAATATATCAATAAGGAAACTCAGCTAAGCCATATAAAATTACAGGTTTAAGAAAAGGGAAAAAATAGTTCAATATGACAGTATTTCTATTTTAATTCTGGATGAAGTCTTCTCGGGATATCAAGCGGGTGGTATCGTTGAATCGGTACGACGTTTCGGCAACTAGCACCGTTGCCATCTTCATTACACCGCGGCACCGATCCAAAGAGGGGGCAATCAATGCCGAGCACCCCACTACCAATTAAGGTCAACAAAGGCCGACGAATCAGGAAACGACAAACACTAATTAGACTGAGAGCTATATAAGGGGGTGTAGGAATCCCAGTAGGTGCTTCACCTGAAGATGGCAACGGTGCTGGTTGCCGAAACGTCGTGCCGATTTAACGATACCACCCGGTTGATATCCCGAGAAGACTCCATCTATTATTATGGAATTGCATTATCTGTGTTAATATGTAACCAGAATTCGCTCATTGATGACAGTAGCTGTCAATTTACTTAACTTCAAAACGCATCTTTGGCGTCATTTTAGTTCTTTGACAGCTCTCAAAGAATTTCGGCTCACAACAATACAGAATTTCATTTAATAGCGTTGCAATTGTCTTTTTGTTGCTACACACTTCGACAGCGTTTATTTTCTGCTACCGTTTAAAGAAATTTGCTGTAGAATCGCATCGAATGCTTGTCGAAGCTTCCCGTGAACATGCTCTTGGTAATTCACGGTGCTTTGAATGGTTCAAGAAATTCAAAAGGGGTGAATCTGACGTGAGAAACCTAAAAGTTTGAATTGAATTGCAAGCATTTTGGATGAGGATGACGCTCACATCCAACAAGAACTCGCGGATTGAATTTAACTCGAGAAGCCGTCTCCATGCGTTTTAAAGTCCTGGGGTTTGGACCAAAACGTCCAAAAAGGTGGAAAAAGAGGTTCCACATTAATTGCATGATAAACAGAAAGAGAACCGAAAAACTACTTGCGAAATACTGCTCGCCAGTTACGAAAGAATGTAATTTCTACATAAAATTGTGACAGGTGATGAAAAGTGGATTTTTTTCGATAATCCTAAGCGTAAAGGATCCTGGGTAACTCCAGGCTAGCCATTAACATCGATTGCAAACGCAAATAACTGTGCAAAAAACAGTGTTTGATGGGAATAGAAGTGCATGATCTATTATAATTTGCTATACCTTAGCCAAGCCATTTATACTGAGCGCTACCGACAGCAAATGATGGATTTTAAAGAAGCACTGCGTGAAGATCAAGAAAGGCTACACAAATTGATTTTGATTCATGACATCGTTCACTTTGGATCTAATTACACATACGGCTTACTAACCAGACTTATCTACGGTCGATTACTATTTTTTTGCAACGATGGAACAGGAACATACTCTGAACTGCTTCACTTCTTACGAAAATGGCTCGATGATTTGTCTCAATAGAGCAGCAGTTCTTTTTACGTGACAATAAATTGCCAGAGAGATGAGAACAATGTGTAGCTGACTATGGACAGTATTTCGCGTTAAATATGTTTTATAATTTGGTACAATAAACATGTATTTTGAATACAAAAATTTATGGTTTCATATTTAAACAGATGGTACCTCAGCAGGTAAAGTTTAATACTTCCTTGATAGTAGTACGACCCCTCCCCAAATTTATTTCAAATTGTTTATATTTTAAACGATATAAATTCAGTAAAAATATTCAGAGACTGGCAAACAATATGCGGAAGTCCCTGTATTAGAAAGGAGCCAAGGTGTGGCTAGAAATAGCGCCTGCCGGCAGTTAGGAGGGGTTGAAGAAGTTGTGGCCGCCAGGGACAATAAGCCTGAAAATTCGCAACTGCACCATTTCCTTTCAGAAGTTTAAAATCCCGCGTTCAGCGAAAGATGAAAAAAGATTGGCAGAGACACGTCACGTGTGGAGTCGTTCTCCTTTGGAGAAGTGATTGGCTGCGAGGTAAGAAGGCGAAAAGTCAGTTTGTGTTGAATTGACCAGGAAACTGGGGAGGCGAGCAGTGATGCTCTTGTGTTAATTGGAAGTTTCAGCAAAGAAAGTTCTTGGTAGGTGAAGGGAGGAGTAAGTGGCATAGAAAATAAACAATTAAATAGTCAGCTGAAAGGAAGTGTAAACAAATGTGTGTTGGAGATTGGAGTGAAGAAGAAGGAAAACTATTCTTCCTCAGTCGCCAGGAAAAAGCAGGTCAAGAGTCTTTTTTCGTCAACAGAGGACAAATCCACAATCCGACCTGGAAAACAAGTGAAGTCTGAGAATGGAGGAACTAAATCCACTACGCAGATTTTCTGGAATCACCTAGAAGAATAAACTAGTTCCCACAAATGAACATAAAAACTCTGCCACACGTAGTTACCCCAGTAATATTCCCGGGTATCCCTTGCCATTTAAACATTAATTCCCCTTAATGAATAAAAGATAGTACATCGATGGTACATACGAACATTTTTAGCAACGATTTCCTAAAATCACACTTATATTAGCCGTAAGTAGATTCCTGTTTTTCGCGAAAGCCTTCCTTGCCTGTGCTATCCTACTCTTTATGTCTACGATACTTCTACCATGCCTAGTTATTACACTTCCTCAGTAGAATAATTCCTTGACTTCCGTCAAAATATACCTTCCCAATTTAACAGACTTTGTTCTTCCACTGTTTCCCAACTACACTCCATTACCTTGGCGTTTCCTCTATTAATCCTCATATTGAACTGTTTCTCCAGGACTCCGTTCATGCCATTTATTATGGTTACGAAATCTTAATCTGACTCCCCTAATACTACAATATCGTCATATATCATGGCCTCTCTTTCCAAAGTCATCTAATATGCTCGATGCCTCAGCGGTATGAGCATAGTGGGTGCTGGGTTCTTGTTCAAGCTAATTGGCTTAAATGTCTTAGAAATTGGCGTAAGGCAGGAAAGGGAACCAAAAACATAAATATAACAAAACTACAACTTATTAACATATAAACAAACACAGATGAATCAAATTGTTATTCTCCTTTAGACTCAAAACACTTTATACCAACATAAACAAAAGGAAAACTACTACTACAAAACAAACAGTTGTTATTTTCTTGACATTCATGCACTTCCAGCAACAACACAAATAAAAGAAAAACTACTGCAAAAACAAACACAGAAATGTAATATGTAGACGAACGTTCAGTATTATCCACGAATACGGAGGAACGCGGAAGACGCTACATTTGACGCCGCAACGTTGGGGCATCGAACAACGAAGTTTTGTGAGGACGACATACGTGGTACCCGAGAATTATACGACGACTGAAGGTTTGGAGTTGCTGCAGAAGGAACGCTGTGGAAGGAGAGCTGATCTACGCATAGCATAGCTGAGGGGTCAAGTGTTCCAGTGACCGCTGCGTGGATATCTTCGAGAGGTGTGTGTGTGTCTGTGTAAAAAAGCAGAGTACAGTGAGTATGGAGAAGTGGAAGTAAGAGTAAGAAGACAGGTTCCACAAGTTGGTAGCAAATAAATGTATTTTGCGTAATATTTTGGTTGCGGTTTTTGTGTTCTGTAGTGTTTTAAAAATGGAAGAAGTGCAGGAGGGTATTGAGAAGACAGAGGACTCTATGCTCAGGAAATTGTCTCTGGTACTTAATAAGATATTTGATGAGCGGTTGGAAGATTTCAATAATAATGTTAATAGTCTTAAGAAAATGCAGGTAGAGTTGAGGGCTGATTTAGACAGAATGGCTGAGTTTCAAGGTCGGAAGTGTGAGGAATTGGAGAATAGGTTAAGTGGAGAATGTAATGAGAGGCATGTGCAACAAGAAGAAAGAGTAGAGGAAAAACTGCAACAAGTTACAAATATAATATTTGATGAGTTAAAATCTTCTGAAAGGTGTGTACAGGAAAATGTGGAGGAGAAGGTGAAGGTGGTACAATTAAAAAGTGTGGTAGTTTTTAAGGTTAATAGTATACGCAGTGATTCATGTGGTAAGAGTGCCAAAGAGAATGTAAAGGTAAAGTATACAGATGTGGTAATGAAACCTTTCTGTATGAAAAATTGTGCTCATTGCCGTAAACGGCGAAATAGAAAGAAAATCCCCCGAACAACACAGAGGAAACAATGTGTGGGAGGAAATTTAAAGCGAAAGAAATGGCGAATTGTCAAACGCGGGTGTAAAGTTAAGAAAGTTGAAGTAGAGGTTAATCATAATGTTGAGAGGGACATAAGGTTGTTAAAATTAATTGATGTATTTGCAAATAAGTTTAAGAAAAAAATTAAACGTGTAGAGCATCAGATGGAAGCTGATAAGTGTGAAGGTAATGGGAACGCTTTGGACAAGCAGGTTAAAGGGCAGCTGATCATGTTTGTAAACAAAGACGAGTATGATAAAAAGAGAGTAGGAAGAAATTTGTATGTGTTAAGGAATTGTCGTGGTTATAGATTTCCTTGGAACCCAGGTGGATAAACCCAATGCGGTATTTTGGTAAAAATAAAAAAAAGTGTTACATTAAATGCCAAAAATAGCTGTTCTGCCAGATGTCAAATGACTTTGTAGTAGATGTAAGAAACAGCTGCTGGCAGATAAAAAAAATATATTTATGTACTCCAAATGTAATTAGCTGTAAAAACCATGTGGTCAGTTGACTGTTTTCGACGTACATCAAAGACCTGAATGTCAAACTAATAACTGTCATATGATACATTAAAAACAGCTGTGAATGAGTAAAATTTTATGTAAACACATTGTAAAGAAACAGATGTTCTGTCAAAAACTGCTGATTGAAATTTAAATTGTGAAATGACAGTAATAGGGACAGAAATCTGCTGTTATTCCCAAAGATTCAGCCAACTGTCAATAGAAGTAAATGTCAAGTGTTTAAATTGATTTACATTTACTTTAAGAAAGTCTCCCAAACAACACATCAGAGAAAATGTGTGGGAAGAAAAAAAATGTAAATGGAAAAATTGTTTGGAAAAATAAAATGTGCAATTAGAATTAAAGTTGGTTAATTAAGTGATTTGTAAATTTACTCAATGTTTGCTCTTATGAAAGAATATGTCAAAGAAAATTGTAATTAGTTCTAAGTGAATTTTTGTAAATATTTTGTAATTTTGATTAAGGGCGTTGGTCATTCATATTGTTTACGACTGTGGTTCAGTGAGTATGATATTAAAAAATTGTACAATTTTTTAAATTCATTGGGGTCGGGGAAAATGTAACACGAAAAGTTACTCTTAACAATGCAGGCCAGCTTGCGAGTTTTAATTGTTGAGGAACTGACGCAACCTGGGCCAACAATGTAGTCTGGCGAGACTTTGGGAGTCGTCATGGGGTAGTGGAAGGAGCAGGTTGTGTCGGCGGGACGACGAGAGAATGACCACGCCCTGCAGATATAATTATTTTTCATGTTCTGATTGAGATTAAAACTATTAAAAAATTATCTTTTGGTATTTTTGTAAAAAATACCCTGCGCCCTAAAGGAAATAGAAATCCTCGAATACGGAGGAACGTAGAATCTTCTACAATATATATATATATATATATATATATATATTGTAATATACTTTTTTGTGTATAAAACATTTATTAATTTAAAGTACAAATATGATCAATTTTAATATTTTTCATTTATAAATTTTTAAGTGAAGACACGGGCTTAATCTCAGGGGATTTTGGGTCTCTCAAGAGATGGAGTATGCAGTAGCCACAATTACTGGGCCAACAAACATCCACCTCTCGAATGTTTGTGCGTCTCTCTGGCGTCTTGCAGGATTTGATCACGTCTGGACACGTCTGCTCACGTCCGTCCTCTCATCTGGCTTCTGGCTGCTCGGACCAAATCTTTCCTCACCTCAACTCGTCTCACTTCTCCTTTTGCTCGGACCACGTCTTTCCTCTCCTCAACTCGTCTCACTTCTCCTTCTGCTCTGACCACGTCTTTCCTCTCCTCAACTCGTCTCACTTCTGATCTGCTCGGACTACGTCCGTCCTTTCATCCATTCGCCGGCCTTCTGGGGTCGAGCCACGTCCTCTCCTTTCCTTGTTTCACTTCTGCTCGGTCCACTCCGTTCTCTGCTCCACTCGCCTGCCTTCTGCCCTCTGGTCCACTCGCCTGCCCTCTGCCCTCTAGTCACTCGCCTGCCTTCTGCCCTCTGGACCACGTCCTCTCCTCTCCTCCACTCGCCTGTCTTCTGGGGTCTGGTCACGAGCCACCCATCGGCTTCCCTTTTAAACCTTCCGACGGGAATTCCCCTATTTCATAACATTTCGGGGTTCCCCGCCCTCATTTTTTAAACTCGTTCGGCGGGGTTTTCCCGCGGGGGTTCACCATCGTCATTTTTTATACACGCTCGGCGGGCCTCCCCCGCGGGGAACCACCATCTTTCGGCCGACTAGCCATTGTTGTTGGCCGAACTGCGCCTCATAACGCCACAACCTTACAAAATCCGCCTTTTTTATCACTATATATATATATATGTATATACATGTATATATACCTATTTCATAAATTCAAATAGAAATGATAGCCAGAATTTCGAACTGAACAAGGGGCCGGCTTGACGCGGCATATATTCTCTAGCGACAGCTTTTGGGCACTAGACATAACTGAATTTTCCCGTGAAAACGCTAAACCTGCGAAAATATAAATTATCTGAAAACCACGTGGTAACCTCGACCATTGACATTTTGTGGGCTAGGGAGATTGACCAAAATATATCGAAAATAATCAATATAACTACTTCTAAATATGATTCTAAAAATGATCATACGGGCAACGTACTGACGTTGGAAATATTTCATTTGTTAATAGATCTATACGCGATTGGAATTCCTTGCCTGCAGAAATACTCGTTACTTTTCCGGGTAGCGTAAATCAGTTTAGAAGTAGGCTAAGTGAGCAGTTTTAAAAAAAATTAGAATCAATGACGTGCTTATAGTGAAGTGCAGTGAAGTGATTTCTGTGTGACTCCTGACTTCTCTTTTCTTTTTCAGATGAAAACCTACACTTAAAAATTGTTCCTTAGTGTGATTTGTATTTTCTTTTTGTAATTGTATTTGTGTTTTCATTGTATATAGCAGCGACCTAGCAAATTCCCATTGCTGCTAAGTAAGTAATAATAATAATAAAACTAACAGTGGTGATGCTGAGAGAGACTGACATCACTCCTCCAGCCGTGATCGAGGTTAGGCACATTTCGCACTAACCCGACAATCGGTTAACCGACAGCAGATGGTCGACAGAAGGGTTGAAATCTAATGAAAGCTTTCACACTAGGTCTACCCGGCAGACTACAGCCGGCCTGATGTGTAGGTAGCCCGTCACTCCAAGTCACTGCCAAGTCTGCCAACCTGGATGCTATATTTGCCTTGTTCGTAATCACATTATCGATTTTTTTTATATGGAATAATATATTTTTCTCATTTTTTTGCATTTTTCATCATGGATAGTATAGAATTTCTGATAAATTTAGTTTTCAATCGACCTGTTTTGTACGACAAAACTGTAGAAACATAAAGATAGAAATGTCAGGATAGAATTTTGCAAAGAATTAAAAGTAAATATGAAGAACTAAAAGTAATTATGAAGATATGAATGAAACGAAAGAATGGAATAAAGTACAAACAATTGATTTTTTAGCACTCATTTTATTATTTTGAAATTTTAAGTGTTTTTAATTCTAGTAATTACAAGAAAACATAACACATGTTTTATTTACGTATATATTAAATAAAACACCATCAATGGCCAAATGTCAGAAATGATATAATTTAACTATAAAACGTTTCGTTCCCCAACTGAATAATCTCCTTTGTTCTCGGTACAAAAATTTTATACAATTAAATGTACATCGTCGAATAAAAATTAATACATAAAATTGGTGTGACGTAGTATTTACCATTAACATGATAAACTTTCGTGTTACTGCTGCAACATCCGGGACCGAAATGAGTGAAAGTAATGACAAGGCAACAAATCACGAATATCACGTTGTTGTAACTGAATATTTAGATAATACAAGATTTATATTTCAGACATTCCAGAATACTCAAATAATTTACAATAAGAATGAATCATGTATAAAATTTAAATATAGTGCATCTGTTTTTACATTTAAAGAATTAAAATTTGATTCATGTGGAGCATTGCATGATGATTCTTGAGGGTGATCCTGAAACAGGCAACTACCCTTTAATAATATAGGAAGGGAATTGAAACGGGGGGTTGTGGAAGATACACTAGAGCCTCAGGGCTATAGTTTAAGGATCCTACCCCGCGTTTCACCTAAAGGAAATTCACGGAAAACCCTAGAAAACCTGCATCAAGTATGTCGGGCTGTTGGGTACTATACGAACAATTAACGTCTGAGAATAAAAAACATGTTAAATTAACGACCCGTATAACAGTCTTATACACAAAATTTTGATTTTTTTAACATCTATTGTGGTCCTTTTCAATAAACTAAATGAACTAAAGATACAAACACAAGGAGCATAGCCAAAAGAAAAAATTAAACAAGACACTTTAATAAACCATCGTATAATTTAAGCGGGTCATTTCTGCAAGAGTTATATTCATTCTGTGGGCAATTCCATTCTGTTGTAACGTGTACGGCTTTGTTCCGTGACGTTCTATCCCATTTTGCTGTAGTTGTTGTTATGGTATTCAGTCCTAAGACTGGTATGATACAACCCTCCATGCTAACCTATCTTGTGCAAGTCTTTCCATTTCCTCATAACTAGTACACCCCACATCCTTCCTAATCTCCTTAGCGTATTCCATCCTTCGCCTCCCTCTTCTGTTCTTACCCCAGACACTTCCCTCTAATGCTAATTTTACAAGACCCTCCTGTCTTAAAACGTGGTCTATTTATCTATCCCTTGTCTTAGTCAATGTCTTTCATATTGTTCCCTTTTCCCCTATTCCGTTAACAACTTCCTCGTTTGTGATTCTACCCACCCATATGATTTTCAGCATTCGCCTATAGCACCACATTTCAAAGGATTCTATTATTTTCCTTTCCCTAACTCCTATCGTCCACTTTTCGCACCCATATAACGCCACGCTCTATACGAACATTTTTAGCAACGATTTCCTAATATTCACATTTATATTACCCGTAAGTAAATCCGTTTTTTTCGCGAAAGACTTCCTTCCCTGTGCTATCTCAATCTTTATGTCTACTATACTTCTACCATCCCTACTTATTACGCTTCCCAAGAAGCTGAATTCCTTCCCAACCTAACACCATTTGTTACTCCACTGCTTCCCATACTACACTCCATTACCTTGGTTTTCCCTCTATTAATCCTCATATTAAACTATTTCTCCATTTATTATGGTTTCCAAGTCTTCTTCTGACTCCACTAATACTACAATATCGTTGGCAAAGCGTAAGGTTTTTATTTATTCTCCTTTCGGAATGATTCATTTTCCATATTCCGTTTTAACATTCTTCATCGTCTCTTCTATATGTAAGTTAAACAGCATGGGCGACAGACTGCATCCTTGACTTACTCGTTTTTTGATTTCTGATTTCTTTTCTTGGTCTTCTATTCTAATTACTGCTGCCTGTCTTCTGTAGAAATTATTAGCCTCCTTTCTCGAATTTTGTTCTAGTTGCCTTCAAAATCCTTAATAGCGTGTTCCAGTTTACATTATGAGACGCTTTTTCTAAATCTACAAATGCTATGAACATAGGCCGGTTTTGTCGTATCCTGTCTTCTAAAATTAATCGCAAAGTCAATATAGCTTCTCTTGTCCCTATATTCTCCCTAAAACCAAACTGATCTCCTAACTCGTTCCATTCTCCTATATACTACTTTCGTTAATATTTTGCATGCATGGGATACTAAACTAATTGTCCTGTGCTGTTCGCATCAACCCCAGCCTTCTTCGGTATGGATATAATTATGTTTTTACTAAAATCTTCTATCGTGAGCAACCATGATATTGCTTCTTCGCCCGATGCTCTTATCTACTCTGCTAGAATGTTATCAGTTCCTGGCGCTTTACCACAACTCAGGACTTTCAGCGGCTGATCTAGACTTCCACCTATACAGCTCTTCTGGATATTCCTTCCACCTTTCTGATTTTTATTCTTTATCCATAATTGGCTTCCCATCCGTTCTCCTGATGTTATTGCTAATATTTTTCCCCTCGCCAAATGATTCTTTAATTTTCCTATAAACTGCGCCTATTTTCCCTTTCACCATGAAATCTTCAACCGTTTTGCATTTCTCTTGTAGCCAAGCCTCTTTGGCTGATTTACACTTCCTTTCTACCTCATTCTTCAAGCGTCTCTACTGTTCTTTACCATTTTCATCTCACGCGTTTTTATATCTTTTAGATTTGTTGTTGACAGATGTCGAATTCATTGTTGCAGTATTATGTTCCACCATATTATTGTAAAATTTTAATTTTGCATCCAGTTTGATTCTCAACAAAGGTTTTAAATCTTCTTTCACACCATCTGGTTGTTTTATTAATGAATGTTACGAAATTTTCGCACTGCTCAAAGAAGCTGTTCGCATTGGTCCAAAAAAACATAGGAATGCATTGTTTCTAACACTGTAGTTGCATGTTGGTCCTTCGTAGGAAATTGAAGTCGTGTTACTTCCCCTGGAGACATCGTACATGGATGTAGTCGTACACTGTTCAAATGAAGAATGCCTATTGCCTTCGTTGTTTTTGCCAGAATCCTATGACTTCTCTCTTTTAGATGACAGAACTTCTCATGAAGATCTTGAATTTTCGACTTCGATATTTCTTCGGCATGGTGATTATATTCTCTGACGTTTTTTTGGATCAGCAATTATACCGTCTTTCCATCTGGATCATATACATTTGCATTCTTCTTATCAAACGTTACGAGGTTGTCGTGATAGGTTATCCCTACCGACAATAATTTGTTTCGTAGATTGGTGACATATAGTGTTTTCTCAAGTTTGACTTCGTTATTTTCTTTGCCATTGTGAACTTTAATTCTTACATCTCCTATTGCTTTAATCTTTGTCTGTGATTAGTCTGCCAAGTTTAAGGGTTGATTCGTTTTAGATCAAGTTTTGAAGGCTGCTAATGTGTGACGTGGCCCCTATCCATGATCCAATTTGGCAGCATTTGAAATCATTTCAACTGAGCAGTTCTCATTCATCTTTGATTCACTTTTAATTGTTTCAGATGAAATACAAGTTGTTTTCGGGGAACTATGTTCACTAGATGTAAATGCAAAATGTGCTATTTCATGTTGCGCAGCTGTCTTAGCTTTATTATTATTACGTCTTCTCATTCTGCAGTCGGGTATTTTGTGGCCGATTTTTCGACAGCGATTACGTTGAAACTTGAATTCGCCTTCTTTCTTCGATTTTCTGTACTTGTTTGGATTTCCGGATTTTTGGTCCTTAGTATTTGCTCTAAACGCAAAATTATGGGTGTTATTATTATCATTTTTCCACTTCGATTTTCGAATTATTCGATAACTTGAGTTTTTAAAACTACAAATTTTGGTAAATCGTCTATACATTCTATGGCGCAACGAAATAGTTGGTAACTTGGAGGTAGTCTGCATGATATAATAACCGATTAACATTGCGTCATATTGATTAGAACCCATTTCTTCCGACTTGGCGGCGCGGAATCAAAACAAAGAGACAGTGGTTGACACTTGGGCTATAAAGCTCAGACACCTTGTCGCCGGTTGCGGAATTTCCTAATCTGTCTGAGAATTTGGTGACCCGGTGGAATGTGTTCCCCAAATGTAACAAGGCATATTATTTGAGAAATCCATCCCTGCCACCTTGATGATAGGTGTCACATAAGTGGGAACGAAGTTTTAAAAGAGGCAGGCGGAGACATTTTGGCAGCAGATTGGTGGTGGAGCATGAATTAGACAGATTGGTAGGAGATTGGTGGTAGAGTGTGAATTTGAGAGATGTAGAGATTGATGGTGACACAGATTGGTGGCGAGAGATTGTGCAGTGAACGATTGACGTGTGCAGTTGCAGCGCCGGTGTAAATTACGGTCTGATCAGTCGAGGAGGCAGCGGAGAGAGAAGGCGTTAACAACGACGGAAGAAGGAGAGAAAAACAGAAGTTTTTCTCAATTCCGGCCGCGCGACTTTGTACTATTGTCTACCGGCAACTTCAAAGTTCAACAACAAAGAGGTTCCAGTGGAATCTGCGTCATGACGCATATGAAATCAACACAGGTTCGTTAACGAACGGTATATCTGCTGCACGTGGTCACCCAAACAATAATTACCCCTGAGAACTTTAGAATCATTCCCTTTTAATAACTTTATATTAGTAATTGTTATATTCTCGCCGGACCCATTTCAGATTATTGTGTTCTCATTTAATAAATGTACATTTTAAACCGTAATTATTAAATTCATTAAATAATTCATATTCACACATCATTTACAAACTTATCTACTGCATTTGTAAATTGTTCAAGATGGGTGTAGATATTTTCAGTCTTCATAATTTTTCTTAACAGAAGTTTCTTTAAGAATGTTATCTTCTTTGCAGCTCCACTCGAATCGAATTAATTCGATAGTGACGTATTGCATTTTTTTATCTTTGGTAATACGCTGTAACTAATGGCTAAAATCAAATCGGATTGTGCCTTGAGATCAGCTCTATCCCAGTCTTTAGCGGCTAATAATACACTTGCTTCTTTATTAGGTGTTATATAAGTTATAATGTCAAAAACAGACAGAAATTAGTGAAACATAAAATATTATTCGATAGCAACTACATGTTTCGGTCCTGATCTGGACCCTCTTCAGGTTGAACTGAATTATAATGCACGAAACTATAACATTACAAATATATTGCAGCAGAGACAAAGAATACAGTAAATAAATAACCCAAAGACAATATTAAAAAACAAAGATAATAATTATACATTTGATTCATTAAATTTCATAAATTAAGATATTATGTATACTACTGAGCAAATCAGTGTCAGTTTTTTACATTCAGAATATTAATATTGTGAAGCATTTCTGAAACTAGTCGGGATTTATAGTTACTATCTTGCTCTAAAATTTGTAAATTGTCCCACTCAATAATGTGATTAGAATCTAAAATGCGTTGTGAAATAACGGGTAATTTGTCTTGTGACTGCTTAATATTACGTTTGTGTTCCTTGATTCTGGTGCTGATGGCTCGTTAGTATACACTAGGACAGTCGTTGCAATTTAGTTTATAGACAACATTGTGAATTTTGTTTTCATCAACTGGGTCTTTCAAATGTTTTACAATGGTGGAGAAATTATTGGATGATTTAGTTATGAGCTGGATGTTGCAGGAGTGGAAAAGGTTTTTCAGAGAATTGTGTAAAGGCTGGTGGAATGGCATAGTAATATAATTTGTTAAGGATTTCGTGTGATTGGTGTTGGATATTTGGCCTGTGTGTTTAAGTAACCTTTTTTGAAGGAACTTATTGATGAAAGTTTGTGGATACGAATTAGCCATTAATATATCTTCGACTATTTCAATGTTGCTGTGGTTAAACTTGTGATAAGACAGCAAAATGGCAGGTTATATATAACTGAAATTTTTTGTTAGATATGATGAGAATAATAATAGTTGAACAGTGTGCATGAAATGTTGCATGTAGTTACTGTTAAATTATGTTTTATGTTTCACTAATTTTTGTCTGTTTTTGGCTTTATTTAAACTTACATTAAACGTACATAAATTGATAACTATTTTATTAGATTTTACTTCTGGTCCAGTGTATGTTCCGCTTACATATTCCCAATTATCAGTCTCGAATTTTTATTTTTTTCATTGACTCCAAATTATGTACAATCTGTCTACTATAACAGACAATAAATACATTTTTTGTGATACTTAACTTAAAGTTTACATAAAAGAAATAAAGACTTGAACAGCAATGCTCCAGTGAATATTCTCTAAAATACATTATGATATATCATTCTGTGATCTTAAAATATGAGAATTATGTATTTTTAATTATTTCCGTGTGGAAGGTCTGATGGCTTGAATCTTGTTGATCTTCTTGGCTCTTCCTCGTCATCGAAAAGAGTTCTTGCCAGCTGATTTGGATGTCTTGTAACCTTGTCTTTGTGCGTGTTGCTGAGATTAGTTATTTCTTGCCGGACTGAGGGTATGTTTAGAGTCAATGTATGACTGTGTAGGGAACATACCAAGGTGAGTTTACTATTGCCCTAAGTACTTTGTTTTGCAACCTCTGTATTATATCAAAGTTGGATGAACCTGCGGTTCCCCAGAGTGGCAATCCATAGGTTTTATGATGGTTTTATATTAATGTGGCACGCTTATGGAATTTCCACGTACCAAAATTTTCTCATGTCAAATCATCAATCTTCGTATTCGTATTTAGTTAGAGTCAATTAACTGTTTAGACCCCGTACACATGGTCGCGCTAGTGACTGCACCGCGGCAGCCAGTTGCGCGACTCGAGACACATTGTGGTCAATGGAAGCGTAAATGTCGTAACATGTGAATTCCATTAGGAAAATATAAGGAATCCTGACAGCACTGTCTATGTTTGTTGCCGCTTATATTTATCGTGGACAGAGAATATTTTGTAAAACAAAAAATATGTTAACATTTGTAGAATCCCAATTATTTCTAAAGTTTGGCGGAGATTTCGATAACTACTCAGATGATATTAATCAAATCTCTGGATTAAAATCTATTCATACTCATTCTGAGTTCGTCATACACCAGTTATACATTATATATCCATCCTTAAAAATTGAGCCAGTATAACGGACGTATGATGGTACTCAGATTTTAATCCGCAGAATCTATTAGTATCATCTCACTAGAGATTGGAAGCTCCTGTATGTTCTAATTTTATAAATAATTTTGAGCGCACAGTGGTGAAATTGTTTTTTTTTAATAACAAATTGTATCACATTCAACAAGACGTGGCATTATTCGAGTGCGCGTTTCTGTGTCACACTTTGATATCGATTTGTTAATCGCTAAAACACAAATACGGCCAGCTATATTGAACACGCAAATTGTGGACTACAGGAACAGAGATAATTCCTGGGAATAAATTATCGAAATTTTTAAGAAAATTTCTACGCAAACGAAAAGAAGTCTACGTAAGTTATTTATTTTTAGTTTTAAAGTTTCATGAACACACTAATATTGGAATTATACAATTCTTTTTTGTCACTGTACTTTATCCTCCAGCACGAAATAATAGGGAATTCAACTAGAAATATGAGATGAAGTAAACTGCATCAAAAACAACTTATGACTAAATCTCATAGGTTTTGTAAGGAAGTAAACCCAGACCCCAACTGAAAGTGTGAAAAATATTAAATCTCATTGTACACTGGTTCAGAATTCAGACGATCATCTTCAATGGTCAGGCTGTCACCTCGATAACTCGTACGCACCGGTGCAAAGGTTAACTTTTATCCCTTGTGAAATCAGTTTTAGCGGCGATAATTTGGCTTATCGATACAACTTCTAACCCAGAATGTAGTGGTATGATCTTTATAGTATTGCAGCTGGTCATTCTGATATCTCCAAAATTTGTCGCGACATTTTGAGGCCAAACACTCAGCAGCAAAAGATCTATGCGCAACATAATTTGTAAATGTTTAGTTAAAAAATTCGTGACTCAATACCACAATTTTGAGTAGAGTGTTGCTAAAATACGAGATAACCTGTCACTTCTGCCGTTTTAACGACGAAAGAGGACCAAAGACATTTATTTTCTTCTAGTTCCATGTTTGAAATAAAGTGAAATCATATCAATACTGGAAATCCGACTGTCAACAATGACCCAAATCGCTTCCCATGTGTACGCTTCTGCCGCGTGTCCGTCCATGTGTACCAGGCCTAAACTTGTAATAAAACAGAACAATAATACACAAGAATGAACCATAAACACAACAATGTAGACTTCAATGTCACCACAAAGTGAAATATATTTTTCTGAATACGAGATTGTAATCCAAGTGTGTTACGAATAACGAACCATGCAGTGAGTTCTCTTCTAATATTAAGTTGAAACTTATTTAACTGGATAAATTAACACACAAAAAAATACTTCCAGAGATTATGGTTTCTCGATTCAATTGTTCAATTTATAGCTTTTTGCTTTGTTTTAACTTCGGCGCCGACTCTTAACCACTTGTAGCAGAGTAAATACGTGATGTTTACACTTCAACGATTTGTTCAAGGCACAAAGTTTATATACAAAATATTACAAAGATAAATATGTTACTTCCACTCATTCATACCAACTGTTGGTCGTTCTCCCAGACTCCAACATAACCTTAATATTAATTGATTGATAATTAGTTGTGTATTACATTGGATGGTGGTAAAAGATATAAAAAAATTCAATTACATAATAGAAACATTTTATTTATTACAATTACTCTACAAGGTGGCTCAAAATAAATGAAATGTTTTTATATATTACAGTATAGAAAAGACCATGTTCATCATGGAAAATGTACGGAATTAAATGGAGGGAATGGTTTAGTTATTTACGGTTCGTTGTAGTCAGTATTACATATGTAATCATTTGAAGAAATGAATCAAAATGATCTGTAAGACAAAACCATTGTTTTGAGGAAACCTTCATCGGAATGATTATTTCTAACTATCTGGGGACCCGGTGTTCCCCAGGTTTTTATTTATATTATCCCGGGACATTATTTTAATTCTTGGCCAACTCATGAGTCAACCGCCATCAAAAACATCACATCTTGAGCGTATTAATGTAAATGTCGTGGACTTCCGACGTATGTTGCTGGGAGAATACTCATTCTGTGCATTTCCGTCAGCATTTATGGCATCCCGAAGATGAATGTATTCCTCGCAACGGAGTTTTACCTGGTTCAACCTGATAAATGTCAATCGCTCAGTTTCAACTTTGACGTACATATCCACAGCATCTTGTTGAAATAGACGTCGACATTTTAAGATGTGATTCCCCGAACCATCAGTCTGTATGAATAATAACTTTTTTGTTAGTTTCGGCACTTGTAAATAAATTTTCGTGTTAATAGGATATAGTAAAGTTAAGATTAATGTAGTAAAGCTAGATTGGTTATTTACCTGTAACTGGATATATCATCTTGATTGAAAAATGATACCCATCTTCACCTTGCCAAAAAAGACAGGATATTGTAACGCATCATATGATCGATGTGTTTCGGACACACGCTGCAGTTGATGTAAAACAATTTCTCCGTTTTCCATATTTTCAGCCACGACGACAATAGCGACTTCATCAATTGTTGGCGCATTAAAACGTCTTACGTGTTGTCCTGCAGGCTCTAATGACAATTTTGTGGTTATCAGATGGCATGCGCTCTAATGCGGTTAAGAATAATTCAACCAATTCGTTATGATGCTGGAAAAATGTTCTGAGTTGCTCCTTTCACTCACCGAATTGTTGTGATTACTTCGCTGATCGACTTGTCTTGCTGAATCGCCCAAGAAATAAATTTGCAAAAATTTGTAGTCAATATCCGGCGTTGGCAATAAGGAACCTGTTCGATGATATATTTCACCCTGAATCTTAAAAAGTATACAGGTGTAATATAGTTAATTGTATAGCGAAGTGTTTGTACCGCCATGTGGCTGGCAAAATACGTTGGCAGCACTGCCATTCCAACTTCAGGTTGCTTTTGGCAATTCATAGCTACCAACGTACTTTACACCAAGTCAATTGAAAGCTGCAAACGCATTTTGCACCAGCCACATTGTGGTAAATGTTTATTGTTTCCCATTTTACTTACTTTGAATGTCGACATGAAGTTATCTCGTATAACTTGTGTTGCCCCAAATGACGTCAATTAGAAGCATTGCTGGATTTTTATTAAGATATTTACAATCTGTTCAAAAGAACATTTAGCAAATTGGATGGATGATTGACACATGAGGCGAGAAGTGGTCTAGTGATCACGCTGCATGATAATGAATACAATAAAATTAATCTTCACAGATCTGTTGGCCGCTTCCTCTTGAATCTGCGACGAGAGGTTAGTTCATTTGCTAGATGGCGAGTCAAAAAATGTTTAGAATCAGGTCCATTTTCGGAAACAATGAATGTAATGGCTCTGGTGGTGGTACCAATGGCGTCAATTTGACTTGGCCACTGGCGCAACACAATCCAGGGGCTTCATTTTTAAACATTAATGCATTGCAATGTGGAGACACAACGTTCACTGGCCCAATAACAACGATTTGTAGTGAACTGTAATCGATTGCCACGTTATAATTGAATGCAGCCCGATAAGGAATAAATGTAACATTTTCACATTGTTGATTTCGATTCCGTTAACTTCATTTCGCGCTTCGCATTGCTCGTCTTTGACTTGCAACATTCTGCGACCTAAGTTGGTACGTCTAATTGGTGGCATTTTGAAGAACGAACTGACTCCTTTAGTCTTTCTGTATAACCATCTATACCACGTGATATGGCGTGGGCAATATGGAGGGGGAAATGGAAGGTCGTCCAGACGGAGGAGATAGCCAACACACATCCACTTTGGAAATTTGAACGCCTGGAATAAAAAGTAGCCTTCTCGTACTTACGTTTTCTTAAATTTTCCCATTTTCTGCGCAATTTTTTTCCGTAAGAACCTTGTACAAAGTATTAGAAACCCTTTAAAAATGGATGAATGAAATTGGTAAAGTCGTTCTCAAGATATAACGTGACCAAGGGAAATAGGGATTCATTTTTATATATAAAGACTAACAAACTAAAGGCCAAGGTACGGATTTGTTATAAATTGTTTGTAATTCATTTTTAAAAACGTTCGTCATATAAACTTGTGAACAAGGTAAAACTGTTGTAATTGTTCAATAACAATTTCAGGATTGTATTAAACCTGCCAGGAAATGGCTTAGTTTAGGCGGATGAGGTGCTACTGTTAAGTTGAAACACGTGTTTGCTTTTCATTGGCTGCTGACGAAATAACTTCCCGTTGGATACGATGATTCAGTGTCTTGCTTTGCTAAGTTAACAAGCTAAAGAACCTTTGTTTGTATAGGACGCCGGCCATTTCATGAGATCCTTCCAATTCAAGAGGACCAATCAGAGTGGATCTAAATTTACAAGATCTTGTTCGCACTTAAGAAGACTTTTTCTTGAATTTATTTTACCCAACGAACTACTACCTGGAGTCTCAAGTAGGCCTTATTATACTCGTAATTTAACTATCAATATTATACAAATTAAAAAATATTAATAAACAAATTTCATGATATTTCAAATATTATTAAAACTAATCTACTATCTACTTCTAAATCAGTTGCAATAACGAAAAGGCATAGAGTTTTCCCTTCGTAATACACGCTCCTCCTCTTCTAATCATCTCTTCCCACTCCAGAGCTCCAAAAATACCGAACATAACAGATTCCACCATTACTTGGTATTATCAAGATACTATATTTTTTTGTGGTTTGGGAAGAAGGAGAGGGAGGTAACATGCTATATGATTCTCTATTTCTATTGCTGTCTAAATTTTATCTCTTGTATTTCAGAGATTTCATTTGCGAGACCCTCCTTGATTGCCGTCCTCTGAGGATGTCTTATTATTTTTTCTATCGACACACTTCCTTAAAGATGTTCTTTTAGTCTTGTCCAGGACCACGTGCTCTGATAATTCCTCATTGCCGCTGTCACACATGTACCGCCGTCAAAGTAATAGAGCCCGGAGTTTGAAACCTTACTATGCCCCTTTGGATTGACCTACGATGTTGTAAAAGGTCTCATTTTACGCAACATTTAATGCCATTGTATGAAATATGACTGAAATTTTATTAAAATTATTTTATACTTGCATTTTGGTGAATAAACTGAAAAAAGTCAAGGTTTTCCGTCTTTCTTTCATATAGCTCGACTTTGGTAACTCATAGACTTCAAGCTATTGCTTCAAATGGTCTGAAAGAGTGGCGGGGAATGGCTGGGGCCCGACCAGCGGGCAGAGGTGCCACCCTACTTTAGCCTCCCGTTCCAATAAACGTATCCTTTCTTCCTGAACGTTTAAAAAAATAGTCCAAAATTTTGTTGCATTACTACATCAATGAAGCTTATATTTTATATTTATTACTTTTAATATTATATACAAAAATTCTATTTAAATAATTATAATTAAATTCATTACATTTAAATTTAACTACATTTTTTACTCATCCAATTTCTTATTCGCAAATATTTGTTGGATTATAATCCAACACATCACCAGTGATTTAATTCTTGGAGATCTGAATATCTACTGCTGGGAGATATAATTACTTTCAATTTGAGCATATATTGTTTGAAAACTGGCTGAATACTTGTAATGATGGAATTTGGAATTTATCAGTACGGAATCAAAGGCAAGCGGCGTGAAGGAAGTTGAAGGGTTAAGAAAACACCACACGCGACTTGGGGTCTTTCTCAAGAATTTGAGTTTTGGCGGCATCGGGTTGTTAGGGAACACAGTATTTTCCCCAAAACATCTGTGAAGTGGGGTTGAGTGGCTCCTCCCAGAGACGATAGGGAAATAAGTTTTACTGGACAGGATCGGGCCACGCCACCAACGGAAACGAAAAATGAAGAGGGTTAAGGTATTAAATACCAGGAAAAATAGATTTTGGGACACTAAGATCGGACTTTAAGAGTGGACATTAATATTGGACATTAAGAGGGAGCTTTAAGATTTAACTATAAGTCTAGATTCATATTGAGTTTTAAGACGGAGCAATAAAAACTTGAAAATTGTACTGGCTATGGACATGTTTTCTCGAAGCCCATCAAAAACTAAGTGACAACGGGGGGGAGGGGGGGCAGGTGTTGGTTATATATCTACTAATAGGTGTTAGTCAAACAAACAGAATAAACTTTTACTCGTTTCTTGAAATTGAGTACGGATTTTCCTAGGGGCGGAAACACACCTTCAAAAAAAGGAAAACGGAGGCTTGTTGACATTTTCATATTTATACAGTACTGTTATTATTAAAATGTATTTAATACTTTTACCTGTGCTGAATGTCACTATCACATGCAGAATATAATATTTGCTTTTACAAACGACCAATTAATGAAAATTTAAAAAGAAAACTAATTTACGTATACATTGTATCGATCCATTGAAGTTTATTATCAGGGAATTATCTCTCTGCCAACTATTGATTAATTACGACGCTAAATGTTTATTATTGAATAAATATATAATATTATAGATCAAGATTATGGGCAACCCGCATTCCTCTTAGGAGATCTCGATGGACACCAAAAGTTTTACGTAAAATGTTTTTCTCTTTCTTTTTAAAAAAATTTCTAACATCATGAACGACTCCGTGTGCCAAATTTGGTCAAATTCCGACTAGTAGTTTGGA
Source organism: Eucriotettix oculatus (assembly GCA_034510155.1). NCBI lineage: Eukaryota > Metazoa > Arthropoda > Insecta > Orthoptera > Tetrigidae > Eucriotettix > Eucriotettix oculatus. The sequence goes on along the minus strand of CM067376.1, from coordinate 259,143,395 downwards.
GGCTATAGATGTATAGATAATTGTACAATCTATTGTAATAGCAGGTAAAAGCTTTAAGGATAGTTGAGTCATTATTATTATTTTCCGCTAGTAAATGATGAGCAAACAGGAACCGACATTTCACATTTTTCATGGTAGAATTAATACAGTACAATCTACTATATTTTCTGATGTATGGGTACTATTATTAAGGATTACGGTTGTATATGTGGTCGAATTTCCTTTCCAGTATGAGGGTCTCTAAAATTTATGTAGACATAGTGATACATTCATCTCGTAATGAATGAAATGATATGGATCCTAAAAATTCCACTGCGTTTAGCAGAAATTTATTGGCTATTTATAATTATTGCATTTATATTCGGAGATATATTTGCACCCTGAACTGTGACAAAATGTATAGCATTCAGCATTTAAATTCGCTTTACTAATGTAAATGAAAGCAGGGTATAATGTTCCATTTGAATCGTTAAAACGAGCAGAAACGTGGGATAATTGATTATTGGGCGCTCAACTGTTAATCAATGCATTGAATACATGTGAATTGAATAGAAGTGTGTTACTGTAAAGGCAAAGAGTTGATTTGTTAAAAACTATTTGCGCTGGTTGTCCTGTTTCATGTACAGTGTCGTTATTAATGACACAATACGGCAATTAATCTAAATAATGACTTAGAGCCGTAAATTTTAACCGGAAGTAAATTGTTTGATAAGTATGTGTATGGATGAAAATAATAATAAAAAATTCATTATCATATTGTTTTATTTTAGACTGCCGTTTGTATCGATTCTGGGTAAATTAATAAAGAACAGTAACCATTTGCAACGTGCATGCTTGTATAATAATAATAAAATAGTCAAATGTTAAAATCATGTTTCACTCTTTCAAAATGTTTTAACATTTATGCAAAGATTGTTTTTGCTTCTTGTTTACGCATAGCTACTTTTCTATTACATATTTACCTAATTTAATTTGTATATCATTTTGAAATTGAAAATTTATCTATATTGTGAGGGACCAATGATCGACACTGCGACATATGTTTTTTGGCAATTTTTTATATCCTTTCTTGATCTAAGGATAGAACTTTCTTCACTAAGGGCCCGTTCACACGATAGTCACAGACTTTTAGTCAGTGATTAAGGAAGTCAGATGGGACAGCAGGTACCAATTAGTTAGCATTGTTCAGAGTCTCGCAATTCCATTCAGACGGTAGTCAAAGTCACCGATAGTCACGACGTTCTCAACCGATTTTTCAATTTTTTTGGAGGATGGATTTGCTTTATTTTTGCGCAATGAGTTTTTCGACACCAAAAAATTAATTATTGCAGTGGAGAAAAGAACAACAATATGGGTTACGAGCTGCAAAGAATACGGTAAAAAATAACTAAAGAAAGTGTTTGAATGGAAGTGGCTGTCGATATGTACGGGGGCTTTGCTGAAATGTCACTGGAAGAGCAAACAAAAATTATAAATTAGTAAAAATACAAAATATTCTTTATTATTTATGCTAGCACTGTTATTAAAATGTTATCTAAATTAAGCAGTGTTTTTCGTTAGTCGCGCGTCGTATAGTAACGCGTAACCATAATATTATAAAGTGAATAATTATTATTTCAATGAAATAAGTAAATTATTTAATGTCTGTCTCAACTTATTTTATTCTTCATCAAAAGATATTTCAACCAATTGAGATATTAAAAATAGTGGGCAAATTCATAGGCATAGGTATATATGATAATATTTAATATATTATTTTATAATATAAATATATTAGTATTTTTATTTCAATTTACTGTTATCACATATGATAGAGTTGCATCGCAACCTGAGCACTTGTGCCGTGAGCTCTTCCCTGTAGTTTTTGAAACAAAAATGCGGCATTCTTAAGTATCACAGGTAAGAGGCTGATGGTTTACTTAGTAAGACGATCAGGAATTCCTCATTTTGCGAAAAAAAATACTAGCTTGAAGACAAATTCCAACGTTAACACATTACAAGATTGAAGAAAACAGAAATTAATTTTCCATTCGAGTCGTTCCCCGAAATATACAGAATTTTTATTAAGGAAACAGGGGTGGAAAATACATCTTTGAAACTCAAGAATGAGTAAGTGCTCTCATTGTTAGATTTTATTTTGGCAGCAACCGTCGTTGGAGGCAGTTACACCAAATTATTCACAATGTAATTAGTTTTATCAATTTAAAGTTACCTAAAGATGGACGAAATATCGCAATTATCTTAACTAAATGCATTTGGTGGTTTGACCGTTTAATGTTGATGATGAATAGATAATAATAAAGCATTTGACGGCCACACTTCTAAAAAATTATTTCAAACGGTAACTTTCGGCAGTTGATACTGTCATATTCATCCTATCATACTTAAAAACAATTCTATTCAAATAAAAGCATTATCAATACAACGTACTTAGTTACATTTTTGTGACATAATACGCAAAAACGCTTTTCGGAACCATCGCGGCCGCTAAAAGGGACAGAAATGGCCTGCCTGCCGTGGGATTCACGGGAAGGTTGGGGGGGGGTCAGGGGGGACCAAGCCACTTCCCTGTGACGTAAGTCGCTATTCACACGGAATTTTCTCGTCTCTCTCGAGACTTGATTATCGTGTAAATGCATCCTAATAATCAAGTTTCTATCTCAAAAATTCAGTATTTACCCACTACTCTCGATATTTCTTTCCCGAATTCTTTTCTAAGAAGATAGAAAAATTTTTCCAATTTTTTCATATTTATCGCATTATTTATCTAGAATATTACTCGTACTTTTCATTATGACTACTTTACTCAGTACATCTAATTGTCGCGATAAACAGATGACCAGAGCTACAGATAACTTGATCAATGGCATCTTTATATTTTTTACACTGTCTATTTCTCTAACGCAATAATTAATTCCGATTAGTTTTCAACGCAGTTGATCTTTAATTAAAGAAATTTCTCCAGTCTTCTAAAATAAGCTCCACCCATTGCTGACTGCAGCGCCCTCAATTTTTTATTTCTTAACAATATTTTAATTATCTAACTCTCTGTTTTATACCAGTCGGCGTAGAAAACTATTCTATAATTTACTATCTAATTCACTTTCTTTTAATTATTTCTATTTTCGTATAATTTACATTTTTAGACGTTTAATCATCTCCTTTACTTTTTATCCTCCACCATTTTTTATCCGAGGAGCTCGTTCCTCGGACCGAAAAATGACACTTCACCTCGACGCGTCGGAGAGACAAGGCGTTAGTTTTTGCGCTCAAGAAATTCACCTCTGAGTTAGTCTGGACCTTCAAATATTTCGCATAGTCTGAAGGAGATTTACACGTCAACTTTACTGGTCAAGTTAAATGCAAAGCACCTGACGTTCAGCCTGTGTTCGTAATTACGCCTCACCTGAGCCAGAGCCCATAGGCGTAGTCCATGCCTCCCGAGAAGTTCAAGGGTTAGCGGTCTGTGCGACTCATCGCCAGCCTGTCTGGACCTGGCTTCTCGTCCAGGCTTGAGACGACTCAAGCGATTTTTTGGGAAGCTGCACCGATACTCAGGTAAAATAATTCCTGAATATTCATTTAACTTGAAATTTGCTGACTTGTATATTTTTTGTTCCAGTTAGCGTATTCCGAGCCATCAGCCGGATGCTATTTTTAGCAGCTATCAACTGCACCATTTAATTATTACCTTATAGATTATTTGTGTAAATTATTGTAATAAAGACCGCACTTCGCGATCCCTATTTCAAGAGCGAGAGAAGCGTACACTTTCAAGCGAAATTATGCTATTTAGTCTATTTAGTGTGAAATATTACGCTCTATGAGAAGGCCCACATTATATGACCCTGAGAGTAGAGATCTAGAATTTAATGTTGTAAGAAAATTAATTATTTGTATGATTTTTTGTAAATATTTATATGTTGTGTTTATTATAAAGAATTAAAACTATAATCAATCAGTGTACATTAATGAGAAAAAATGTTAAACTTCAATATAATTTACGTTTCTAACGATTCTTCATTGTTATAAAATAAATAATATCTTCCCATAATCATTAAACATTCAAGAACATCTTGTCGAGGACTTTTCAAAAAATTTGGTATACTTACCCTCGGAAGTCAGTAGAAACTTTCATTAATACTCTTTGTGATTAACGATAAAAATTTATACACTACTAACGCAGATGTGCACAGAATTAACACCAGTAATAAAAACAACCTACATATAGAATGTAAAGGACTAAAAATATATCTAAATATATCTAAAAAAGATAATTACAATGAAAAGTAAGAGAAGTAATTGAGCTAAAAAATGCGATGGACATGAAAAAATTGTAAAAAGACAGGAGAATTTTTTTCTCTTTAGGAAAGAATCCGGAAAATAAATATTGAAAATAGAAGGTAATTTCAGAAAATTATAGATAGAAATTCGATTATTAATGGGTCATGTGGCGCAGAGTTGGCGATCACTAGACCGTCACTATATATATATATATATATATATATATAGTGGTGAAAAACGTGGATACCCTACTTTTATAATAAAAGAAGATTGCTTGGATTATAGTTAATTTTATTGTTTTTATTTAAATTATTAGTTGTTTTTAGATGTTATTGTAAGGATGAATTGTGGCTTCAATGGGTCTGTAGATTGCGCATTGCAGTGTGCAATCTGTATCTTGTTGTAGAGTCTCGAGCTAGGATACACATTATCGGCACAAGAGGTGGGCAAGTGATATTAGTGTCGTGTGCAGAAAGCATTCAAGGCTATTCAAGAAATAATTTAGATGTTTTGATTGAAGAGGGAACTGGTGAGCTAGAATGTGATTGGCCGACGAGGTCACATGACCTAGTTTTGGCAAGATGGCCGTAACGAAGTTTTAGGGTGGGAGAGATGGGTGGTGGATCTGGAGGTGGAAGGATGTAACTTTTGAGAGAGAGAGAGAGAGAGAGAGAAAAGTGAACGCCGTGAGTGTTAGATGTGTTTCATGAGGAGAGAGTTAGGTGGAAACTTTGGTGGCGAGAGAGACGGTAGGTGAACGCGGCCTTTACGACGAGGTGTCAGCAGTGTGTGAAGTAGATGCGAAGATAGTGAATGCTTCTCGACCTTATAAAACACAGGTCGAGATCCAAGTGTATATAGAATAGTGGGCTGAACTTTGGGCGTGAAATTCAACGCATATGTCGGTATATTATCATCATTGCATCAATTTTGAGATGAAAATTCCTTATTGAACCATGAAAAGTTAAACAGTGGTGAATTTGTAGAACTATTTCAAGTATATTGATCAGGTTATAAATCTATTCTGAAATCTGAATTTATTAAAATCAATGTACTAATTTATGTTGTAAATTTTTTTTAGATATGCGGTGTTAACCAATACCTTTGTATAGTAAAAAAGAACAATCAACTAGACGTGTAGTTAGAAGTGGGTCATTAATATCGAGATACCAATAGAAGCAGCCTAACCATGTGTTGCGTAAGAGGCACTATTGTGAAGCTTGCTCATTTTTTGTTTCCTTTATTATTATAACACATCTAATTTCATGTTTCTTTTTCATTTACTACAATCTCTAACTCTCGAGAGGCCCACATAACCCTTTACAGTTTTGTTAATATAAACTTGTACTTTTAATTTTTGTATATTTTAAATATATTTTAATAAATTACGATTTTTTATAATTAATTACTTAATCACCCCTTCCCGTTATATATATATATATATTGTGATAAAAAGGGGGATTTTGTAAGGTTGTGGCGTTATGAGGTGGATGTTTGTTGGCCCAGTAATTGCGGGTAAGCGATAAAAAAAATTGTGAAACTTGCTCATTGCTCTAGATAAATAACATTCAATCATTTTTCTTTCTATTTTCAGCTAATGCATACTCCATCTCTTGAGAGACCCAAAATCCCCTGAGAGTAAGCCAGTGTCTTCACTTAAATTAATAAACAAAAATATTAAAATTGATCATATTTGTACTTTAAATTAATAAATGTTTTTATACACAAAAAAGTATATTACAATATATAATGATGAAAACCCGGATTCCCTACTTTATGGTTGTGAAATAAGTTTTCTGGTATTATTTAGTTAGGTAATGTTATTATCAGTGAAAGATGCCTTCAGTTGAACGTTTAAGAGTGGATTGTTGGGATGGTGATGTCGCTGGCTGATGCGAACAGCGTAGCTTTGCATGTGAGGTGCACGTGACAGGGCCACGCAAATGGCCGCTGTTACGCGGGTTTTTAAAGACCTGCGATTGGTAGATGGGTTCAGGTGCAGTAATATGGCGTAGGGAAGACAGAACTTGGTAAAAAAGGGCGGATCCGGAGGTCAGAGAGAAAGGTTGTGTTTTGTGAGAGCAAAGGTAGTGGAGGAGACAGCACATACATTTTGGAAAGCAGTGGTGACTGGAGACGAGGAAGCACGTATATTTTGAGAATGAACTTGGAGCATTGAGAGAAGTGGTGTTTAAAGATAGTCGGTGGAACCCGAACAAAAAGACTTGTTTTTCAGAGAGTGGTGTGGTACGCCGAACAGGCAAGACGTATTATGCAGAGAGACAGCAGCATGATTCGGTTGAGGGAAAGGGGCAAGGCATAGGCGTTGCAGCAGCAACACTAGAGTCAGATGCAGCCTTTATGTAGGACCAGACCAAATCAGAGAAGGGTTGATTGAAAACTAAATCGCACAATTACAATTAATTACTTCCTGAGGGAAGTTTTAGTCAAAATTTTGTAATACTTGCTCATTTTTTAGACATCTTTAACTTCAAATCTGATTTACATTTTCTTTTTCCAGTAGCTGCATACTCCAATCTCGAGAGGCCCACATAACCCCGCAGATATATAGAGTTTATGTTCAATATAATTGTAGTTTTTTAATATAATTAATTAATCTGAACATTGTGTACATTAATTAATTACCCTCCCTGTTCGAATATTACAATATATATGTATACAAAAAATCTGGAGCTTAGATGGTTTTCAAGTCGGATAATACTATTACCGTTATTTGATGTTGACACCGGGATTGGAAGTTCTATAAGTCCTATATCGCTGACTCTTTCCTCTCTGCGTTTCGGAGGCCATGCAGAACTCATTGCATTAGTAGGAGTTCTCTTGAGACAAATTGGTTGACAAAATCTACTTTCCCCACTCGCCCCAACCTCACTTTTAGTTGGTTAGTCTCAAATTTTGGAGTAGTGTACTTGAAGAATTAATTTTTCACCATAAGAATATTGCTCAATGTGATACCAAAGTTGTAACATCTATGAAACAATAGTTTCTTTTTAATTTTTTTTGACTCCTAATTATGTACAATCTGTCTATTATAACAGACAATAAATACATTTAACTTAATGCTTACATAAAAGAAATAAAGACTTGTAGAACAATGTTACAGTAGTACTTCTCATTCCAAAAGATCTAGAAGCACAGTCACGCACCAAACACGTGACTAAGTCCAGCGACGCGGGTCGCGGCTTCTCTTTGCCTTTACGTAACAATGAATTCCTCTCTTTGTCAGCTTTCCTATTGCCGCCAGCTAACGACCCGCCGAAACACTAGTACACTCCACCCGAGAAATAATTTCTATTAACTCATATGATGGAGGATTCATTTAGGATGCTCTTTCTACCCGCTGTCATAATAAAATGCTCATTGTTGGTATTTAAATAAAGTTTATAAAGAGCATATCTTTCAATAGACAATCCTAATAAAAATTAAAAACTGGGCTATCGAGCTATATGTGTGTGTTGGTTTAGAACGTTTTTCCGACGCCTAAACTTCCACTTTACCATATTCAGCCAGAGTTCATCATGTATTTCTCTTTCCTTAATTTCTTTGTCTAATCCTTCTTATCGGTCTCCAACTTTTATTTTTTCCAGGTGGTGTCCATAATAATATCTGCTCTGAAAATATATTTTCGGGAGTCGGTTACACGTGACCGAACCATATATCACTTGTTTTGACCGAAATATCAAATCATTGGCCCATTTCTCTACTTCCTATTTTTTTTATAAAATATTAATATATATATATTGTGATAAAAAGGCGGATTTTGTAACGTTGTGAGGCCAACAACAATGGCTAGTCGGCCGAAAGATGGTGGTTCCCCGCGGGGGAGGCCCGCCGAGCGTGTATAAAAAATGACGATGGTGAACCCCCGCGGGAAAAATGAGGGCGGGGAACCCCGAAATGTTGAGAAATAGGGGAATTCCCGTCGGAAGGTTTAAAAGGGAAGCCGATGGGTGGCTCGCGACCAGACCCGAGAAGACAGGCGAGTGGACCAGACCCGAGAAGACAGGCGAGTGGACCAGACCCGAGAAGACAGGCGAGTGGACCAGAGCGCAGAAAGAAGGCGAGTGGACCAGAGCGCAGAAAGAAGGCGAGTGGACCAGAGCGCAGAAGGCAGGCGAGTGAACCAGACCCGAGAAGACAGGCGAGTGGAGCAGAGCGCAGAAGGCAGGCGAGTGAACCAGAGAGCAGATATCCAGAGCGCAGAAGGCAGGCGAGTGAACCAGAGAGCAGATATCCAGACCCCAGAAGAGAAGTGAAACAAGGAGAGGAGAGGACGTGGCTCGACCCCAGAAGGCAGGCGAGTGGACGGACGTGAGCAGACGTGATCGAATCCTGCAAGACGCCAGAGAGACGCACAAACATTCGAGAGGTGGATGTTTGTTGGCCCAGTAATTGCGGCTAATGCATACTCCATCTCTTGAGAGACCCAAAATCCCCTGAGATTAAGCCCGTATCTTCACTTAAATTAATAGACAAATATATTAAAATTGATCATATTTGTACTTTAAATTAATAAATGTTTTATACACAAAAAAAGTATATTACTATATATATATATATATATATATATATATATATATCAGATTACTTCATTTCTTGAAACAATATAAAATTTTATAACAGCACAGCATGGCTTCCTTAAAGGAAAGCGCAATGTGAGACTTTATTCAAAATATCCAAACTCCATTGGATGAAGGTAGTTGGCATATTTACTGATTTCTCAAAGTCTGTCAATACGGTAGATCACCAAATATTACTGAAAAAAGTTGAAATATTTAGTAATTCGGGGAAATGCTTCACTTATACTAAGATCGTGTCTTGTAAACCGTAAACAACAAGTAGAAGTTGAAACTAAAGACGGCCAAGGTTTCACTTATCCGATTGGGAGTTTATAACATGCGGAACTCCTCAAGGATCAATTTCTTGGGCTATTACTTTGTATTCTATACATAAATGATATTCCAGAATTCGTACATCCTCTAAAATCGATTCTCTACGCGGATGAAACGTGTATTTTTTAAGCTTAACCCGGTTGGTTAACCGTGAAGATTTCATCCGAATTATTCACGGGGAAGGTCTACGTTCATTCATATACATCTGTTCGCTGGGAAACTAAGTTCAGCTTGTTATTCTCTCAGAACTCTAATGCAAAACGCTAGTAAAAAGTACGCAAAAATGGTGTACTTCGCGTATTTTCATTCAATTATGGTATCTTTAATTGGAGGAATGCTCCAGGAGCAATGAAACATTTAAGTTGCAAAAGCGTGCCATTGGAATACTTTCTAGTGCGAAGAATATATCGAGTTGCAAGCCTTTCTTAAAAAATTTGCAAATAATTAATTTACCAAGCGTATATATTCATGATATCTTAAAGTTTGTAAAGCCTAGTACGCACTTGGTTTCATTGTTGCAGACTTTTTGTAGCGCAGCTGAGTCCAAACTGCGTCTGGGACTCCCATCGACATTGCGTCTGTGAAATCTGGAGGATTGCGAGTTGTATTTCCCAGGGATTTTGAGTCCCACCGGAAATGGAATTCTTAGATTCATTGTCGCCGAACATTCTTAGATGCGGACGTGAATGCGATACACGGCTGCCCTTTCCCGTAAAGTTGGTGTGAAGACTGATCTGATAAAACTCTCCAGACTAACCTCTCTTGCGCAAGCCTTTTCATTTTTATAACCTCCCCATCCTATATATCTTCCATAATCTGCTTATCGTATTCCACCCTCAGTTTACCTCTTCAGTTCTTACCCCCACACACTTCTCTAATGCTAATTTTACAAAAGCCTCATGTCTCAAAACGTGGCCTATTAATCTATCTCTTCTCTTGGTCAACGTCCTCCATGCTGTTTGCTCTTCCCCTATTTTGCTTAGAACCGGCTTGTATTTCCTCTCCGTATTATCAGTTTTTTCTATTTAATTTAAAACCCTAAAATTAATTAATGATCTTCCATCCAATAGATGTCTATGGACGTATACAAAGATGGTCTAGTTAGCAAAGAATTTTTACGTGACTATTTTAGAAATTGGTAAAAAAATTTCAAACTTTACAATGTAACAAATTCTGTTCTGTTTACCCATACTCTTCTTTTACTTATTTCTCTCGTCTATATGCATTTTATTCTGTTGATTATTTTAAATTACCTAATAAGTAACCATTATTATTCAACACCACGAATGTTTTAATAATTAGATTAGTATGTACTAATAATAATAAACTTTATTTCTTTATTAAAATAACTTATTATTTTCTCATTAATCCTTATTTACATCATCAGAGCAACGGTGATGGCCTCACAGACTTCAGGGATGAAATCGGATATAATGTGTTTGGAAACCTTGAAGGTAGTAAATGAATCACCACTGGCGAGGAAGCGGACAGTGATTGTGAGGCGGTTGGTAGCGGAATGGTTGCCTGAAGGGGATCTCTTGCCTAGAAATATGAGACCCAACCAATCGAAATCTACGTGTGTCATTTTTAGAAACCCATTCCGTCCTCCATTTTTAGTGTATCTTGGAGTAAATGGCAATGTTTATTACCATCTTTGTATAATTTACGAATCCACTACTGTTCTGATTTGTTTTTCTCAGACCTTTGTCTAAGTATGCGCCATAAAATAACGATTGATATACCAAAAGCGCCAGTTCCCTTGTACACATGTTGAAGGCAATTTAGTCTCATGTCTGATTCATATGACACGATTCCCATGATTGTCGCTAAGAGTTATAGCGACAAACAATCGGGAGTCTGCAGCAAAGAATCCGAACAACGAATCAAAATGTTAACTTTTTTTTCTTTTTAATTGACTCCAAATTATGTACAATCTGTCTATTATAACAGTAAATTTTTTGGTGATACTTAACTTCGTGCTTATATAAAAGAAATAAAGACTTGTAGAGCAATGCTCCAGTGAACATTCTATAAATTCCATTATGATATATCATTCTGTGATCTTAAAACACGAGAATTATGTCTGTTTAATTAAATCCATGTTGAAGGTCTGATGGCTTTAATCTTGTTGATCTTCTTGGCTCTTACTCGTCATCGAACAGGGTTCTTGCCAGTTGAATTTGATGTCTTGTAAACGGGTCTTTGTGCAAAAAATAGCGGAACATAAATTCCAATATTAAGAAAAAATATCATTTAACTTTGACCTTGTATAACTTATTTATCACAATGCTATGTTCTGTTCATATGTTCTTATATAATTTATCTTGGTCGCTAATGACTTTATAGCTGACGCGAACTAAAATAAATTAATAAAAAAATGTTTCAAGAAAATTATTCACAATGCCGGGATGATTTTATACAACAGCCTTCACAAATAGGTTAAGAATATTAATAACTATAAAACTTTCGTGAAACAGAGTAAAACTGTTCTATTAAATGGATTTTCTTAATCGCCCCCCTAATAATTAAACGAAAGGTTCTTGCAAAAGTGTTAAATGCGTTGTCTTGTAAAATCACCTACAACATAGCTTTAAACTTTATGTAAAGTTTTTTCTGCTCTTTTCTTTGTTTGCTTCATGTATTGCCTGGAGCTACTACGGTCGCGCAGCTCCAACAATGAAAACTCCATTGCTTATGCGTGTGTTTGTGTTTTCTTCTAGGGTTTTCCCTGCATCTCTTAAGGTGAAACACCGGGTAGGATCCTTTAGCTATAGCCAGGGGGCCCTAGTCAACCCTTGACTACCTTGCTATACGTTCCGCATCCCCCCTAAGCTATTAAAGGGGACTTACCTGTTTCAGGATTACCCTCATGTAGCCTTTTTACGCAAAAAAAAATTATGAGTGTGTATGTATGTTCTCTAGTGTGCATGTAGTGTTTTTAATGACTTTAGACTATATATCTTTTATTTTACTTATTTATTTGTAACTAATTATATACCTTCTTTTGTTCTTAAAATAATTTGTTATTTGTAATGTATGACGTATCCAAGGACTAATGGAAACAACAATAAAATATGAGTCATTTCATCTACTACCGTAAGTTCTACTCCCAAGATTTCCCTTATTTTGCTATGTGTTATTTTGTTACCGAAATGGACTACTGGAGTAGACTTCCGTATTGTGGTATTGTACATAGTCTTCATTTTTTTATAAATTCCCTGATCATTCAACATCGATATTGCTCTCCTGCCTTCACTATCCGCTCTGTTATGCCCTCATCTAGTGTTCCATCTCTAGTAATATTCAGTCGCAGGTTTGTATATTATTCGCAGTTTTTTCTTTAGTTGTCCGTCCTCCAGAACCATATTTTCTTGTGCTCTCCCTACACTCATACTTTATTTTTTTGTGACATTAACCTCCAACCTCCTTTTACAAGACACTTCTATCAGTTTTCTTATTATGTATTCCAGATCGTCATGGTCTTGGACAATCAGGTCGTCAGCAAAGAACAGACTGTATAAAGATTTTTATTTAGTAATCTCTACATTTACTCATCCATTTATAGACCTTATTGTAGATATATTTTAAATAGCATACATTCTGGTAATATGTCTCGTATTTTTATTCTTGCCATGGAGTTTTGTTATAAATTCTAAACGGCTCTTACTAAATAATTTTTTTTTTCAAGATTTCCTATAACTTTTCCCAATGGTATGCTGTCGTAGGCTTTCTGAAGGTCCCTGTATAGAAGAACTCTCCTAGTCTTTGGTAGTTTTTTCTTAGTACCTGTGTTAAACAGATGATCCACTGTAGACCTTCCTGCTCTAAACCAAGCCTGTTATTTACAGTTCTCTACGTTCGTTCTCTATTCTCTCCTTTAATATCTTTCCTTTTATTCTTATCAATCCTCTGAAGTTTTCACAGTCTCCCCAATTTTTATTTTTTGAATACAGTCATGATATATGATGCTTTAAAATCCTTTGCACCACTTCTTCTAGAACAATTTTGTTCTATGTCGGTATGCATTTCATATTACGTATTTGATCAGTTTTCTGTTATTTTTCTAGGCCCGGCGGGTTTCCAGTATTTAGATCGTTATAAGCCTCAATCACTTCTATAGTTGTCATTCTTAATTGAGATGAACGGACAGTTATCTTCTCTGATGTTTCAGTATTTATTTTGAACAGTGTTATTTATTCGATAAGCAATGTATTGAAATTCGATTACCATTTGTTCATTCTCATTGTTGATTTTATATACTTTTGCTTTAGTTGCTTTATTATTTTCCGGCTCTCTGTACTTTTTGATCCACCCAGATAGATGTTGACTTTCATCCATTTTTCTTTTGTGTTATCTTGCACCTAACCATTCCTTGTATTTTTATACTCTTCGTATTTTGTATTTATGAATTGCTGATATTTTTGTCTTCTTTCTATTATACTTTTTCTTATGTCTGGGTCCCACCAAGAATGGTTTTTTTTTCTGTTTGTGTGTTCATAAGGCCCTAAGAACTCTCGTGTATCTGAATGTACACATTTTTTAATTTATTCGTAATATTTTTCAAGGTTTCCAAATCTCTCTTTTGTTAGTTTTTCTGCAAAGTTCTTTTGCACTCTCACGATTCTTGCTGTTATATCTCCTTTAGTGATTTGTTATTTTTTTGTTCTTCCCAATCCACTTTCTTTCGGTTTGTATAATATATTTCTTCTAAGTTATAGTCACTATCACACGTGGCTCATCTATACACTCTTACTTCTCGTACATTTAGTTTTTTTATTACTAATGGGAATTGGTATAACGCTAAATTTTAATAATGTCTGCTAACTTAAGTTTGGAATTAATAAAGTGTCTCATTAATCAGCCAGGAGGGGATGTAAATGTTAGAAGATTAAATGGAAAGACACCTCTACATTATTAACGAGCTTAGTATGGTTGCTCTATTACTTAACAGAAAAAATATTAATCCACTGATTACTGATGACGATGGTAAAAGTGCGCTGGATTGTGCGAGAGAAGAAATATTACAAGTGCTAATTGATAACAAATACGGATCAGAGGAAGATAGCTTACTTCATTTAGCTGCGATGTTGAATGAAGCAAATGCTGTAAGGTTTTTACTCAACAAAGGGGTTAATGTTAATGAGCAGAATGCTTTACTACATACACCGTTACACTTAGCATCAGGAGCTGGGCATGAAGAAATAGTAGAAATTTTAATTAGAGAAGGAAATGCAGACAAAGATGTTCTTGACGTGAGAAATCATGCAGCAGTTCATTATGCAGTAAACAACAAGAAGTTAGAAGTAGTAAAGTTACTTTCAAATCTTGGTGCGAATGTGAATATAGCTGGTGGCGGCAGAAATGCAATGAAATTATCTTCTTTGCACGTAGCTATAAGTAGTAGTAATTATGACGAAAAAGACTTATGTTTAGATATTGTAAGATGCTTAATAAATGCTCCTAATGCTGGGGTCAATTTACAAGACTACGAAAATAAAACACCACTACATTATGCTGAAAGACTTAAAACAGTAGAAGTATTACTAAGCCGAGAAGACATATATCCTTTGATTAAAGATGATAATGGCAAGACACCGTTTTGTTATGCGAAAGAAGAGAACAAATCTGAAATAGTAAGAGCTTTAATAAGTAATAGGTATGGAGTAGAGAAGAACAATTTACTTCACTTAGCGGCAAAAAAAAATGATATGAGGAGATTCTAGGGGCGATTTTAAAAGAAGGAGTTGAAGTAGGTGTTTTAAACGATCAAGGAGAATCAGCAGTATATCTTGCTGCAATAAATAGGCATTTTAATATAGTAAAATTACTGCTAATGGAAAGAGCAGATGCTACAGATGTTTTTCAGTACGCAATAACAGCAAACAACGTAAAACTGATAAAGTTACTAAGCAAAGAAAAAGATATAGTTTTATTTGGAAAAAATGACAACTTTCCAACGTTTCATTTACTGAGCAACAAGTATTTTGAAGAAAGGAAGATAAGACAAAAAAATAAAGAAATATATCAATATCTTCTGTGTCTCTATAACAGTATGTGCAATAGTGATAGTGGGAATTTACCCTAACGTTGTAGCTGCAGTAATGGTGGGAATAGTTGCACTCATAGCTGCAATAATGATGAGTAATTTAACTTAGAAGTACGTAGAAGAAGCGCTTGAAAAGAAAATGTTTACTGAACTCGAAAGTGAAAAAACAAGTGAGAGCGTAAGTCCTAATTTAAGTAATGTTGAAGTATCATCTAATGATGGGAAGAGCTAGAGATATGATATACGCCACGTCTTTTTCTGAAGGTTTAAAACCAGATCCGCAGCTTAAAGTATCAGAGTGGGAGAATGAGTATCGAGTTTTAGCGCCAACTGCAGCATCAGAACCTGGTAAATGGAGAACGGAAATAACTCCTTATTTAAAAGAAATCATGGATTCACTTTCTCCGTCCTCACCAGCAGAAAAAGTAGTATTCATGAAAGGAGCGCAGAGTGGGGGAACAGAAGCTGGCAACAATTGGATAGGCTATATCATCGATCAAACACCAGGACCAATGCTAGTTGTGCAGCCAACAGTTGAAATGGGAAAACGTTGGTCAAAGGGAAGATTTGCACCGTTAATAGAGAGTACGCCATGTTTAAAAAGTAAAGTAAAAGACCCAAGATCAAGAGATTCAGGGAATACTGTACAAAGCAAGGAATTTACAGGTGGAATAGTAGTAATAACTGGAGCAAATAGCAGTGTAGGACTTAGATCTATGCCAGTAAAATTCCTCTTTCTTGATGAGATTGATGCGTATCCAGGAGATTCAGGAGGAGAAGGAGATCCTAATGAGACTATAATCAATTATAGATTTTTAATTTTCTTAATCCTTCCGACGTTCTCAAGAGTAGTTATTTAGATGTTATAGAGAGGTTCCTTTTTATTTCAAGAGTTAGCTCGGTATTAGTTATTTTCTATTAAATTTATTTTTAGCAGAAATTTAATTTGAGTTTTATTTTTCCCTTTTTAATAAGTAAACAACTTTGTGTTTAAAAACATTATACATCGTGTTTTATGTTAATGCTATAATTAAATAATTATTATATTGAAAAATAATTGATTTTTTTTGTAAATATTCAAATTACTAACTAATAATTTGTTGGTGTAAAGTTAACACCACAGGTTATAAGTAGACAGATTCTTGGCTTGTAATTTCTGAATACAAATGCTAAATTTGCCTCAATTTGAACTAAAATCAGCTTTAATTACCTTCTCGTTTACATCAATTGCGCTTCATTCATATATTGAACCTCATTCTCTTTAAATTCATTTACAACTACCATCATGATTGGAAAGTTGCTGGCGTAATATGTACCTGATTTCACTCTAGTTATTGCAGGTTCGGGGGGTAAAATATGTGTCTAGTAAATCTACAAACTCTGAGAGGTGAATTATAAATACTTCTTAAACCCTTGAAATGATTTATTGACAGTTGGGAATAGTTTCAAAACCTCTTCCGCAACTGGGAACAAAACCATAAGCTAGATGACTTAGAAACGTTCGATTAAAATAAAATAACTTTAACAGCTGGTTTTCCGAAATCACGTACGCAGCTGCATCTGTCAACATTAAAAGTTCCTGCTGATCTTTAACCTATTGAGATATAATAACTTCATCTACGTTTTTGTCTACGTCCGTTTCACAATCAGTATTACTTTTCTCTGGAAAACGTACTTGTACATCTGTATTTAAAATTTTGAAACCTGGATCAGTTACCAGCCATTCACGAAACCCAACACCTTAATGAAAGACACAAGACGACCCTGAAACTGAAATAAGATATTTTAATATGAGGAAATTGGCCTTTGTCTTTCGTTTATAGACGTTGCGTGGTGGACAAAGGGGAAGTCTATACATATGAAGTGTAATGTGGAAGAAAAGGATGAGGAATGAAAGGCTACGTTGATTTAATTCTAGTATTCGACTACCCGTAAAAAGTTGTGAAAGTCATCGGGTATTTGACTTTGTTCACTAAGCAGGTTGCAATATCCGTTTGGGTGGCTTGCATCTCCGAACACTGTTTAGCCTACACTATTCTGTATCTTCTCATTTTATGCTTCTTCTTCATAGTTGCACATAACGCAATAAAATATGCTAGGGAATTGAGCATCACCAACGGAGAATTTTTGTTGATGGGCACATTCCTAGGCTTATTCTTGAAAGTGACCGAAACAAAAAGAAACTACTAAATATTGCGCCGTTTGTGGAATACAACTTTTCTTAAAAATATTATTGCTCGGTAATAAGGTACACTAATATTTCACGTGTAAAGACCAAGGTTTAACAGTACAGGTCGAAGTAACTTCCGTTACAGTTAGAATTTAGTAACATTCCGTAGAATTGAACGATATATTGCAGTTAAGTCTCACGTGTCGAGGTACATCATCTTCTTTTAGGAGATGTATGTTCTAGAAGCGCAGACCTTGAGATTTACGCTAATCCTATTGTCCCAGAGTACCAGCTGCCTGATTGAGGCATGGATAATGGCATTCTGCGTCCCCGTAACAAACTTCTCTTCCGTCATGCAGATGGTAGTTATTCGGAAGTACCCATTAGCCCGACCTTCCTGATGTAGGTTTTCTGGGGTCCCTAGTCAACCTTTCTCTTCCGTTCTATACTGCTTCCTCTTTTTCAAATATTCTTTCAAAGGTTTTTATAGGTGAGACACCAGTTGCTGCAATGTAGCCTGTTACCCAAAGAAATATTGTACTTATACGTCGTTATGAAATACAGTTGTAGTATCTTAAATTTGTAGGAGGGGAGGGTTAATTAATTACAAGATGATTTAGAAATATTGGGAAATTTATTTACATAGGGGAATTAAACGCGGAACACATTAGTGAGGGAAATATATAAAATGAAATTAAGGGCTCGGTGAAGCAAACTGATCTCTTTAAAACAGGTTAATACCGTAGGCGATAACCCATAAACGACCTGGATTGGAAAGCCTGGCAGCGTACCTCTTTACAGCTTCTGTCTTCTTCAGCATCTGCAAAGTCCAGCACAAGTCATCAGTTCAGACCTTCTTCTTTTAATGTCTAGAATCGAATGAGTCTGCACAGCATCTCCAGTGTGCCCTCCACCTCGATAAATCGATCTTTTTCACTCGAGCTATCTATCCACGAAACACCATTGGCCGAGGCCACCACATGCTAATTTGAAAATATTGTTTGTTTCGTTGATCTTTGGTATTTCTGAGAATAGCGCAGGTCATTTCTATACGTGACCTGATAGAAACCCATAGGATTACAGCCTCCTATCCCTACCGACCTCGAGGCGCCGCTCAACCTTCCACTACCGACTTAGAGGAACCACTCAACCTTCCAATCCTTTGCTAATATTTACATTACAACTTAATAAAATAAATATCACGCTACAAATTTTTAAAAATGTACTAAACAGTGATTTAATAAAATTTCCTTCAAATTAAAATGGAGAAAATATGAGTTAGGATATTAGACGTACTTGATAGCTGACGTTCATCAGAATCTGACTAATTAAAAAATTTTCCAACCACAAACTTACAAATTAGATTCACTTTTGATTCATAAATATATTAACTAACAATTTCAATTGCATATTTCCGATTATGACCCTCATAATGACCCTGAGCTGTAAATTTTCAGGTTTAAATAAATTTTGTTATTCATTTTAAATTAATTGTTGTCCATAGCTCTTATAAATTTTGATTTTAAATTATTTACTTTTCTTGCTTCTATGAACGCTAACATAGTAAAATGATAAATATAAACGAATTGAAAATTATTTTCTAAAATCAAATAGTTGCGCTTATTGATATAAAATAAAATAATACACTACATCAAACTTGAAGGATTTATGATAATACTTTGTATGCACTTATTTCAGAATTTTTTGCAACCTAAGACTCCACCCCAAGAAATGCAGACAATTTGTACAACACTAGCTGGGTGTCAGACGTTTCCCAGAAATTCATTTATGTTAGTCCGATACAGTAATTAATTCGACAGTAATCTTATTGTCAACATGTGATTAAACACTCAGTCAGCGAGAGTCCAATATTTGTGAAAATTTACCTTTTCACATCCCTTTACACTATGAGAGTTGAAATTGTTAATTTCATCAATATTAAATAAAAAAATTGACTGACATCATTTTCAATTGTTGTAGTGGTATTCAGTTCTAAGACTGGTCTGATGCATCCCTCCATACTAACCTATCCTGCGAAAGCCTTTTCATTTCCTCAAAACTAGCACATCCTCCCTAATCTGATTAGCGTATTCTATCCTTGGCCTCCCTCTTCTGCCCTCTAATGCTTATTTTACAAGACCCTCGTGTCTTAAAACTTGGCCTATAGATCTATCCTTCTCTTAGTCAACGTCCTCCATATTGTTCGCTTTTCCCCTATTCTGTTTAGAACTTCCTTGTTACTTATTCTATCCAACCATCTGATTTTCAGCATTCGCCTAGAGGACCACGTTTCAAAGGATTCTATTCTTTTCCTTTCCCCAACTCCTATCGTCTTTAGCAACGATTTCCTAATATTCACATTTATATTACCCGTAAGTAAATTCCTCTTTTTCGCGCAAGCCTTCCTTGCCTGTGCTATCCTAATCTTTATGTCTACTTTACTTCTACCATCCCTACTTATTACGCTTCCCAAGAAGCTGAATTCCTTCCCAACCTAACACCATTGTTACTCCACTGTTTCCCATACTACAATCCATTACTTTGCTTTTCCCTCTATTAATCCTCATATTGAACTCTTTCTCCAGGACTAAGTTCATGCCATTTATTATGATTTCCAAGCCTTCTTCCGACTCCGCTAATACTACAATATCGCCGGCAAAGCGTAAGATTTTTATTTCTTCTCCTTGAAGTATGATTCCTTTTCCATATTCCGTTTTAAATTTCTTCATCTCCTGCCTGTTCTATATATAAGTTAAACAGCATGGGCGACAGACTGCATCCTTGTTTTACTCCTTTCTTGATTACGCATTTCTTTTCTTGGAATTCTATTCTAATTACTGCTGCCTGTCGTCTGTAGCGGTTATTTATTAGCCTCCTTTCTCGATATTTTATTCCTGTGCTCTTCAAAATCTTTAATAGCGTGTTCCAATTCACTATATCAAACGCTTTTTCTAAATCTACAAATGCCATGATCGTAGGCCGGTATTTTAGTATCCTGTCATCTAAAATTAATCGCAATGTCAATATTGCTTCTGTTGTCCCTATATTCTTCCTAAAACCATACTGATGTTCTCTTATCTCGCATACTTGATGTTACATTCTCCTATTATATGATTAGGAATGTTAATGTCCGGTAGAGCTTGGTAGCAAGCTTTTTTTATATTTAATTTATTTTTAGTCGCGTCAACAATAAAGTCATTAGCGATCAACATAAATGTCATTAGCACAGAAATTACATGAGGGTATATGAGGTTAAATTATATTTTTTCATAAATATTGATATCTTTTAAAAATTTTAAAGTTCTATTTTTTGATTCTTCCGAAGACGTGATTTAGGTCCATACAATCCGATGATATCAGTTCTCTGTTTGTGATACTGCAAGCATTGTATGGTATACAATGTAATGATTCAAACAATGTATATTAGACAAACAAAACGAGGCTACAAAACTAGGATGACGGCGCATCGCACCTACCCACAGCTCCCAGAATATAAACGCAATGTCATCTTAAAGTATATTTTTTCAATCAACATTCCCTTCATTGTGATAACGAAACATTCTTGATATTGAAAAGAGGCTACTATCTTAATTAATTAACATTAGGTCCAACGTTATACGGACTTCATTTTGTGTTAATTATGACAGTGGTCTAAGTCAAAAATTAAAAAAGAAATTATATAAACATAACTTGAAAATGGCGCGTGGCCCTCTTTGACGGGTTGCTGAACTATATAATAAGCCGTTAAATGACAATCAAATAATAACAAAAACGACAATTCATTCCGGTTTATCTAATAATATAATTCAGTTGGGTTCTTCGGAACTAATTAATGGAGGCAAATAATAATATGTACGTATACAACTTGGATTTTCATAATTTCCTTGATGACAATGTCAAGATGTATCTATGGGATGAAACTACAGCTTCAAGAGGTACACAGGAAGTAGCATCATGCATTTTAGCGCATATGAAAGATATAACTACTCAAAAAATAAATAAAAGCTTACAGTGATGCTTGCTAAGGCCAAAATCGTAACATTAAAGTAGCATTGACATGGATGGAAATTGTTCAGTCATCAAACAATAACATTGAAATGGTATCGCGTCATTCCCTTCTACCGAATGACCGTGATTTTGGGTTAGTAAAAAAAAATTACTTATACAACCCTGAGCATTATTATGAATTGATAGAAAAGAGTAGAAGAAGAATAAATACATTTTCGATTAAACAAATGTCGCAGCTGGATTTTATTTCTACCAGAAGAATTAATATCAAGAACAGTAAAAAATACCGCGGTCGAATCTGTTGCAAATTCAATGGATTTGATTCTTGAAAAATGAACCTTATAAAATGTTCCATAAAACTTCTTTAGATGATTCCAAATTTCACGTTTTGGATATTTCACCCAAAAGAGGAAGACCAAAAATATACGGAAATATTAAATTACTTCCATTATACACCACCCCTAGACCAGTAACGGAAGAAAAACATAAACATATTATGTCTTTACTACCATAAATCCCTCCAGTTTTTCAGGATCATTTTAAGAATCTTAAAAACTCGAAATGATAGAAATGAATTACTTTTTAAAATAATTTATAAATGTTCACGAATTATTTCATTAAAGTTTTTGTTTAAAATAAAACTCATAGTTCTTTATTGCCTTAAGTCATTTATAGGGCATTCAATTAATTTTGAAAATGGTCTAAGTCAATTCAAGCTTTAAAAATATTTTCGTATGAAATTCACACAAAAAAATCATATTGATAATAAATTTCTATTAATCAAGACTAAGAAAATTATAGATTAAAATGTCGTATAATGTAAAAATATTTTTTAATTTATTCAAATGCAATTTATTAAATATCTCGAAACAAGAAATATATGACTTAGACCACTTTCATAATTATGGGCAGTTATGTGGCAATTCCTACCTCAGTGTTTAATGTGACTATAAATAGTATACGTAAGTATAGATATGTAGTCGTGAGTCTAAGAAGAATAAATTAATTTTTGGCAGGATCAAGGAATAGCATAGGGTTTTATTGCCTTAATTAATATAAAAATTGATATGTTTACAACTTGTATTGCCAGAAGTTATTTATAATAAACTTCTTCCTAATATTGTAGTATCTACACAAATGTGTTCAGGATAGATCATGAAAACTTACAAGCATGTATTTGCCACTTTTAACGAATTTTTAATCTTATAAGTTAATTGGCGATGTTCATCGTTACAATGTATTTGTGTACAAAGAGAATCTCTAGGTATTCTCAGCGACCTTTGTCTGCATGAATAAATGTTCCAAACCCAAGCCTTTATTCACAGAGCAGACTTTCATTTGCAGTATGACTTTAATGATAACTCGCTGTCATCGCTGCCCGCACTCTGTGTTATCCCTCATGATCCGCTCTCTGTCAACCCCTTTTATACCGTCTCTCGCAATTATTAATTTCCTCTCCTTTCTTTCCCTTAGTACCAGATCAGGCCACTTGCAAGTTGCCTTAATTTTTAATGGCTTCTGTGACTAAACACGTATGTTACTGTGCTCAGCCGTGTTCCTTTCTGGGGAATTCAAACTTGCCTTGTACCCACCATTGACAACAAATTATATTGTTTAACCTTGACATTTTTCTTAGTATTTTCTGCTGGTGCAATTGCTTAATTGTTGAATTATTCCGATACTTAAACACGTGTCTTGACACTTTTCTTTTATTTCCTCCTAGTGTACAGGTGCAATTCCATTGTGCAACACTGGACGACATGTCCGTAATGTTGCCTGATTGTAGGCGTGCGACTTTGTGGCACAACTTCAGTAATGTCACACGCGTATTTTGTTGCCCCACGTCGCATGCGCTTTGTCATGTACGATTGTAGCATGATTTTTTTCCGAATGACGGGACACGAGTTTGTTGTGTGATCGCAGAATTCCCATCTCCATGTTTGCACCAGATTTAGGAGGAAGTTGGCCGACAGATCGACTGGGATCAGTGGACAACTCTTTCCGTATGCCCAAGGTCTTCGACACCAGTAAATGCACATCCTAAAATATATGAAGGTGCCTCTGCATGTGTGAACTTTGGAGAAAAAACAGAGTATTAGGCATTCACGATGTAATCAGTCGAGCCCCATAATCAATTAGGGGACAAATGCCTGCGAGAGAAAACTCGCACAACCATCTGGCACCCCTGTAGCTGCTTATTTGGTAATAGCTTTAAATAGTAACGAAAGTAAAATGTGAACAGAACAATATATTAATGCTCAAAATAGTCAAGATTATTTTTACAATAACTTGGTTGCTGGTGATGTAGCTTTATTTCGAAATTTTACAGGTATAAATAAAGAATATTTTTAGTTACTTCCAGAGGAAATCTCACCTACTATAAATAAATGATACCAACATTCATGAAGCAATCTGTAGCGCAATAGAACCCGGTCCAATTTTTTTCCTATTTATGGAATTTTAAATTGCATAAATATTTCGGCATGAGCATGTCGCTGGCCAGGAAGAAGGGTTTTTTCCGGGCGCCGACTTGGCGGTGCGGAATCAAAACAAAGAGACAGCGGTTGACACTTGGGCTATAAATCTCAGACACCTCGTCGCAGGTTTCGGAATTTTCTAATCTATCTGAGAATTTGGTGACCGGGTGGCGTGTGTTCCCCAAATGTAACAAGGGAAATTATTGGAGAATTTCTATCCCTGCCACCTTGGTGATAGGTGTTGCATAAGTGGGGACGAAGTTTTAAAAGAGGCAGGCGGAGACATTTGGACAGCAGATTAGTGGTGGAGATTGAGGGCAGATTGGCGGCGAGAGCAGATTGGTGGTGTAGATGAATTAGACAGATTGGAAGGAGATTGGTGGTAGAGAGTGAATTTGAGAGATGTACAGATTGATGTTGATACATATTGGTGGCGAGAGATTGTGTAGTGAACGATTGACGAATGCAGTTGCAGCGCCGGTGTAAATTACAGACTGATCAGTCGAGGAGGCAGCGGAGAGAGAAGGCGTTAACAACGAGGGAAGAAGGAGAGAAAAATAGGTGTTTTCCTCTATTCCGGCCGCTTCAGAGTTCAACAACAGGGAAGTTCCAGTGGCCTCTGCATCAAGACGCATATGAAAACAACACAGGTTCGTCAACGAACGGAATATTCTGCTGCACGTGGTCACTCAAACAATGATTACCGCTGAGAACTTTAGAATCATTCCGTTTTATTAACTTTATATTTATTCATGTTATATTCTCGTAGGACCCATTTTAAAATTATTTTCTTTTAATAAATGTATATATCAAACCTTAATTATTAAATTAATTATTAATTAAATAATTTATACCCCCCTTTATTTACAAATCACACTATGCATGTAACTTTTTGAGGAAAACATCGCGATCACTATAGTGTCCACCAGGAAAGCAAGATGGAAGTATTAATCTGCGATCCAGGAACAAAATGCGATAATGGTCTACAAGATTTTCCAAATATATCCCGAACGTCAACTTTTGAAGCTAAAGAATTGATGAAATATTTACAATCAAATTAAGAACATGTGCCTTGGCATGACCTTTACTTCTATAAATGCATATATCTATAAACGTATGTAGTTATTGTAGTATTCAGTTCTAAGACTAGTCTGATGAAATCCTCCTTGCTAGTCTAACTTGCTCAAGCCTTCTCATTTATTCATAACTAGCACAACCCACATCCTACCTAATCTACCTACCGTATTCCATCCATGGCCTTCTTCTTCTGTTCTTACCCCACACACTTCCCTCTAATGACCCTCTAATTTCCCTCTATGGCCCTCGTGTCATAAAACGTGTCCTATTAATCTATTCCTTCCCTTGGTCAACGTCTTCCGTATTGTTCGTTTTCCCCTATTCTGTTTATAACTTACCCATAAGTAAATTCCTCTTTTTCGCGAAAGCCTTCCTTTCCTGTGCTATCCTACTCTTTATGTCTACTATACTTTTACCATCCGTAGCTATTACGCTTCCCAAGTAGCAGAATTCCTTAACTTCAGTTAAATTATCCCTTCCCAATCTAACACCCTTTGCTTTTTTACCTTTTCCCAAACTACTAAAGCATATTGAACACTTGTGGGCATATAAACTTGAATAATTGTCGTCAGCTGCGGTTTTGTTTATAACGTTATCATATTTAAACTTTCATTATATTGTTTATTATAATTTATACGTTGCCCCAGCCTTCTACCCTATATTGATCCGACCAAAAATCTTGCTCTTCCTTCATCTAACTTCACTAATTTTAACCTTTCTATTTCTCTTTTTAGATTATTTTTATCTACCAGCGCGGTTTAAACTTCTGACGTTCCGTGCTCCGATTCGTAGAACGTCACTGGGTGCCAGTGCGTGTTTGCTCCAAAAATGTAGGTTAATTTCTTGATTTTCTTGTGTATGTGTGCTTTTTAGATATATGCGGATGCTAACAGACTTTGGCTGTTTATCTGCAGAAAATGCCGGTGAAAGCCAAATTTAACATTTAAGGAAAGTTTTGTTAGCTACAAACCGTGTCAATCACTATGAAGCTTCAAAATGCATGCGTGATAAGTGCAGTTAATACAGATATTCGGAAAACGGGTAAATATGTTTACAGTTTGTTTGTACATGTAAGCAAACTTAATCAGTAATGATGATTTTTTTAATATAGTGGTAACTTTATTGTACATATATTGGTACATTACAGTTGCGCGAATAATGAGGTATACAGTAATAAAAATAAAAGAAACTTGAAACATGTGTAGCGGTAGCCACCCATAACAATTTTAATTTCATTTTTATTACGAGCCTCGCGTATTCATAACAGACGTGATTGATAGCAAACGAACTGTAATAATTGGAATTTAAGTATAATATCAATTAGAACCCTTGTGGATTTAAATAAATTAACTCTAACTTTTATGGGTTGTAATAAATAAAGATTTACAGGGCGGCGAACACAAAGGAGTATTGTTACGATAATAAGAACTGTGTTAGGCAATCATTTTGGATAATAGCATGTTTTATTAGAACAAGTAGTAACTTTATCCGATGTTAGAGGCAGTAATGGGACATACGTATGAAAAACATTATAACAACAGTTCTCTTATAGCATTGTAAAGTAAATTTAACGAATTCGATGTTTAACGTGACGATTTCGATATATCGAATGCTTGAAATCGTATAACTTAAGTACCTTAGGATGTTTAATAATAATTTTAATAATATTAAAAAGTTTGAATATAATAAATAAATACTTTTAGGTCGTAGAGTTAAAAGGATTGTAGTGAAGTTAACGAGGAAAGAGGAATTCTGCTTCGCGACGACCGGTGTTGGGTATCATTTGTGAAAAGTGCATAGGTGTATATGAGTATGTATGTGCATATCAATATGTGTGTATTTTGGTATGTATGAAAGAATAACCGTGTGGGGACTACAACTCAGATATGAGTAGTACCGATTTTTCGAGGTAGACCAAAACTAGCATGGTGAGGGGCAACAGGCCTCACTAATACCGAATTGAGGCACGAGGATAGTGATCCGGGAATGGCTCAACGTTGGACAAACACAAGGATGGCTGAAACAACTTTAAGAGTTGTGTTACTGTCGCACGGCTGAAACCAAGGGGAAACAACAGCCGAGTCTTTAATTTCCCGCGTACATGTAACGCTCAATGCATACCAATACGATGGCAGCCTCTCGGGTAAAATATTATGGACGTAGAACAATCCCTCATTCGGATCTCCGGGCGGGGACTATTGGGGAGGGTGTCATTCGAAAGACAAAGAGTGACACGTCCGGACTAGCTTGTCCTATAAACGTATATATTTCAATTAATTTGTTATGTAATTATTAAAAAATCGATTCACACAAAGTCCTCATCACTGTCAGTTGACAATGTAGATTACGGCACATCCATGTCTTGTAAAAAACTAAAAAATTCAGATGCAAACCATTTTGATTTCTTTATGGGAGATAAGCCACTCCTTTTTAATTGTATTTTTTTCGTTCAGGATAAAATGAGAAAAGTTTTTATTTATTTTTAATTGTATTTAGCAGCTAACACATTTAATTTATAATTTTTATTCTACTATGTTTACAAGTAATATGCTTGTTATTCCTCACTCGAGTCACGGTAATCTTCAGTCAAGGACGTATTTTTCTCATTGCTCCATTCCATGTCGCACTGTTGGATAGCGACGACAGAATAGGGGAAAAGCGAACGATATGGAGGACGTTGACTAAGAGAAGGGATAGATTAATGGGCTACGTTTTAAGACATGAGGGTCTTGTAAAATTAGCGAAAGATGGAATACACTAAGCAGATTAGGGATGATGTGGGTTGTGCTTGTTATAATGAAATGAAAATGCTTGCGCGTGGAGGGTTGCATCAGACCAGTCTTGGGACTGAATACCACACTAACAATTACACCTTACTATTAACCCTCAAATATTGATGTTTTAGATATTACAATGTATATATTGTGATAAAAAGGGGGATTTTGTAAGGTTGTGGCGTTATGAGGCGCAGTTCGGCCAACAACAATGGCTAGTCGGCCGAAAGATGGTGTTTCCCCGCGGGGGAGGCCCGCCTTGCCTGTATAAAAAATGACGATGGTGAACCCCCGCGGGAAAAATGAGGGCGGGGAACCCCGAAATGTTGAGAAATAGGGGAATTCCCGTCGGAAGGTTTAAAAGGGAAGCCGATGGGTGGCTCGTGATCAGACCCGAGAAGACAGGCGAGTGGAGGAGAGGAGAAGGCAGGCGAGTGGATCAGACCCGAGAAGACAGGCGAGTGGAGCAGAGCGCAGAAGGCAGGCGATTGAACCAGAGAGCAGATATCCAGAGAGCAGATATCCAGAGGGCAGAAGGCGGGCAAGTGAAACAAGGAGAGGAGAGGACGTGGCTCGACCCCAGAAGGCAGACGAGTGGACGGACGTGAGCAGACGTGATCAAATCCTGCAAGACGCCAGAGACGCACAAACATTCGAGAGGTGGATGTTTGTTGGGCCAGTAATTGTGGGTAAGCGATATAAAAATTGTGAAACTTGCTCATTGCTCTGGATAAATACCATTCAATGATTTTTCTTTCTATTTTCAGCTAATGCATACTCCATCTCATGAGAGACCCAAAATCCCCCGAGATTAAGCCCGTGTCTTCACTTAAATTAATAAACAAAAATATTAAAATTGATCATATTTGTACTTTAAATTAATAAATGTTTTATACACAAAAAAGTATATTACAATATATATATCGTATTATCTTTGAAAACTGGATTTTGATTAATCAATTATACCTTTGTAACGTGTTTGGAATTTAAAGAATCAGTGGTCTAGCAATTTAATCCTGCATGATTACTCCTCTACAACGGACTGATTTGATATTCCTTTGAAACCGCTCACATTAGCCAAGCGTGTATTAAAGGTTTATTACCGTACTATGAAATAATTTTGAAATATTTGTCAGGTACGACAGGGAAAAATTAAATTGTACTTCGCGCTTTGTCGGGAAATATTGCATATTAGTTTGAGTTTCTGTTTGTGTAATAATGCTCCCAACATAGACGCATAAAGGTATTGAGATGATCATTAGGTATAGGTCTAAAAATCAAAATCAGCCTTTGCAATACTGTGGAATATCTGATTCCGATATTTAAACAAGGATTTTTGTGTCCTTGGTGCGTTTTGTCATCTATTCGTGTCTCCAGAAGTACGTGACACATTGAGTCTCACTCTGTCGATATTTCCCCAGGCAAATATTGACAGGCCTCCTCAAAAGACTGCCGTATACAAAGTCCTGAATTACTCAGGCAGACGTTCGACTGAGACAGTCTTTTCTCCCCCTTACAGAATATTACACAACTTATAAACTGAGAGCAGATGTTCTCCAACAGAAAAGGAAACGTCTTCTAACTTAAAAGATAAACATTTGAGTTCAAAAATAATTTCCTTAATGAGAACACATTCTGTCATAACACTGACAAGGAATGATTATTGGATATTAAGCAGTCAAAATGTTTATAAATTTATCTACATAATGCAATGTAGTCTTTCATTTACATGGTAGTGATGGCACTGCTATATTTTCTGTTCGCTGGAATTCGCTAAAGCAAAATTTCTGAGTGGTTCAGAAATATCTGTAATAAACGATTCCATGAATTATTTTATGCTCTGGAGTTTAAATAAATTGGGTTAAAATTAATGCGGTGTAGAAAATTTCTTCCTGAATATGGTTACGGAAATATTCAAAATTTTGGTCTACCTACGGGTCATTCCATGTATAGCGGTCTGATTTCAGGAAAGTGCCCCGCTTCACCATCATGGATTTTGATGAAATTTTGTGTTAGCATTTATACATATCTTCAAAGAACATTGACAAACTTTCACATTCTAAAATTTAATATTTGTGGAGATATTGTAGTTTATTTAACTCTATGTAGGAATCTTTTACGCTATGACTGAAATTTCAGCAATTTTGAGATGTGAGATCTCTGGCAGTATATTATTATAAAAGACGAAACTTGACTATCTAGTACAACGTTATGTGTACTTTTATACGTAAATATCAAAAATACTTATTTTTTGGGGATCAAAGAGCACAAAACGTTGTACTAGACAGCCACTTGTCATGTCTTACTATTAAATTTTTGCAGAGATATTGCATTTCAAAATTTCTTGAAATTTCCTAGTCGTATGGTAAAAGTTTACTGTAGTACTAGTATTTCGGTTTATAGCGTTCTACGTCGCTTGCCGATTCCTAATCGCCATTCTTCTCTATTTTTCCACAATTCTTCGTGAAATTCTGTCTCTTGCATTTCTTTGTCGATTCCATCTCTCCAGATCCAACTTGGCCTTCCTCTTCTCTGCGTCCTTGCGGTGTCCATATCAGTATCTGTTTTGGTAATCTATAATTTATCATTCTTTCTACTTGTCCGTACCATGTTAATTGTTGGTTTTTATGTTGTCCACTATTGTCTTCTCAACTCCCATTATTTCTCTGATCCAATCATTTTTTATTTTTTCACGTCTGGATTTTCCTGCCGCTCTCCTCCAAAGTCAATTTCAGTAGTGATTAACATTCTTTCATTACTTTGTTTGATTGGCCATACTTCACTACTGTATGTTACTATACTATTAATTACTGTGTTATAGATCAGTTTTTTGTTTTCTTTGCTTATGGTTTGGTCCCATCCAACCATCATGGATAGGACTCTTCTACCTTGCATGTTCCAGTCTCGTATGGCATCATCTAGTTTTCCATTTTGTGTTATCTTTATGCCTTAATATTTATATTGTCTGCAGTTTTTAATTTCTTGACCATCTTCTAATATAATATTATGTGCCGTTCCTCCAATGCACGTACATTCTATTTTTTCTACATTAATCTGAAGTCCCCATTTTTGGTATTGCTCGATTAATTTTCTGGTTATATAGCTTAGGTCTTGTGCTATTACAATCTGATCGTCTGCGAAACACAACGTGTATAAGGTTGATTTGTCATTGAGAGGTAATCCCATGCCGCTGCATGTCCTTTCCCGTGCTTTTAGTGCATTTTCTAAATATATTTTAAAAATAGTTCGGGATATACAACAACCCTGTTTAAGTCCGAATTTGATATTTTTGTCCTGCTTTAATTTTTGTCAGTTTATTTTCATATAATCTTCTAACTGCCTGTATTACCCCCAATTTAATATTCGTTTGTTCTAATGTTGTCCAAAGTCTACTTAGTGGTACACTACCATATTCCTTCTGTCAGTCGACATATAGTAAATGTATTTTTGATCCATACTAGTCCATTTTTCAATAGCCTGCGTGACACAAAATATGTGGTCTACCGTGGATCTGCCAGTTCTGAACTCTGCTTGTTCTTCTGCTTCATAGTCTTTATATTCGCATTCTATTTTGTTTTTTTAGTATCTTTCCGTAAATCGTACTGATTGTGTTAGCCACCGCGATCCTCCGGTAGTTCTTGCACTTATTTTATGACCTTTCTTAAAGATTGCAGACATTACGGATATTTTCCATGCTTCTGGGATTTTTGCGCCATTCAGATATTCTTGAAATAATTTCCTTAAGTGTTCATAAAGTTTCTTTGTTCCTATTCTTATTAGTTCACCTGGTATATTACCAGGTCCTGGAGATTTACCATTTATTAGAGATCTGCATGCTTCCGTCACCTCGTTTAAATTTACTCTTATTGGGGTTGATACAGCATTTCCATTTACTGTACGAGGTCGTAAAAATGACTATATATCTGTAAGTACTTCAATAGAGAACGTAACACTTTATCAATGTTCATTGGCGACATTTATAAACATTCACACAAAATTTTATTGAAATTAGAGATGGTCGAGCGGGGACACCCACACCACATGGAATGACCCCTACGACTTTTAAAGAAAAACGGAAATAAGAGGTTAAAGCTCACAAAGTATATTTATATTAATGCTGTATGAAAAATAAGTAACACTTTTATTATAATCAATGGTTATTTCGTGTACTTTCCAGTTTCAAAATTCTTTTCTCATGTGATGCTACGGAGAGTGGAAATAGCAACATGAAATACAAAAAAGCGTTTTCTGTAACTATAATGATTTGTATTGTGCATAGGTCGCAATAAATAGCACGGTGGGCGATGTAAGAAGTAGAAAAAAGGAGAAGTTGAAGGAGAGTATTGTCGTCAGAGAGGAAAATACGTCAGAGCTAAGTTGGAGGAACATTACTACCATAATTATAAACATTCATTATATTTTTTAAACTTGGATATACTAACAGCACCAAGTTCCCTGTTCTCATAACTTCTACAGAGTTTTTTGACGGTTGAAACACCAACTGCCTACGTATATATATATTGTGATAAAAAGGGGGATTTTGTAACGTTGTGGCGTTATGAGGCGCAGTTCGGCCAACAACAATGGATAGTCGGCCGAAAGATTGTTTTTCCCCGCGGGGAAGGCCCGGCTTGCCTGTATAAAAAATGACGATGGTGAACCCCCGCGGGAAAAATGAGGGCGGGGAACCCCGAAATGTTAAGAAATAGGGGAAGTCCCGCCAGAAGCTTTATAAGGGAAGCCGATGGGTGGCTCGAGATCAGAGTGGATCAGAGAGGGGCAGTCCAGACCCCAGAAGGGAGGCGAGTAGATCAGACGGCAGTAGAGACCCGAGAAGGGAGGCGAGTGCATCAGATCGTGGTAGAGACCTCAGAGTGGCAGACCAGACGAGAGCAGACCAGACGAGAGCAGACCCGAGAAGGGAGGCGACCAGACCAGATCAGACCCGAGAGGACGTGGCTCGACCCTAGAAGGCAGGCGAGTGATCAGACCGCAGAAGTGAGGCGAGTGGAGCGGAGAGCAGACATCCAGAGACGCACAAACATTCGAGAGGTGGATGTTTGTTGGGCCAGTAATTGTGGGTAAGCGATCTAAAAATTGTGAAACTTGCTCATTGCTCTGAATAAAATTAACATTCAATTATTTTCTTTCTATTTTCAGCTGATGCATACTCCATCTCTTGAGAGACCCAAAATCCCCTGGGATTAAGCCCGTGTCTTCACTTAAATTAATAATCAAAATTGTTAAAATTGATCATATTTGTAATTTAAATTAATAAATGTTTTATATACAAAAAACTATATTACAATATATATATATATAAATCTTAACAAAAACACTTACATAAGATTACTAAATGCTAATTTTTATATCAGCTTTATATGAATAATGTTATCAGTTAATGACCAGAACAAAACGAAAAAATAACACATTATGTTTGTCAGAAAACAATTATCGAAAAACATTACTGAGACAAACAAATTAATAAAGAGTAATCCAAATTTAATGATTAACAAAGCTGATAAAGGTAATTTAACAGTTTTGGTGAATAAATTGAAATATGTTGTCGAACTATTCACAACCAAATTACAGACTTTTGTGTTATTAATAGGCATGCAATAACTCAAATTTTCAAAACTTTTCGAAAACATTTTAACTAACGGGTTAAATGAGATCAATTACTCTGCATAGAATAATCCGGTTTCATAAATAGAGTTAAAACTAATTTTCAGAATTTGTACAAGAGATCTAGGAAAGCATTTTTAAATGCATTGAAGATTGTGCCGTTTAAATCTTCACTGCTGTAAAATTGAGACGTCGATGTTGCGATTTATATAACGCTGTTAAATTTGGTGGGTTTTGATAATGATCATAAAAAAAGCAAGATATTACTACGAACAAATACAAATTTATTTTACGTAAATTTTTAATAGATAAACATTTGTTCCCCGGCATTTATAATGAGCTCTTTCTTTAAAGGGTATTCGTGACGTTGTAGAATAAATTAATAGCATATTGGCAAAATGGCAAATAAACTCGATCATCCCAGGAGTTTACAATATCTCCGTCTCGGTGTTGACTTCCTTAATGCGGAAGCTGTTGGCTGAAGAAGACATCCAGTCCGCCCTTTGTTGTGGTCACACCCAAGCCTGACGATTTCTGGGTTTCTAGATGGCCCAGCATAAGTCTCAAACCGTTGACCCAAAGAAATACTTGTTGGTTCTCTCTGTTCTTTTGGGACCAGAATTCAAAATTCTGCTCCCGTCCAGCATTTCATCACCTCACATTTCCCCTTCCAGAACAAAATCACATTGCATTTATCAAGGAAAAGTATTCCCTTGTCTCGTTATTTCCCCGGTGCGAAAAATATATTTTTCTGCCTGCGCCGCGACCTCTGGCTATTGTAATAAGATTATCCTCGCCTAGCCGCTGCGGTGTCTCGGTAGATGAGAGTTCCTTTGGCGGCGTCCACTTTCCACTCCAAAATAGTATTTTGAATCATTACACTATCTATTCTATAGATACGGTTATGCCATTTCTTTGTATAGCAATAACAAAAAATTTAATAACTATCATCATAAACTTCAAATATTCTTATTTGTATGCTTTTATTTAAATGAATTTGCTCCGAAAACAAATTTCTTCAGGGTATGCTTTAAATTCTTTTATTGAGAACCAGTGTATAATCTCATGGATAAAGTCTTACTACAATCGAATTTCAAATAACACACAAAAAACATCTGAATATCGGTGGTTAAAAATATATTAATTTCCAGTGCTTAAACATTGGGTTTTATAAATAAACACATAAAAATAATTATCTAACATAAATATAATAGCAAAAATTACAATGTAATAGATTAAAAACGTAGCCATGTTGGAACATTTTGCAGTCAAAATTAAACAGACTTTTAATTTCAAAATTAATAACTAACTAAATAAATTCATAAAATATGTGAGTGATAAAATTGGTGAAGAAAAGCAGTATAAAGTAATATACAAAAGTAACTATAGAGAACCCTACTGAAAAAATGTTGTATAGAACATATTATTACGTGCACTGGGACTCAAATTGCAAGAATATAAATGTAATTACCAAACTTCTAACTATAATATGAAATCACTAAGAGACTGAATGATTTAATTATAAAATATTTAAGTTTTAGACAATGATGAAAATTTGCATAAACTTGTTTCAGCATATAAAAAATTGATGACACGGTTAACTCACAAAAATTAAGCTATATCCACAATAATCTTTTTATTAAAATTTTCCGTTACTAAATTTTATTTAATAATACTATTGCATCTTTTGAATAATTTTTGACATTCTATTTATTCAGGATATTTATTGAAGGGCTCAATATTGGTTTTAGAGATGCGTCCATGGCCATAGGGACGTATTGTAAATACTTCAGGCGTAGGCCAAAATATCGATAGTTCTATTTATATTTAGTTTTGGTATAAGTGTTATATTGTTGAGAGAGGTCTCCAAAAGCTTTCAAATTAAGTATGCTACGTCAAATTGTTTCAAAATTTGATCGTAATTAGGTAATCGTTTAAATATATTCTTTTAAGAATCAATTACAAAAATGTAACCAACAAACCGCATAGTTTTTTGAAAGCATGGGACCTTCCAATACGCTGTTGTCGGCAAGCTTGGTTTCGAAAATAAGTCTGGAACTAAAGATTTATTTTTTGTTATTAAGCCATAGATTGCCAATGTTAAGTGAAACGAAAGTACATAATTAGGAAAACTGCTTGCTTATGATGGGGCTGCGATGTCCGAAATTTGCTGTTTACTGATGGTAGTATGTTGTCATGAACGTTCTTGTTATACTTTGCTAATTTTTACAGAAATTGTTCAGACTGTAATGGTTTAAAATTGCTGTGAAGTAGTTTTTGTGTGTGCGTAGTATCTTTTGTGGCGGTCAACGCTCGGATTTATTTGTTTAAACAATGAGGTAGACTATTTTTCTGATAATAGCAAAAGACCCTTTTCACGGACAGTGGAGGTCCGTGCCAAATTATAGAAAACTTTACTTCTGTCAAGTTGGAAACTACGCGTAGCTAATCAAAATCTGCTGCTGCGTAACGAACGAGAAACATGTGCAAAGTTTGTTCGAATCTGGCAACTAAAAGTTTCATATTGGCTGTAATACTGTAGATTCCATCCAATGGAAGTTATTTAAAATTTCAGCGATTGGCTATTAGAACAGGGGGAGGGATATTCCGTGGTGTAATAGAAAGACTTTTCATGCAGACATTGATTATATTGCTACCACGACTAAAGGGTAGAAGGAACTTTTTGATTCGGGAAATTTTTAGGTGAAAGTAGTGACCAAGAGTACATATAGGATCGTGGTAGATGTCTAGCCCTTCGCCACTGACATCACTGTCCCTCGTTTTCTGGTAGTCATCACTGCCCGTGTAAACCTAGCCTTTCAGAGTATTGTTCGGGATAATTATCTAATAATGTTTGCGCAGTAGACAACTTCTTCGATACAGTAGTGGGGCATAACGGAGCTCAGTATACCTGAATTCATTGTTGTGGCAATTTTTTAGTGTAAAAGCAATTCTGAAAACTGTGGTGCTAGGAAATAAGTTGCTGTCAGTTCAGGGTATGCTGTACGTTAAGAAACATCAATAATATGTTATAGTATAGGGTGTGTTAAAAAGACGTTTTCGCATCCCGTTTGTACGAATACAATTAATGCTTTAACAATGACAGTAGCGTTACGGCAGGACGTCGAAGGGGGATTCTTACTCAAACGTTAATACTTCCCTTCCCCTTCTCTTTTCCCTACTGCGCACATAAACATGCCATGTAGAATCTCATGAACATACTATATAATTGTAATCCAGGTTGTGACCGCATCCATACAAATGCAAAGAAAGGGACAGAAAGAGGAGAAGCGGAATATTGAACGAGATTGCATAGAGTTAAGCAGAGTGCCCTTAGAACTGGTACTACACGTCATTAGGCTAAATGTGATTCGGGGAAAACGCCCATGGTTACTTAGTCCTGGCATTTCGATGACTGCTTGGGGTGTGTGCTGTGAGCGCTAAGCATATTTGATTCCATGTCTTAAGGTCTGTATATACAGGTCAGGTCACGCTCCCTGAATTCCTATCGGTAACAGTCAAGGTGAGGTATACGTCAGCTGTTCTCCCTATGTGCTGAGTGTGTTCTGTGATCTTTTTACTGGTTGAGATCTTGGTTATTGTGTTGCACCGAACTGTAAGAACCATTCCTGTACAGAAATTAAGTACTTAGATTCCCAATATAGAAAAATAGAAGAGCAAAGTGCGTTCAGAAAAGCTTACGTGATAAATATCAGCTAACAGAGCATTCCAAGTTGTATCAAGTACGTTTCCTCATTTGATTTTGCATGTTACCAAGTACCACTTTTCATCAGCTGCATTCCGAAGAATCGCATTTCCAATTGAAAAGAGCAGACCGCAGAAAATTGTTTATGTGGGATGCTATATCGAACCCTCCAAAATTATTTACTTCTGGCAAGAAACCTCCATAGGAAAGACAATTTCCTGTAAAAGGTATAAAAACCTCTTCTTTCGCCCTGGATAGTTACATTAATATGTAGTTCATGAAGTGATCAATTTTACATTGTCTAAAGCTGTAATAGAATTGGTATATTTCAGGATTGTACAATTGAACACATGTCTAAGAATTGGTCACAGAGAACGTTGCTCAGAATAATAGTGTAGGACCTCCAGTTATACAATTTAAAGCTAAAATTTGAGGTAATTAATGAAGATTAACTATTAGATTCATAAAGTCTGTGTACTGTAGACACGCAAGGGTTAAGAGATTACTGATTTTACTCTTATTTTTAGGTTAAGAAACTTAAAGATTAACTACATGCAATGGAAAATAGATTTCAGCAGATCTTGGACAGTCAGATAACGTATTTGCAGAGATGTGGTACAAACAACCCATACTTGAGGACCAAAAAGACAGTGCCTTGCATATAAAATGTTCTGTAGGAAACAAACGACCGGGACAAGTATTTGAGGAGTGTGGTTACTTAATTATTAAAGATAAATTGGAGTTTTATATATAAAAATTAATAATTTGGCTAAATTAAATTTTAATCATATATACTGTGATAAAAATACGCGGATTTTGTGATATTGTGGCGTTATGAGGCGCAGTTCGGCCAACAACAATATCTAGTCGGCTGAAATATGGTGATTCCCCGCGGGAGACTCCCGCCGAGCGTGTGTAAAAAAATGAGGGCGGGGAACCCCGAAATTTTGTGAATGAACTGGCGGGGAACCCCGGAATTTTGTAAGGGACCTGAGGCGGGGAGCCCCGGAGTTTTATGAAATAGACTTATAGCGGGGAATTTCCGTCGGAGGATTTTAAAAGGGGAGCCGATGGGTGGCTCGGGATCAGAATTGAAACGAGATGAGGAGAGGACGGACGTGAGGAGAAGTCAGACGAGATGAGGAGAGGGCGGACGCGATCAGAAGTCAGATGAGTTGAGGAGAGGAAAGACGTGGTCCGAGCAGATGAGCAGAAGTCAGACGAGTTGAGGAGAGGACGGACGAGAGCAGATGCTGTGAGAGGTGGGCGGAGAGCAGACGGGTCCAGACGTGATCAGATGCTGTGAGAGGTGGGCAGAGACGTTAGATGTTTCGAGGAAGCAGATGAGTTGCGGATCTGGTTCCTACTACCTTCATCGATAAAAATCCTGCAAGACGCCAGAGAGACGCGGAAACATTCGTGAGGTGGATGTTTGTAGGCCCAGTAATTGTGGGTAAGTTATTAAAAAAGCCGTGAAACTTGCTCATTGCTCTGGTTAAATAATATTTAATGATTGTTTTTTCTATTTTCAGTTACGCATACTCCATCTCTCGAGAGACCCAAAATCCCCTGAGATTAAGCCCATGTAATCACTTTAAATTAATAAATGAAAAATTTTAAAATTGATTATAATTTGTGAAATTGATTAATTAATGTTTTATACCCTAAAAAGTATATTACAATACATTATAAAACTTTAGGGCCGTCTGCTTACTAAAACTCACCGGAGAGCAAGAGTATAATGGGAATATGTGGGTTTAAACAAAAACTGGGCATCGAAAATTTTAAATTACTCAATCAAGCCAGGGGCGAGAAAAATAATCGTGTACATCACCGACTTGTAGATCTGGATCTGGTGATGATACTGCATCTCTTCATCAGTCAGGTTGCCTCGGTGGTTCTCTGCGTCGATTCTCGTGCCATCTGCTATTGAAACAGTATTTATTTTTCCTGTTGACGTCCACTACTCATAATAATGTTGCTACGTCCACTACTCAATAACGTGATGTAATCTCTTCAGTCCTCTCATCTGATGTCTCCTCCAAACGTAATTTATTCGCTAGTCCACTCTCCTAAAAATAAAGCTCGAATCTGTTTTGTATCCCCTTATATAAGTTTCTGTCCCGCCTTTTTCTGCCTGGCGGGGTGTGTGAACTTTCTCCCAAGGATGACCTGAGGAGCAGGTCTGTCGTCCCTTATAATTCTTGGGATATTTATTGTAGCAACCGGATGTTTGTCGCTAGCTTTTGTCCGAAGGACTGACCTGCCATTTCAGAAATGGTACAGGTTTGTTCTTCTTTCCTGGCTATCGATATAGTCAATTGGACATTATTTAATTTTAAGAAAAGTGATTGTTACTTGTCAGCCGTTGGCCTTGCAAACAACCCTTTATTAGAATTATATATATATATATATATATTGTTAATCCTTTTCAGGGGATAATATATTGATTTATTAATTGAACAAATTTTAATCAATTTGAAAATTTTATATTTATCAATTTACAGTGATTAAATGAGCCAATATCTCAGGGGATTTTGAGTCTCTCGAGAAGCAAGTTTCACAGCTTTTAGGAACTTACCCACAATTACTGGGCCTACAAACATTCAACTTGACGAATGTTTCCTCGTCTCTCTGGCGTCTTGCAGGTTTTTTACACCGATGAAGGTAGTATGAACCAGGTCCAACTCATAATTTGCTCTCTCCTGTCTCTCCGCAACTGCTCGCTTCACTTACTGATCTCTCCTTTCCCCAACTCGTCTGCCTTTTAATTCATTGTCCGTCCTCTCCGCAACTCATCTGCTCTCTGACACCATCTGACAGATCCGTCGTCCGTCCTCTCCCCAACTCATCTGCTTTCTGCAAACATCTGACAGATCCGTCGTCCGTCCTCTCCCTAACTAATCTGCTTTTTGATCCATCGTCCGTCCTCTCTGCAACTCATCTGCTTTTCATCACAAACTCAATCCGTCGTCCGTCCTCTCCGCAACTCATCTGATCTCTGTCGTCCTCTCCCCAACTCATCTGCTTTCTGCAAACATCTGACAGATCCGTCGTCCGTCCTCTCCCTAACTAATCTGCTTTTTGATCCATCGTCCGTCCTCTCTGCAACTCATCTGCTTTTCATCACAAACTCAATCCGTCGTCCGTCCTCTCCGCAACTCATCTGATCTCTGTCGTCCTCTCCCCAACTCATCTGCTTTTAAGTTCTCAGGCCGGGAGTTCCCCGCCATCGGTTCTTCACAAAATTCCGGGGTCCCCCGCCAGCGGTTCTTCACAAAATTCCGGGGTCCCCCGCCATCGGTTCTTCACAATTCCGGGGTCCCCCGCCATCGGTTCTTAATTCCGGGGTCCCCCGCCAGCGGTTTATTTCACGAAATTCCGGGGTTCCCCGCCATCGGTCTTTTTCACATACCACCATTTTTTTACACACGCCCGCGGGGATCCCCATCGGGGGTTCACCCGCTTTCAGCCAATATGACATTGTTGTTGGCCTCGCTTGTCGCGCACAAAACTTCTTTCGTTGTAGGCCGAACTGCGCCTCACAATGCCACGATATAACCAAAATCTTCGCTTTTTCATATATATAATGTGATAAAAAAGGCGGATTTTGTGAGGTTGTGGCGTTATGAGGCGCAGTTCGGCCAACAACAATGGCTAGTCGGTTGAAAGATTGTGGTTCCCCGCGGGAAAGTCCCGCCGAGAGTGTATAAAAATGACGATGGTGAAACCCCGTGGGAAAACCCCGCCGAACGAATGTAAAAAATGAGGGCGGGGAACCCCGAAATTTTGTGAGATAGGGGAATTCCCGTCGGAAGATTTAAAAGGGAAGCCGATGGGTGGCTCGACCCCAGAAGGCCGGCGAGTGGATGAAAGGACGGACGTAGTCCGAGCAGCCCCAGAAGGCAGGCGAGTGGAGCAGAGAACGGACGTGGACCGAGCAGAAGTGAAAAGAGTGGAGCAGAGGACAGACTTGGTCCGAGCAGCCAGAAGCCAGATGAGAGGACGGACGTGAGCAGACGTGATCAAATCCTGCAAGACGCCAGAGAGACGCACAAACATTCGAGAGGTGGATGTTTGTTGGCCCAGTAATTGTGGCTACTGCATACTCCATCTCTTGAGAGACCCAAAATCCCCTGAGATTAAGCCCGTGTATTCACTTAAATTAATAAATGAAAAATTTTAAAATTGATCATATTTGTTCTGTTAATTAATAAATGTTTTATACCCCAAAAAGTATATTACAACATATATATATATATATATATATATATTGTAATATACTTTTTTGTATATATAACATTTATTAATTTAAAATACAAATAAGTTCAATTTTAATAATTTTGATTTATTAATTTAAGTGAAGACACGGGCTTAATCCCAGGGGATTTTGGGTCTCTCAAGAGATGGAGTATGCATCAGCTGAAAATAGAAAGAAAATAATTGAATGTTAATTTTATTCAGAGCAATGAGCAAGTTTCACAAATTTTAGATCGCTTACCCACAATTACTGGCCCAACAAACATCCACCTCTCGAATGTTTGTGCGTCTCTGGATATCTGCTCTCTGCTCCACTCGCCTCCCTTCTGGGGTCTGATGTACTCGCCTCCCTTCTGCGGTCTGAT
Organism: Eucriotettix oculatus; assembly: GCA_034510155.1. Taxonomy (NCBI): domain Eukaryota; kingdom Metazoa; phylum Arthropoda; class Insecta; order Orthoptera; family Tetrigidae; genus Eucriotettix; species Eucriotettix oculatus. The sequence continues at coordinate 259,101,690 of CM067376.1, read as the reverse complement.
CACTCGCCTGCCTTCTGGGGTCGAGCCACGTCCTTCTCGGGTCTGCTGTGGTCTGGTCTGCCCCACTCTGCTCTGGTCTGCTCTGCTCTGGTCTGCTCTACCCCACTCTGAGGTCTCTACTACGATCTGATCTACTCCACTCTGCTCTACTCGCCTCCCTTCTCGGGTCTCGTCTGCCCCTCTCTGATCAACTCGCCTCCCTTCTCGGGTCTGGACTGCCCCTCTCTGATCTCGAGCCACCCATCGGCTTCCCTTATACAGCTTCTGGCGGGACTTCCCCTATTTCTTAACATTTCGGGGTTCCCCGCCCTCATTTTTCCCGCGGGGGTTCACCATCGTCATTTTTTATACAGGGAAGGCCCTTCCCCGCGGGGAAAAACAGTCTTTCGGCCGACTATCCATTGTTGTTGGCCGAACTGCGCCTCATAACGCCACAACCATACAAAATCCCCCTTTTTAATACAATATATATATACAAAATTAATAAAGAAAATGTTCAAACGCACACCACGCAGAATCGTAGAATCCTGCACTTTGTGCAAGGGATACAAAATCATTAAATTCTGTCCTAATTGCAGGTTTATGTTATTTAGATGGATGGATTGACCACAAAATTGCACATGCTGTGAAGAAAGTTGTGTGTTCCTTGCGTATACAGTTCATATCTGCAAAAAAATTTCCACTACATTTGCCACGTCAATGGACAATAGTAGTTAATGTTCCGTCAGAAGCAGTGCTTGATATAATTAAGCAGACTGAAATTACTTTTAACAGAAACACTAAAATAATGTTAAAGGCTGAAAATGTCATCGACTCTGTGAAATGTGTAATGCTAAACAGTTTGAATGTAGCTAAAACACTTCCACATACAATATTGCTGACATGTTTATTTAAATGAACCTTTGCACTATTCAAGTTTTTATGCTCATTTATTTTATTTGTAGAATTAAAAAATTGTGTTTAACTTCTTTATTTACTAACCAGATGTCGAATTTTTTATTTGAATATTTTTCATGCCTCCTTTAAAGTAGTAATGGTTTAATATTCACGAAAAACATTATTTTCTTTGAATCAATAAACTGGTTCAGTAGGGCATTTGTAGGTGCATAATTTATTCTTAAATGCAAATCATAATGCCAAATGTTTTTAAATTCAGGATTAATATTATAAAGTTAGCTACTTATGTACGATTCAGTAATTTCGGCGATTCTTAGTGAAATTGACTTTCCAATTATTACTAAGTTAAGGAATAGAAAGTATATTTATAAAATTCGCGATTTAAAATTGTTTTCAAGCAACTTATAGATACCATATTTGTAACTGACTTGTATTTTAAAACAATAATTCCTTCTGAAATTTATATTAAAATCTTGCCATGGCATGTGAATCACAGCAAAAAATTTGTAGTGGGAATAAATTACAAAATGTTGTTTTACAATGACATTACAAAATCTGACATTGTCATTGTTAAAAAAATCAACCATATACGAGGCAATTCGGGTGGGTTACATAATTTTACTTTGGCCGACGTCAGCGACTGGAGCACTGCTAACACATTTGTGTACATGACAGGCGTCGGCGACTGCAGCACTGCGAAAAACAATTGTTTATATGTCAGTGTTGGAGGCTTATTCCGATGGCTTGTCGTGTTTCAGTTCTTCGCAAAACTTTCTAAAATACTGTCCGAAGTTCTTGTAATCTAAAATACAGAATAAAACGATCTTATTCAAGAAAAGTGCAATGTTGTCTTAGTAAACCGATATGATAGTACATACCAGACGACACGATTATGACCCCAAAATGGCGGCTCCATAAGAAGCATCATGTCCCGACCTGTATATACAGACCTTGGATAGAAGTACAGGTGATCGGATCGGAACTACTTGCTCACTAGGAAGAGCTAACCATTCCAATTATTCAACCGTTATTATATTTATAATTTTATAATGTAACATGTTAAATTACAGTCCCAGATAAAAACAATATACGAGCAGGATTGTAGCTTGCGAGTTGAAACCTGTTGAGCAAGTTTCGCGCCATGACACAGACAGGCATTGTTGTCGGGGAGACGTATTGTCGTGTGGCTGACGAAAACGGAAGCATACAGCAGTCCAGGCCGGTATGTCCTCTTAGACGGAGCTGCTGTGGTCCGCGAATCCTTGCGGCCACGTGATAATCAACGGCTATCGAATCAACCCCAGGTCTAGGTGGTGATACGCCGGGAAGTAGTTAAAAGACTTCGTTAAGTGCTTAAATAGTTTACGCAAACGAATATTGAGAGTTGTTAGCGAAGAATGAATGAGAGACTACCCCCTGTAGATTACCAACTTCATGCTCAAAATGAAATTAAACTAGAAATCATCTTTTGGTGTTTTTATGAACAAAAAATGCCTGGTGCTCTAAAAATTAATAAATTTCAACATCGAGGAAACGACAGGTTCTGCTACAATATATATATTGTAATATCCTTTTCAGGGGATGACATTAATTTATTAGTTGAACAAATTTTAATCAATTTGAAATTTTATATTTATCAATTTACAGTGATTACATGAAACAATATCTCAGGGGATTTTGGGTCTCTCGAGAAGTGGAGTATGCAGTTACTGAAAATAGAAAAGAAATCATTTAAATTTATTTAATCAGCACAATCAGCAAGTTTCACAGCTTTTAAGTAGTTACCCACAATTACTGGGCCTACAAAAATTCAACTTCACGAATGTTTCCGCGTCTCTATGGCGTCTTGCAGGTTTCTGACACCGATGAAGGTAGTATGAACCAGGCCGAACTCGTCGTTTGCTCTCTCCGTCCTCTCCGCAACTCATCTGCCTTTCAGACTCATCTGACAGATCCATCGTCCGTCCTCTGCCCAACTCATCTGCCTTTCATCTGAAACTCAATCCGTCGTCCGTCCTATCCGCAACTCATCTGCTTTTCGACACCATCTGACAGATCCGTCGTCCGTCCTCTCCCAACTCATCTGCTTTTTCGAGCCTCCCAACGGCTCCCTTTTCAGTTCTCGGCCCGGGAGTTCCCCGCCATCGGTTTTCTTACACAATTCAGGGGTTCCCCGCCATCGGTTCTTCACATAATTCCGGGGTCCCCCGCCAGCGGTTTATTTCACAAAATTCCGGGGTTCCCCGCCATCGGTCTTTTTCACACACCACCATTTTTTACACACGCCCCGAGGGAGTTTCCCGCGGGGGATCCCCATCGGGGGTTCACCCGTTTTCAGCCATTTCGACATTGTTGTTGGCCTCGCTTGTCGCGCACAAAACTTCTTTCGTTGTAGGCCGAACTGCGCCTTACAATACCACGATATAACCAAAATCTGCGTTTTTCATTACAATATATATATATATATATATATATATAAAGACGTTCGGTACGATATGTTGAATCTTACCGAAATAGCGTTTGGGCGCCACCTACGTGTTACATAGGACAATTTTATAATCGGAACACCTTTGGATTAAGGACTGAGAACATGAATGAGGGGAGTGACGTCACTTGTTCCATATAAGTTATTGAAATAAATGAAATAAAATTTAAATGAATGTAAATAGAACCATGGCAGAATTAATTTATCGGTATACATCTAGGGAGCTCCTTTATGTTACGGTCGGCTTGTCCTTGAAGAGGATTTAATGAAATTACCAAACAACATACAAAATCAAATCAAATCGATCCCAAAACCATCTACGGTGATATTGAAAACAATGTCATGATAAGTAGAATAGAAGATCCCAACCACCTAACTAGATGTTTAAGATATGTTGTTCGACACCTTCATAAAAAAGGGAAAACAGTGCACTTCCCCTCTCCTGAAGCGGTTGATAGGTTGAAATTAAAAGTTGCAGGGCTACCAACAAACCCAACAGAATTATGGGATATAATACAAATAAAATTTAAAAGGCGGGACGAGGATGTGAACCTAGAGGAACTATATGCAGACTTTGTTACTACACATGGAAGAAAAGCATTTGATCCTAGCAAAACCTCGTCTGACTGCTTCTACATCTCTCACCACCCTTAAAGTAACCGAATGAAGATAGCCCAATTAAATGCAATGCTGCAACACAGTAATGTACGAAATAAACAAATTAGTAGAAGAACTAAATTTTGACATAGTATGCCTACAAGAGCCCTACTCAAAAAACGGAAAACTTATAGGGATACCAATGTCGGCAAAAGTAGTAGCACAAGGAGATAAACCAATGGCGGCAATAGTAGTATATGCTAAAAATATAACAGTAGTAAAAGTCAGCCAGCTTTGCGATGAAAATATGACTTGCGCCGAACTATTAACAGAAAAGGGTACTTTTATCATGGCAAATCTATATTTTCAATTTTGTGAAGATATAGAACCGTATATTGAAAGAATCAGGAGAGTAAATGCAACGTACCTCAATAGGTCCGTCGTATACACGATGGACGCGAATGCCAAGTCGGCTCTGTGGCACAGTGGTATCGCAGACGAAAGAGGCGAATTACTCTCGGACCTTTTTGAAGAACTGCAAATTGAAGTGATCAACCGACCAAATAATCCCCCCACCTTTCAAAATCGTGCAGGTGCTAACTCGAACATAGATGTGACAGCCGCAAACAATAGAGCTTTCAAACTAATAGACAAGTGGACAGTGTTAGCAACAAAACTATCAGTGACCACAACCTCATACAATTCGAAATATATAACAACGTAAATCAGGTAAATAAAGTGATACCTGATAGTACTTTCTACAACATCAGAAACGTAGACTGGAGCGCTTTCCTGGAAAGTTTTAATCCTCCAGATATGCCACAATTAAATTATAAATGTAAACGAGAAAGCGAAGGAACTGGAAGAAGCAATTCACACAGCGGCAAACGGAATCATTAAGAAAAGAAGGATCGGAAAAAGCCGAGGCCTAGGATTTTGGTGTGATGAACTACAGAACATAAGAAGCAAAGTCAGGAAATATCGGAAAATTTATCAGAGGTCAACGGATCTAGCCTCAAGAACAAGGTTACTAGATAATTACAGAGAAATAAAACAACTGTATAAAACAAGACTGGAGGAAATTAGGCAATACAATTGGGAAAGATATGTGAGTCAATGCGTAGTGATCGACCCTTGGGGTAAACCGTATAAGATACTGGCAGGAAAAATATCTAATCCAGAGTCCCTATCCACATTAAGAGATGATAACAACCAAATGACCACTGACTGGAAGTCGTCCGTAGAATTACTAATGACTAAACTTCTGCCCGATGACAGCATTGTAAATGAAACACAAGAACAGCAAGAAATCAGAAAATTATGTGAGCAAGACTACAACAACGGAGGAATTGTGTCACCCTTTGATGAGAGAGAAGTTAAAAAAATAATAACCGAACTAAAATTAGGCAAAGCTCCCGGTCCTGACGGAATTCAAAACGAGATGCTGATGGCACTTTCTGACAAACTGGCCCCCTTCCTATGTGGATTGGTGAATATATGCCTAGCACAGGGAAGGTTCCCGAAACGCTGGAAGGTGTCCCGATTAGTAATTCTACTTAAAGATAAAGATAAGGATATTACAGACCCCAAATCTTACAGACCAATATGTTTAATGAACACGATCGGGAAAATAGTGGAAAAACTTATGTGTAAGAGACTTGAAGACTGCTAGATCCTGAGAGGGATTAATGACTGCCAATACGGCTTCCGCAAGGGAAGATCAACTGAAGACGCAATAAACAGAGTTCTACAGTACACAAAAAATTCGACCAAAAAATATATAATAGGAATTGCAGTCGATATATGAGGTGCCTTCGACAACCTGTGGTGGCCTTCTCTGATGAAAAGATTACGAGACATAGACTGTCCGACGACACTATACGGCATGATTAAAGACTACTGTAAAGACAGAGAAGTAACGTTACAATGTCCACACGACCTGATCAAGAAGACGACCACAAAGGGATGTCCACAAGGTTCAGTTTGCGGTCCAGTTTTCTGGAATTTATGTATGGAACCCCTTCTGGACCACATGACTCAGTCAACTTCTGTTGGGGATATTGTAGCATATGCCGATGACATTATGATAGCAGTAGAAAGAACCTCGAGGTCAGAACTCGAGGCCAACGCGAAAACAGCCCTACAAGTAGTACATAAATGGTGCAACAAAAATAAAATGAGCATAGCTTATAATAAAACTAGTTACCTGTTGATGAAAGGAAATTTATCCCGCAACCCAGTGGTCAAAATATGTGACAACACTATAAAAAGACAAAAAAGCTTAAGGTATCTTGGAATTTGGCTGGACGACAAAAATACATTTTCGGAGCATATAGATACAATAAAAACCAAAAGCATAAAAGTAATGAATCAAATTACAAGAGTGGCAACAATTAATTTCCAAATACCTTTAAATGTTTTCAAATTATACCACAACTCAATATTAGCAGCAATCACAGGTTACGCAGCAAGCACATGGGCGCATAGATTGAGACTAGTTAAACCAATGCTAAAAATCCAACAAATTCAGCGGAAAACTTTGTTAAGAATATCAGGTGCCTTCAGTACAACCCCTTCAGAAGCACTAACAGTTCTCCTAGCCGTTGTCCCGTTGGATCTAGAAATCAGGAAAAGGAGCGCACAGTACTGGCTCAAAAAAGAGAACCAGTGCAAAGTCGTAGAAATTTTAGGCAAGGAAGCAAATACCAAAATAGAAATTAAAGACGAAATATTAAACGTTTGGCAAGAAAGATGGAATTCATCGAATAAAGGGAGAAGGGTGTACGAAATTCTACCTAACATAAGAGAAAGATTACAGCTTAGACACCTCAACCCAACCAAGAGTCTTATACATTTTCTTACTGGTCATGGTCCATACGGACAATATCTGGGAAGAATAAATAGCAGACCAGGCAATCTATGTGCCTGTGGAGAGATAGGAACACCGGAACACGCCATACTGGAATGCCCCAATTATGAGGTAGACAAGGCAATAAGAGACACCTTAAGAAAAGAAAGCCTATGGGAAATAATAAGAAACCCACCACTCACCGCGGCTCTAGAAAATTTGACAAACCTGATATCCGCTTTAGAACTGACAAAATACAGGACTAAAAATATAGAATCTTAAATATTACATCATAAGACTTAATATAATCATCGGACCGGACATTCAAATCCAGGAACCGGATGAGTATAAGGACCAAAATATAGACATCATAACATAAAATAGAATATAAATTATAGTAATAGTAAGATTATTCAAGTAATTATCTTAAACAAATTACATAACTCTGCTAATATAAATAGTCATAAATAATTAGAGTATAAAATTAGTAAAAAATTTTTGAACCTATACTACTCGACCAACGCGTCATGGAGATCCGGAAACGTGGGTCGTAACTGGAAAACCGGAGTTGTTTCACAAACAAAATGTATAAGTGTTGAAAGGATGAGGAGACAAAGAAATTAAGAATTCTCTCCTTCAGTCTCTCCACGAAAATAATATAATAATAAAACTAGTGTAACAGATGATGATCTTACATGCTAAAACAAATTTAAATATACGCATATAATTTATTATTGTATTCATACATATTTATATCTATGTAAAAAAATGTACCAACAAAAGAAAAATATTGTCAAACAGACCTGTTATTGAATCTAGAAAACAGGTCAAGTAAATTATTATCAATAAAAAAATTTTTTTTTAAAGTTGGTAGATAAGGACTGCTGTTTGAACCTTTCGTTTATTAATGGTTTGTAATAGATCATCTAGTGTGATGAGTTAGTTGAGAAGGAGGATATCACAATTTTTTAAGTTTGATTTTGTAGGCTTTGGCTGTTTCTGTTGGTTCATTTTGCATTTTCTAACGGTTTTGCTGTAATTCGAACAGATCGAGTTATTGGATTTGAATTGTGTTCAATCAATTATTTGATCCCACATTGCGTAATTTTAGATTGAATTACATTAAAACTGAATTATGTTCTGTGTATGTAACTTAGACTTAATATTCAAACAAGAACCTTGTTTCACTTTTCGTCAGTATTATTTAATATTCTTAAGATCAGCTGTTCCTACACGTATTCTAGAAAGAGAAGAAAAAGCTGGTTACAGCTGGTTTCTCCGATTATTAATAATAAAACCGTGACATAAAAATTGAAGTCAATTCTATCTGTTGCAACTCATTTCTCCCAGTGTTTTACAGGAAATATCTCGCCGTCGGATTTGGCGCAGTGAAACAAACGAAAGTTAGCGTAACTGTTGAGTTGTGTGTTTGGTAGGTGGTGAAGCAAATCGCTGCCACTCGCCTGGTGGTGTGGTCATGGAATTTTGCGTGTTTTTCTGTGCCGTCAGCTGTTTATCAGCGACTGGCGTGAATCCAGCACAACACTTGGTACCCCGAGCCCCACGGGGGCGGGCGCGGGCGCATTGTTCGCTCGCTGCGGGATGATATTCTGTTTATCCCTCAGACAAACTTCCTACAAACAAAACTGCGACTGCCGGAGTGAAAATGTTTTATTCCCGCGGCACAGTTGGAAGAAGTTAAAATACACTGGGCTTGTATCTTGGAATATAAAGGCGAGACCGTCGCAAACATTATCTTGCGGCTTCATATTTATATTTCATGGAGTTTTCAGGCGCGATGCAGAAACAAGTGCGTTCACGTTTGGATTTAATGGTGTATACATAATGTTGACGAGTTCGTTACTATGAAACTGTTACCTTCAATAAGGTCAGCAAGTAATGTGGCTGTATGTTTTTAGTTTCTCCTATTACAATTTCCTTTATTCTAATTACTCCATTTTAAAATTGAATACTTTAATTCAAGCTGAGAAACCTTGGTTTGAGAAAGTATCAATCACTGTTTTATGCTTCGATGGCCCGTTATTTACCAATGACTACGAATTGACATTGTTATATCTAAATACACGAACACATATATGTTTGTGTCTGTGCGTATATTTATAACGTGTTATGTGACGAGTCGTACCATGGACGCCTGCAGTGATGGCAGAGGGGTATAGAGCTGGACTGCAGAAATGTAGACTCTTGTTCGAGTCCCATCCGACGCAACGATTTTTATTTGTTTACTTTATTTACTTTGTTCGCCTTTAAGTTCTAGTATTTTCTGTTTCGAGAATGTTCTAGTTCTGTAATATTCCATGTATGTATAAATGAGACAGTATTTCAAATCGGGGTCAGTCTTACGCAGTACGGGCTTTGTACAGCACTTCGCCGTTGAATAAACGCATATAACCTTTACGTGTGTGTGTTATTGAATCTCACGATCCCTCAGAAACGTAACAATATGGAATATCTATCGCAATTGTTTTCAGAGACCTTGAGACACCAATAATCATTGGTTAACTAACAGTCTGTTAGAAGTAGATTTTAAAGACTTATATTATCAATAAATTATGGTTTAATTATTATGTAAACAGACACAGAATATTATGATTATATATTATGTTATTTGCGTCACAACTTCTTTGCCGTTATGGGGTATTGGATTTGGGATGGACGTTCTTTTGTTATTATTTGTATGATTACGTTACTAGGACATTTGTTTATAATCATGTCTTATTATCAGTGGTGACTCTAGGAAATTCGAAATTATAGTATGCTGTAGCTTACCCGTGATAATGCTCTACGCAGTTTAAATTCAGAAGAAAAGGGAATATAATTTTTATCATCTACTAGCTGGGAACCCGGCGTTGCCCGGGTATTAATTCATATTGCCCCGGTACATTATTTAATTATTGTTCAACACATGATTAAACTGGCACCGAAAACGTCATAATATGAACCTCAAATATACTCCCAGTATCTCAAGAGTTTCAAAAATACTCGCGGTACAATAACAGGGCAAACATATTATCAGTACTCTAACATACCCATTTAAGAGATGAAATTTTACTTAAATCGTATAGTAAAAGTCATAATGTAACACGGCGACTCGCATAACACCGGTTTCGACGCCAAACTTGATAGTTTCCTTGTTATTTACATATGACTGATTTCCACCCTCACCCCTGACATTCTGCAAGGGGTTTAAATTATACTGAAATATTGACGGAGAAGCACTATAAATGTTATTGACCTCAAGATATTTTTACGGCTCACATATGAGCCTGCATTAGATATAAAGATTCCACCCCTTCCACCTAAGGGTAGTAGGAGTATGGAAACAAAATTTTGTCAAATTTGTTCCTTCCTTTAAATGTATTAAGCAGAAGTGTGTTTTACCCCGTCCAATCCCCCTGTTAGTGGATGAAATGTAATTTCATTCGCATTCAAAATGTCAGAATGGATAGTCCGATAAGACATATTTCGATACCAAACTTCACTTTTTTATTATTATTTTCGTATGACGCCTCCTACAGCCCCACGATTAAAATTATATCCAAAAAAATTAACCGAAAACGCAATCAAATTAATTAAGGAAACAACGGCAATTTATGTATTTTTAAAAATTACCGCCTCTCCACCACCGCCCAAAGTGGTTGTAACTGTGTATTACCCTAATTGTGTTGACTTCGTTTGGCCAAGACCACCTGTTCAAAATTTGGTCGAAATTGTTCCATCCGTTAAAGATAGTTTGCGGAAGTCTGTTATACCCCCTTTCAACCCTCTTAGAGGATGATCTGTAATTTTAAATTGTGTTTTTTATTTCATAATTAAACTCAGTGGCTCACATTACAGCTGTTTAAAGCCAAATCTCGATTGTTTTCTGGTTATTTTTATGTGATGCCACTTCCACCCCTAAGAAAACTCCCCTTTGATTATATGGGATTGAAATTATCCTGCTATTGATCCATGAATATGAGAAAAATATTGGCCGTTTTTGTTTATTTAAAACTTTCCACCCTTCCACCCCCGCACCTAGGGGTAGTAGCCGAGTCTTACCCCGACTGATGTATACCACGTGTTAGTCAATCATAACTTACAAAAAATCGATAAAGCGCGGGCATTATGGAGGGGGAAATGGAAGGTCGTCCTGGCGGGGGAGATAGGCAACCCACATTCACTTTTGAAGTTCAGACGTGCAATAAGAAAAGTAGCCTTCTTGTAGTTAAGTTTCCTGAAATTTTCCAATTTTCTTAATTTTTCTTTCCGTAAGAACCTTTACAAAGTATTATAAAACTTATTGAAAAAAGATAAATGAGATCGGTAAAGTCGTTTTCAAGTTATTGCGTCTTCAAGGAAAATAGGGATTTATTTTTATAAATAAAGATAAACAGTATAAGACCGGATATATATCTATAAGTAAATCTGAAGAGGAATGTTATACAAATAATAAATAACAGGTCATTAATTAGTTCGACAACTTTTATTTACAAAAGAACAATTAATTTTAGAAAGAAAACTTTGCTGGCCACTTTTCTCGAATTAAAAACTTTTTTATTTAATCGGAATAATTTAACTTTGGGACAATAGCAATTTCCTATGGTCAAAATTCCAAGATAAGGCAGTCTTTACTGGCACATAATAGAACGTAGGTTAGTTATTATAAGTTTCAATTTACTGAAACCTTGTTCTTCCTTAGCGATAGTTATAGGTACAATCAGCAAGGCACGAAGTCCTGTCCGCACATTCCGGAAAATATCATTCGAAGAACGTCTAATGGGTCTACTGATTGAAGGTCGTTTAATAATGGATTCAGGCAGTGGCGGCTGGCGCATATGTGGTCATGTGCAACAGCACATGAATTAAATCAGGAGGAATTAATTTGTTGTAGTTTTAAGAAACTGTCAAATAATAGTATTTGAAGTGTGTGAATTTTTACTTAGGTTTCGAAAACTTTAAACTGTGTGTCTTCCAGCGCGCTCCCTCCCGTATATATCTTAGCTACATTCTTTATAGCATGAGAATCTTGTCTGGAATGAGAAATGCGCATGCGCAGTATTACCCTTTCAATTCCCTGCTCGTCTAAGATCTATCAATAATATGAGCTACCAAACGCACCACACCGTCAGAGGAAGTGTTCTGGCACAGCTGTAGGCAGCCTCACCATAATACAATTTTAAATGTTTTTAACGAATTAATAAAAAGATTACTGTTTATGCACTTTTTGTGGTTTATTATGTTTAATCAAAGTTTATTAAAAATAAAAAAATATTTAACAAGCGGCATTTCGAAGGCTTTCATAATTATGAGAAAATTACCCTACTATCCTGCATACAATATTCCCATATTTGTGAATTTGTCCTAAAATTAATTTTCTTTATTTAAAATACGTAATAAGTAAAATTAGTGTCGTGCTAGGAATTTGCGTCAATATGATTTTATATTTTTCCAATTTTAAAATTTCGTTTCTATTACACGTGATGGAGACGAAATTACAAATGTAGCGTATTGCGGGTCGTGAATCCTGTAGATGTTGTAGTAATACTAATATCTTTAACTTCCTAAAATTTGTCTTGGGGTGATGTAGCACATAGCTTTAAATACTAACGAGCCGCCACGGGGTTCAGGATTATAAGTTCACAAATTCACAACCAGACGCGTCACATTATTCCTCATCGGTTAAACTGATTTGTAAATCAGCACTGGATTTTTCCAATATGGACTTTTCAGGAAATATTTTTGTGCTGTTTAAACAAGACTATGTATAATTGAATTTTGATAGTTGTTTAAACCAAGTCATCAAAACATTCTCAATTCACATTATTTTTATTTGTTTAGAAATACAGTTTAAGTTTATAATTGAATATAAACATTTATTTATAGAAAAACAATAATTTTAAATAGGGTCTTGCGCGAAGAATACAAATACAAATTAATAATCAAAGGGGACGATGTTAAAGTTCTCAGGGTTAAATTATTAGTTGGCTAATCACGTGCAGCAGTTTCCGTTCACTGAACGAAACTGTTTTGTTCGCTTTTGTGGCTTGGTGCGGATTAACGGGCGACTGTACTTCTTTCTCGTTGTTCTGGGTGTTCCAGGATCTGCTGGTAAATTGTGGAAAAATCTAGCCTTTTCCTCCTTCTTCCTTTGTTGTTTTCCTTGGATAATAACACTTCAATTCTTCGCTGCTATCTCGAAGTCTCACACCATGCTGCTGCTTCCTCCAATGATCAATCCATAATTCATACTGTCCTCTACATGTCAATCCTTACATTATACTGACTATTTTCCGCCCTTTACCTTCGCAGGTCAAATCCACATATTCCCCCTCCAAGGGACAAAACTATCTCACGTGACGATTGTCTGCCAATCATCGTGAGTTTTCCGTCAGCGCGAGAGATTTTTTTAATGATACAGGTATGTGTACCTAGGAAATCCTGAAAGGTGAACGCTCTCTCAGACAAAAACAAGCCTTCCGTTATAAGCACGCAGACGGCCACCTTCTCAGCGCCGGGAAAAAAACCCTTTTACCTGGTCAGCAACATGTTCTTACTGAAATTTTTATATAATTTAAAATTCCATAAATAAGATTAAAAATTGGGCAGGGTTCTATTGCTCTGCAACAGCTCACATGAAGGTTATCCGCATTAGTGGCTAGACTCCATACCCCGACCAATTTGGGGCAGCTGTCCGCTTAGTCAAATGGGATTAGCGGATAACCATTACCGTATGCGCTACGTCTACGACCCATAAGCATACAGCTCTCAAAACTAACCAAAGTCGTTCGGCTTGTGGGAATCTTAATTTAAGATGGTTGAAATGGGGCAAAGGAAGATGAAAATCAGTAGGAGGAAGATAGCCATTACGGACTTTCTTGTACCATTTTCGGTTTCCTTCTTATATCCTTTGTTTCAGCTCCCCTTTCAATGTAACCTGTGCGCCCTGGGCTTTATATATACCTGGCTCAAACAACAACACTCGGTTTATAAATTTTATCTTTATGCGTCCCAATACATTCTCTGATCTCAATATATGTATAAATTGTTATATACTATGGGGATGGGTAATTAAGTAATTAATAAAAATATATTTAAATAAACGCAAAATAAAATATACACGTTTACATTAAAAACAGCCTAATATCAACAGGGTTATGTGGACCTGTCGAGAGATAAGATTGCAGCAACTGATAAAGAAACATGGAATCAGATTTGTTAAAATAATAAAATAACAAAAAAATGAGCAAGATTCACAATATTGCCTCTAACTCCCCCAACACATGGCTTGGCTACTTCTATTGGCATCTAGATATTAAAGACCCACTTATAACTGCACATCTAGTTGATGATTCTCACCATAACACTGTATAATCTAACACAACATTAGCTAAAAATTTACAACATGAATTAGCACATAGATTACCGAAAATAATCAGTTTTCAGAATATGTTATATTTAGATCAATACACTCGAAATATATCTATTTAAATCACCACTACTTATATTTTATGGTTTAATGAAGAATTCTCATCTCAAAATTGATGCAATAAAAATAAGGCTTGGTTATACCGACATATGCGTTGAATTTCACGGCTCTTGTCCGCTCCGAAACGGCTCAACGGATTTTAATGAAAATTTCAGGAATTGAATCAGGAATTTTAACTTAAAGTTTCGTGTATGTTTCACTTCGAAATTCAGAAGATATGAATGTAAATATTTATAAATCCATAGAATAGCCACACGAAAGATGGCGTGAAAAATCACCTGCGAGTTAAAAGTCCTATTATGCGTTCCTATACCATTCATACCACTTCCTCTTCGTAAAGATTATTAACTGTTTGTATGTATATTTCTGTACGTATAGGAATATTGAAGGTAACAGATTTCTTGACTGGATTAAAATGCCGAGTAACTGGGGTGGTTATTGTGAAATTCAACTCTCAAAAAGTAGCACGAAAAGGTAAATATTAAAAAAATTGTCGCTCATGCTGACAGTTTAATAATGTGTTGACAAAGTGGTCAGTGTTGAATTAAATACTGTAGTGGGACAATATAAATGAATTTGCGACGTACGCAGTGTAACCTGCTAATAATTAAGGTAAAGGTTTAAATGAGGTTTTTAATAATTTTAGAATCTTAGCTACTGAAAATCGCCTCCAATCTTTATGAAAATATTTATACAGTCAAACTTTATGTAATATTTTAAGACTTGAAAATAATTAGACAAATATTACGGTATTTAGAGTAGACGAGAAAGAAGTAACGTAACTGGTCAAAATTTATGTGACACGTGTCATAACTGTCAAATTTAACGGAGTAGAAGACCCAGCAGTTTGATCGTGATCGGTGACTCCTGAATAGGTAAGTTTTGTACATATAAATACAGAATTTTTTGTTTGCTACTAAACAAAACTTTTACTTTTACGGTAAATGTGGGTCGATGTTCTAAACTTTTGCAAATAACTTGTTTTGTGATAACATGTTTTAATTTTTGATTAAAAGTGAAGATTTTTTTGGTAAAACTGTATAAATTTGGCCAGTCTTGAATCTTCTTCACATACGAATGCAACAATATAATTTATGGAAGAGACTGAATTTAGTGGTATATTGTACTGTGGGGTTGGATTTTAATTTAAATCAAAATAAATTATTCGATTAGATTAAATAAAAAACTAATAAAATTTATTAAGAAAAAACTAAAGAAAACTATTACAAAACTAAGGGTCCAATTAAAAAATTTACTACGACTAGCTCAGCTTATAATCAATCTCATAAGGGTCATTATGTGGGGAGCAACAGTCATGACACATTTCAGAGAGTGTTTACAGACACCAACATGTTCTCCTTTGTGAAAAGGCGACTTCGTCCCTTGAATGATTCAGGCTACTTTCGTCGTGCTTCCGCGTGTTCGTCTGACTGCTCCTTCCAAATATAATTTTACCGTCTGCTCACTTCCGTCAATCTTCTTTTCAGTTTTCCGGCAGATTAGATAGCAAACTTCTGGGAAATTGAGTCCCACAAGAGTGCGGATTTGACACCTCCTGTTTAAGGACAGTCAAAATTTCAGGTTTCAAGAAGAAAGTAACTACGATAATTAATTTGGCGAGTGTTTGCAACGTGATGGTGCACATTCAATTAGTATTATGATTGACAAATGATTCTCCAGAATATCAAGTTTAATATACCTTAGTTCTGTGATAGCGGTCTTTAGCTGATGTTATGACGATGAGTTTAAGATTGGCATGGGGCATAGAGTTCCCGCGCGGCAACAGAGAAGCTTATCGTCGGTTGCCATGACGATTATTTGAAACATTTTTGGCAGTTTGAATTTTTTGAGTTACTGTACATATGTTAATAATTCATTAAAATACCAGACTCGAGGAGATAGGAGTGGCTGTGGGAGTCTTCTCTCTCGCAGGAATTTCTTCCCCAGGTTGACTACGGGGCTCACCTGTCTCCGTCGGTAATGCCTCGTACTCTCTCTGGTTTTTCACAAGTTCTCACATGCCGAGGCACCTTCACCTATTTTAGGAAGTGTATGTATTGGGGTCGTAGCCCTTGGGCATAGGGTTAGAGTGGTCCGCTGATCCCATTGGATCAGTCGGTCAACTGTCTCCTAAACTGGTGCAGGCACGGAGAAGGGAATGCTGCAATCCCATAGTAGTCTCGTCTCTCGTCATTCGGAAGGGCGTGAGAATAGTAGCCAATGCCCGACCTACTTGATGCAGGTTTTCTACGGTTTTCCCTGCATCTCTTTAGGTGAAACATTGGGTAGGATCCTTAAACCACATCCCGGGGATCCTAGTCAACCCTTGGCTACCTTGCTATACCTTCCGCATTCCCCCTTTTCAATTCCCTTCCTATGCTATTTAAGGGGAGTTGACAGTTTCAGGATCACCCTCATGTAGCCTGTTAACCCAAAAAAAATTGTTTTCAAGACTTTATTGTGGCGTACATATTGGTGATAAAGCTTTGTAACGTTCTACATTTAGAACAGCTATAAAATTGACGACCCATTCGAAACTTACGCATCATATTACCTCTAACGGAGACTTGGCTCGTAGTGGTGCTGTTTCGGTCATCGCAGTTCTCTCTTCAACGCTGGAAACGTTTTTCCTTTGATAATGTTACACAACTGAAAGGAAAAAATAATGTTGTAAAGTGATAAATCTGTAATGTTAGTATTCACCAATGACTGGTTCTGTGTTTCTATTCCTACATTAAGTAGAATTTTATAACAAACTGAGTTAAATGTCTTTATATCCTTCGAAAAATATGTGAACCCATTACTTAAATTTTAATCATCGTTATTAATAGATTTTGGAGTTGCTGGGAAGTAAGCGAAATACGAATTTAGATTATTCATAGACCTATAGCCAAATATGAGAATATGAAGACAGTTGGAAATAACGGAAAAGTGTGAACGCTGAAAATAAATTGGGGTCTTATGAAGGATAAAGAAAAATTATCAGTTGTAGCGCGATATTTATTCTATTAAGTTGTAATGTAGAAATAAGCAAAGGATTGAAAGGTTGAGTGACTCCTTGAAGGCGCAGTGGAAAGTTGAGCGGTACCTCCATGTCGAAGGGGCGGAGGCTGTAATCCTATGGGATGCTGTCAGGACACGTATAAAAATTACCTGCGCTATTCTCATAAATCCCAAATATCAACGGAACAAATAATATTTTAAAGTTACCACGTGGTGGCCTCGGCCAATGGGGTTTCGTGGATAGATAAATCGAATGAAAAAGATAGATTTATCGAGGTGGAGGACACAGCGGAGAGGCTGTGCAGATGCATTCGGTTGCAGACATTAGGAACTGATGACTTGTGCTGGACTTTGCTGATGATGTTGAATATACAAGTTGTAAAGAGGTACGCTTCCAAGTTTCCAATCAAGATCGTTTAAGCGGGGGAATCACCCATGGTATTAACCCTGAGTTAGAGAAAACAGATTGCTTCACCAAACACTTAATTTTCCTCTTGTGTAAATAAATTCCTAAGATTTTTAATCAACTACAATTAATTAACCCCCTCCCTCCTACACAGTGAAAACCTCTATTTTTTCTCCATGGGTGTTACCGAAGGCGTAGATGTTATTCCGAAGTAAAACTGTTCGTATTTCTCAGTGAAGAGAATACTGCCACTTGTGCTACCACTAGAAAGCTGTAACGGCAAACCGAATCAGTTTTACAGTGAATATATACAATGTTCGTCTCTAGGGGTAGATATGCGGCTCCGACATTTGAACGATGTATTGATTCTACGCTCCGTTATTTCCTGTTTACCTTATTGATGCTATTTTAGTTGCGTCGAAGAATCAAGGGAAGCATCTTAGACATTTACACGCAGTTTTTCGGAGCTTACAATATTACGGTTTGATAATAAAATCCGTCAAATGCGCATTTGTTCTCAAATTTTTGGGTTGTGAAGTAGATTCTACATAAGCTAAACCGTTGCCTTCCAACGTTTCAGTCATTGAAAATTTTTAAGACTTAAAACTGCTGTTGAGAAAATATTTGGGAATATACTAAATTTATATATGAGAAGTTTAAAGAATGCTGGAAACAGTTTACGCCTGCTCACAAATAATTTGTCGGTGTTAAAATAGAAATATACAACACTTACTGATTGGGCTGCAGAACTAAATTCAGCTTTCGTTGAGTCTCAAAAGATGCTAAAGCGCCTTTGACCCTACATTTAGACGCTTTTAATTATGGGATAGTAACCGGTTTGAAGTAGCTCTATCGAAACGTCTGGCAGCATTTGGGTTTCTTTGGTCGTAATTTTACAATTGTTCAAGGAAACTATTCAGCTTATGATCGTGACCTGCATGCTATTAATTCATCGGTTAAATACATTCGTAGATATTTAGAAGGTCAACAATTGGGTATTATGACTGATCACAAACCTTTAGCAAATGGAAGAAAATTTATCACCTAGACAATTACGCCATCTGGATTTCATCAGTTAGTTTACCACAAAGATAGTGTACGTGTCTGTTGTCCATAATACTGCAGCTGGCATTTTGTCACGTGTTAACAATCTTAAGTTTTTGCTTTTTTTGGGGTTAACTACATGAGAGTGATCTTGAAACAGACAACTCCCCTTTAATAGTATAGGAAGACTTAATTAGACTTGTAGGATAGGGCAGAAAACATACTTCTTCCTACCATCCGTAAGCCAACGGTCTCCTGGAACGATGAGACATAGTTGTGTAGCGTGTTGATTTTCGATCTACTGGGACATAAATAATATTGAAGGTTTTACGGTGATATCTATTTATTATAAAAACACCATAATGTCTTCCTATACGTGCAAAAGTTCTCTACACTCAAGGTTTACCGTGGGGTAAATAGGCTATCAACGAATTCTGCGCAGAACAGTCTTACGATTACAACGTGACCCGCTCCTCGTCATCATCAACCCCAGAATGTCTAATCACCCAAACTATCCCTGGATCAGTGATCGTCAAAAGACTCTGTTTGGTTCCTAGCTATCCCGCGCCTTTATGTGGAACGAATCAGCAAAGCTTTATCCTCCTACGTCACGTCAGCGTTGGGCAAACGGGGGCTGTTTTCCGAGAACCCTTGCAGCGTTAAGCGAAGGAGGGGGGAGCATTCATTCGTACCAGAGAACCAGCGTATATTTTTAAACCGTGAAATCGTAGGAACCAGGCGCACGTGTCTAGCTGCTGCGCATACCTAATATTAATCTTAATTACCATTATTCCATGCAACCATAAGTCGCCTAAAAACTAAGAAACTACTTCCAACACCATCTTTGCAAACAGGGCACTCAGAATAAACTTTACGTTTCTTAGATAACATCTTGGGACTATTTTGCAACAAGCAGAATAAAATAAGAAAATCAACAACGCTAAGACATGTCTGAATTAAGAAACGTTTCTCGATATCTAGCCGCGGTAAAGGAGGTAGCTACTGCTAGATGCTCCATTGCCATTTTTGCCCTTCGCTACAAAG
Source organism: Eucriotettix oculatus (assembly GCA_034510155.1). Classification (NCBI taxonomy): domain Eukaryota; kingdom Metazoa; phylum Arthropoda; class Insecta; order Orthoptera; family Tetrigidae; genus Eucriotettix; species Eucriotettix oculatus. The sequence goes on along the minus strand of CM067376.1, from coordinate 259,081,877 downwards.
TTCCCAGCAGCCAGTTGCCTCTCACTCGCAACATAACATTCCAATATCTGGGATAAGTCAATTAATTTGTGTGTCATCGCTGATACTAAACTGAAAAGAGGAAAAATATTAATATTTATTTTTCGTATAGTCTGTATTATTTTTTTATTTGTGAGATTAGGAATAATATCTCGCGAGCCGGATAGAACATTTCAGGGGGCCGCATCTGGCCCGTGGAGCGTAGTTTGCCCATCACTGGTCTAGGACACTGATGTGCCACTTACGTCAAGATTGGTTTCATGCACTTCCAGTGGTGTTGAAGTTTTCCCTCAAAGTACATGCGGACTGCTCTACTGTTCAATTGGTTAAAGGTTCTTCATTGACATGCCGTATATTAGGATAATCAAAGATTCATTGGACTCCTATAAATTCTTAATCAAGCTACGAGGATTTATGAAGACTAACGAGCTTGTTCCTTAAACTCAGCATTGAAATAAGCGTTGTTTCGTGCACCATGAATTGGACAGTGCAAAATTCATTTTTGCTCAGGAAGAGTAAATTAAAAGTTCCATATAGTTTTTTTACCGGATCATATCAGATTGTTAAACGCTTTGTAATGGGTGTATGTAGTAATCGGAATTTATTTCATTACTGGGTGAGAAATTCCCCATATTACAGACACTCAGTACAAGTAAACATCAATCCGCTAGAGAGGCGAGACATCGGAGTACCGAACGTGCCTGATTCATCGTTTGGTGACTTAAAGATCTGGCACCTGAGTCCAATTATTTGACCGCAGGAATTTTGAAGTGCGCGTCCTATTCCAGAAATTAGGGAGACAAATCACGGGCCAAGCTGTATTTTGATTGGAGGCTGAGGGTCAGGTGTTCGGCTACGGACCTCATGGTGAAAAGAATGAACGAGATGACCTGCGAAGATGGATGTGAGAAATTTCGGCAGTCGGACATAAACATTTAAAGGAGGGAACGTTTGGAGGGTGCGTGGTGTTTGATCCACAGCACGGCTTGTGGGGAATAGAAATTGATCAGGCAGGAATGAAACTTGGGAGTTGGAAGGTTGAGATAAGAAATAGAGTTTGGAGTTTGGCGAGGAACATTCGAATTAGGAAGAAGTAGCTTGAGAGTGAGAGAAGTTCGTTTGCAATCTAATCTGGGGGCAAACTGAAAAGAAGACGGCGGGGAGCAGAGGGTGCCCCGTCTGCGTAATCCGTGCAAAAGAATTCCTAGAAGGAAGACCAGCTACCAGAAATCATCACTGGAGGGAGCCGCCTGACGAACGCAGAAGAACTACGCAAGCAGTATGAATTACTCAAAGGAGGAGATAGCCGCCATTTCACAAAGGAGACTGCCACTGTCTGCCACTTACCGTATGCCCAAGGTCTACGACCCCAATACATACACTTCCTAAAATAGGTGAAGGTGCCTCGGCATGTGAGAACTTTGGAAAACCAGAGAGATTACGAGGCATTCCCTAGGGAGACAGGTGAGCCCCGTAGTCAAACTAGGGAAGAAATACCAGCGAGAGAAAACTCCCACAGGCACTCCTATCTCCTCGTGACTGGTATTTTAATGAATTATTAACCAATTTACAGTAACTCTTTGCGAATGCCAGTCTTAAACTCATCGTCATAACATCAGCTAAAGACCGCTATCACAGAACTAAGGTATATTAAACTCGATATTCCGGAGAATCATTTGTTAATAATAATACTAATTGAATGTGTACCACCACGTTGGAAACACTCTCCAAATTAATTATCGTAGTTACTTTCTTCTTGAAACCTGAAATTTTAACTGTCCTCAAACAGGAGGTGACAAATCCGCACTCTTGTGGGACTCTGTTTCCCATAAGTTTGTAATCTAATCTGGGGGGAAACTGAAAAGAAGTTAGACGGAAGCGAGCAGAAAGTGCCCCGTCTACGTAATCCGTGCAACAGAATTCCTAGAAAGAAGACCAGGTACCGACGGCAGAAATCATCTTTGGAAGGAGCTGTCAGTGGAACTCGGAAGTACGACGAATGTAGTCCGAATCACTCAAGGGATGAGGAAGCCGCCTTTTCACAAAAGAGAACAGGTGGGTGTCTGTACCACTGTCTAAAATGTGTCATGACTGTCGTTCTGCTTCAAAAATCCCCACAAGATGACCCTTATGGGATTGATTATAAGCAGAGCTAGTCGTGGTAAATTTTTAATAGGACCCTAAATTTTGTAATTCTTGTTTTTTTGTTTTCTGTCATTAAATTGAATTTATATTTATTTAATCTTACCAAATAATTTGTTTAAGATTTAAATTAGAATCTAAATCCCCCAGTTCACTATAGCTTGTCGGTTCAGAACTTCGTGATTGATATTAAGAGCAGGCACACAGTGCTTTATGCCAAACGGCTAAATCCGGAATTTCTAATTTCTGTGCGTGAGTTAAACTCTATACAAATTACATCTCTGAAGAAGTCTGATGTGTTCAAATTCATTTCGTCAAGGCCTGCAACTTGCACGCCTAAGCGACGAATCAATAGTCTTAATTTTCTTTGTTACGGTTGATTTGTTTTATTTTCTCATTGTTTCTTCGTTTTACAGATCTCCGGTATACTTGGGTTGTTCCTGGGCCGAGGGTGGTGTACCTTTCTTTAGCTGATGTTATGACGGTCTGTCACGTGGCAGCAGACTGGCTTATCGTCGGTTAACATGACGATTATGTAGCACTCTCAGTTAGTTTCAATTCCGGTAAATTCGTCAATAATTCATTAAAATATCAAGTTTAAAAATTGGTAATAAGAATTTATTGTAGCGTATATATTGATAATAAAACTTCATAACGCTATATTTAGAACAGTTTGACGCTTATAAATTTTCACCGTATATTTTGTTTTATTTATCTAAATTAATTTCCAATATTCAGCATCCTGTACGAAATATCCATAGAATACCGATTCTGAGACATTCTCAAGGCACCCTTCCGGGTTATACTTGGCAAGAAAAAATCTGTCATAAGAGTTGAAGTCTGATAGGCGCAGTCTTTGTCTAAATTTTTTTTGCGGCCTGGCGAAAAAGAACCCAGGTCAACAAGGTGGTTGATCCAATAGATGTCTAGGAGTGGCCCCTCCCAATTTTTGGAAATTTGGAGAGGAAGGGTAGGAACGCCAACCCCATTGGAGGACCTGGGGATGATAGAAATAGCGGAGATGTTAATGAAGTTTTTAGGAGAGGAGTTCGAGATGGAGAGGACCTCGAAAAAGTATTCGGAAAAGAGAGTTGCCGGCGAGAGGTCAGAGAGGAGCTGGCGAAGCATAAAGTCAGACTAGCTGGCTTCAAAGAGTCAGAGAGAGGAGGCGATCTGGCTGCAAGTGTCACCAGGAAGTAATACTGGAAACCAGGAAAAGAATCAGTGACAATAATGCCTTGTGTTGAATACAGGGCTGCCGGTCAACCAGGGAACTTGGATGAATGCAAAGTAAGAAACAAAAAGCAATAATCTCTCGCTCTGCTGTGCGTATAAACAGCCCTGAGTAAAATAGATTAAATTTACTGAAGTCTTTTGTAATGTTATTTCTTTGGTTAGGGCTCAGCTGGGCAAATAAAATTCATTGAAATGAATTAATTTCTAAATATTGTAATTTGTTGAATCTTTTACCATTATTATATGTAAAAATCTTTTAAATGTTGATATTTATTGGCGCCATTCCAGTAAAAATATGCTATAAATTTTAATATATTTATAAATTATAATAACCACGTCACAACAGCTTTTGAATAATTTTAATTAACTACGTAGTTGACCAACTCAGCAGAAAAAACTTATTTTTCACCAGCGTTGTATTAGCTTTAATAATTTATTTGAATTATCGTTGTATTTTCGGGACAACCTGACAAATAGCTTCGCTCCATTCACGAAGATGATGTTCAATGTCTGCGTCACTTATTCGAGATTTTATCCACAAACATTCATGGAAAATGGTTTCTAATTAAGAAAGGAACAGCTGGTCTGATGTCGGATCAAAATTACTGTAGTTCACAAACGCAGCATGGTACCAAGAGCAGCTGCTCATTTACAAAAATTATGGCCAGCCGCACAGAGTGGCAAACTTTCTGCTAGTACTATTTCACTACGCTTCCACAATTACGGACGGAGGCAGAATTCTCCGAGTGCAGCGTCGCTAAAAAGCGTCTATCTTGTATGAAAACAGCAAGTGACTGGGAGTTTCATGGCGTTCACAACCTCTACAATTTGTATTACTGTAATACTCTTGCGGACTAGACTTTCGTGTTGTTTTCAGAGTTGACTTTAGAGTACTTACTAACGAACCAGATAAAAGCTTGCGTTACTAATCCTATATATGGACTCTGCTCAAGGATTTCGCAAATGGAGATAGCCTTACTAACTTACGGCATTCTAAAACCCAACTTTCCATAGTTCAAATCACAGACGGTTCAATGGTGTGAGAGATTTTTCACTAGCGTTTAGCAAAATTAAAAAATATCATACTTTCTTACTATATAACATAACTATTAATGGTCAAAATTAAGTTAGATGACGAATGATAATTTATTCATATAAAATTTTAGTGTGTAATCTACGACGTTTGGTCCCAAACTTATGACCTAGTCAGACAATGAAATTAAATAATTTGAAAAACTTCAAAACTAAATGTTAAATTGAATTAACTCCAAGAAATGAAAATTAAAAGATTAAAACAACATTTCAGTTGCAGAGGTGAAAATACAATGTACCTACTGTAACGACATAAGACAACTAAATATAGAATTTGTGGGTATGAAGGCAAACGGAGTCGGTTTGAGGGATATTGAAAGATATACATCGTTTTGTAACGTCTTAAGTCTTCCGATTCCCAAACACCACTCCTCTCTGTCTTTCCATAAATTTTCTTCTATTCCTCTTTCTCGGAATCTTCATTGATGCCACTAATCCAGCTCTTTCTGGATCTGCCTTGTTTCCTTCTTCCTTCCGGCTTCCATTGTAAAATTTGTTTCGATAGTCTTTTTTCAGACATCCTTTGTACGTGTCCAAACCAGATCAGTTGTTTGTCTCTTATGTCATCATTTATGTTGTGTTTCACATCCATAATTTCTCTAATTTTTGTGTTTGGTATCCCGTCCATTTTTGATCTGCCTACCGTCCTCCTCCAGAAATCCATTTCGGTCGCTGTTAACTTTTTGGCCATTTGTTCTTTTAGTGGCCAGACTTTCGCGCCATAAGTTATTATATTTTTTACAATTGTAAAATATATTTTTGTTTATTATGTTTCGTAATACTTTTGTCCCATAAAATGCTATTTAGAATGGCTATCGATTTACTGCCCTGTACATTACTTTCTTGAATCGCAATAATCCAGTGTGCCCTTTTGTGATATTTTTATTCCCAAATATTTATATTCATTGCATCGTTTAATTTGTTGTCCATTTTCAATTTCTAGGTCCTATTGTTCTCCTCCAATACACATGTATTCAGTCTTGTTCATATTTACTTCTAATCCCCATTTTGAATACTCTTCTATTAATTTGCGGGTCATGTAATTCATATTGTCATTATCAATATTTGGTCGTCCGCAAAACATAACGTGAATAGGGTGTTATCTTTTAAGGGTAGACCCCTTTTTTCGGCACTTTTTCTTCCATTCCTTTAGTGTGTGTTCGAAGAAGATTTTGAACAATGTGAGGTTGTTGGGAATCCTTCTGTGACCATGTTGCCTATCTTAATTTTTGTCTTTGATTGTTTATACAGGGTCTTTACTGTTTTTATTAGTTCGATGTTAATGTTAGTTTCTTCAAGGGCTTCCCATAGTTTTTTCAAAGCGACACTGTCATACGCCTTCTTTAGGTCAACAAAAAGCAGATGTAATTCTTCTTGAAAGGAAGTTTTCTTTTCAATAATTTGAGTAATCGAGAATATATGATCAATTGTCGATCTACCTGCTCTACCTGCTCTATTTGTTGATATTCCTTTTCTATTTTTTGTTTTATTATTTTCCGTATAATCTCCTTATTGTATTTATTATGGCTATACCCCTGTAATTCCCACATATACTCCTGTCACCTTTTCAAATACAGGTATTAGATTCTGAAGCGGCGGTTGCTGTTGGAACTTTTCAGTGGACCATACCTTGTATTTTCCCGACTATCGGCGGTACATGATTCTCGACGTGGATACTCTTATTGGGAAGGAAATTGTACCCGCCATCCGATGGAAATAATATACTTGAGCGGGTACATATTTTGAAAAAGGCATGTTGACGATTATTTGGAACACAATGATTCAAGAGTGAGACAGAGATGAACACACACACACACACACAGAGAGAGAGAGAGAGAGAGAGAGAGAGAGAGAGTGAGAGAGAGAGAGAGAGAGAGAAGAGAGAGAGGCGCTGACTGATCATGGTTTCTCAAGCTTTTTCTGTAATGGAACACTTCCCAAAATCAGATATTTTAACGGAACTCTTGGCGTATTGATTAGGTTGCGTAATTACTACTTGAAAAAAAGTTTAGTAATTATTTTTCAATATAAAACTGTAATTTAAATATAAAAATATGAATAAATAAAGCGTTGAATGACTTAAATGATTTTGGATCATTGAATCGCATATCTTGTTAATATGAGGCCAAATATTTGTAAGTTGAATTTTAATATCTGATGTGGCATCCAGTCTGTTTCTGCACTTTAACTTGATTGCAGCATAATAAGAAAATCCCGCTTTGCATAAATAGGTTAATGAAAACGGAAGTAAAAAGTAACAGCAGGTTTTGAAATACTGGGGTACTCGTCCAGAAATATTTGTGTTTTTGTTTAGAATTAGTTACTGATTAAATCAATTAGATTTTAATAATCACTTGCATTTTCTACTGGTTTAGCTGTCAGGGAAAATGGATTCTGAGCCCAGTAACCGTCCTTACTATTTTTCGGAAAATAATGCAAAAGAATTGATTTCAAGTTCTGTAGATATTCTAAAGACATTATGAGAACTTCATTAACTATTATAATATTAAATTAATGTAAAGCAGGTGAAAAAATCACTAGATTCAACTGATGAAATCCAAAATTGTATTTTTTATCTTAAGATTCAATTTTATCTCTTGTATTAAAAATAGTAATACTTGTTTCTTGTAATGATAATTTAATTGTAATTTGTAAAAATATCTGCCAGATATGCAAGTTTTATCAATTATGATGGATTTGTTCAAACTTCAATAAAATATTGTCTTGAAATATTTTATGCCTTCAGGAACACTAACAACTGACTTTGAAGTTCAAATTGTCTTAATAGTGCATTTACTCTGATAGCCATCACTAGGTAATAAAAGTGTTTTGCGTTTGTTCGCTACCCATTTCCTTGCACAAAATTTTATTTAATCTGGACTGAATCGGTTTTGATTTGACATAGTACATAGCGACTTTCACGCCTTCATTCATCACATTATTCAAATTTGTGGAAATCTTTTGTCACAAGTATTTTTTCTATAAACAATTTCTCATTATCATTTGCTCCACTTGATTTGTTTTTCTGCTTTGTGAGTTTACCTAAGAAAACATAATTAATATATCTTAAAAACGCGAAATTTAACTCCTTAAATAAGGAGACAGTTGTGAGAGAGCAACGCTAGCCACTACACCACAGGAAGTCGGCCAATTTTATTTATAGGTATAGGTAACAAAGGTTCAATTTCAAATTCTTTTAGCATAATCGCCTTAATTTATAAACGCTAATCTTGTGTCATTCCAACATACAACTGTGCAAACGTTTTGATTTGGGGGCAATTTACATAGTAGATGATGTCATTCCAGAGCGTGACACTGGAACCTAGTGTCTATTTATGCAAATTAATTAAAACAGCATACTTATTTATAATCAAGTTTCCTGGATCTCAGTGTCTGGGTACTGAATGACACCCCTTACTTCTGGAAGTTGCCTTCAAATTACTTGGTGCGTGACACTGGTATCTCATTTATATTGCATTAGTTCATCAAAACAATTCGATAAACTACCTACAAAAACAATTTAATCTTGCTTGAATAAAACATGGCCAAAATAGTCCATGTTTTCAAGTACTTTTCCGCTACCCAGGGCAACACAACAAAGTGGATCATCTGCAACACGAACTGGTAATCTTGTTGTTTAGATTTAGATTTATTGTTGTTTCCATTAATCCTCGATTGAGGAAATAGGATACGTCATACATTAAAAATTAACAATGAACAAAATAAAGTACATAATTAAAGACAAATAAACATAAAATAAATTAGTAAAAGAAAGTGTATATAGACAAAAGTCAATATAAACACAACACGGACACACACTGGGAAACACAAACAAGCACACACTGAGGAACACGCAATGGAGTTTTAACTACTTGGAGCTCTGCGACCAGGAAACTGTCCTTCCGTCGTAGCTCCAAGCAATACATGAAACAAACAAACAAAAGAGCAGAAAAAACTGAATAGAAATTTTAAGATAGGTTATGTGCTATTTTATAAGGCAGCTCATTCAACACTTTTTGCAGGAACCTTGATTTAAATACTAGAAGTACGATTAAGAAAATCCTTACCGAGTAAAACGCGCCATTTAAAAGAATATTTTTACTCTGCTTCACGAAGCTTTTGTAGGTACTATTTTTAACCTCTGGTGGAAGGCTGTTGTATAAAATTATCCCGGTATTGTGAATACTTTTCTGGTGTAGAGCAAGGCGATGCTTGTCCGACCTTAGAGCTGAACGATTTCTAGTCGCGTATTCATGAAACTCGCCATTTGTTTGAAACAAATTAGTGTTTCGCTTTACAAACTTTAATATTTCATAAATATATACGCTTGGTAAAGTAAGTATTTGAAAACTTTTGAAGAAAGGTTTGCAACTCGATCTAGAATTCGTGCTAGAAAGTATTCTAACTGCACGCTTTTGCAACTTAAATATTTCATTACTCCTGGAGCAGTTTCCCCAATTAGAGATGCCATAGCTCATAATTGAATGAAAATACGCGAAATAAACCATTTTGACGTACTTTTTGTCAACGTGTTGCATTAGTATTCTCAGAGAATATTAATAACCTTTCATTAATAACCTTACCCAAGTTACGCAATAATCCACCGCCAACAGATAAAATTATTCCTCTATCAACTATATCAGAAGAAAGTTCAGGTGGAGTACTTTCCAGTGCAGTCCTAATAGCAGAAATTATCTGATGTACAGGCTCTATTAGGCTCTCTGCAACTTGATATTCTGATAAAAGCATTTCTTTTGGCATACCACTCACTAAATCCCTGCCTTTAATTATCATTCCCTCTTTGTTGTTTTCAACTGGCAGACTGGCTGAACCGACGTTTTTCTTAATTTTTTCAGCAGTTGTTTCGCCAATCAATAACTTATGATTTTCACGAATGTATGACTTTATTGCCTCATCCACAATTCTAGTTGAATAAACACGTCCACACTTACTCCATGTTACCCATGTTTCCTATTGTAGTGAGAAACAAGGAATTGGGTTTCTTTGTTTCGCAGCGTTGTTGAAGATGTGTGAAATGATTCTCCTATTAGATGCAGGCGGAGTTTTCGTCTTACAAACTTGAGTATTGGAACAGGATATTATAATTCATAGAATAGATAGAATCACTCGAAACTTTTTGCAAGAAAACCTATTCAGGCCCCGTGTTCAGCGAAACACAGTTTGGTAAACCCGGACTCAGATGAACCAGACAGGGAAGCTCTTAGTATCGGCGTTGTTTGAGAAGATTTAAAGGAGAATGCTCATTTCCTACCACGATTTACACAGGAATTTATGTAAGATTTTACCTATACCAGAGACTGCGTGTCAGTTGACCAGCGGCGATCTACAGAGAACAAAAGACCGGTATTGTCTGACCTTGAAATTGATCCATTTGTAACTTCCTTCTAATTTTCTCAGATTGCCAATTTGGAGTGAGAAATTTCATTTTTTAATAAGAAGGCCCTTAATATATACGACTCTAGTTTAGTATCTCATAGCTTTACGTCTTAGTCATTAAGGAATTAAAAGTTGAGAAGTTTGTTTTCATTGATATTATTAATCCCAAGAATCCGGCTCATTTAGTAATTTGTGACATAAATGTACAATATTTAATTCCAAAATGTAAAAGTTATTTATCCACACCAGTCCTATTATATTCCTCATTAGATGTAGTAACCCAAGTTAATCATCTCAGTTAATTGCTGTTTGTTGTGGTATTCAGTCCTTAGACTGGTCTGATGCAAACCTACATGATATCCTATGTTTCACACGTCTTTTCATTTCCGCATATCTAGCACATCCCACAACTGTTTAGCGTATTCCAACCATGACCTCCCTCTCATATGGCCAAGGAGCAAAGTCATGGCTGTTCAGGATAATTTGCGAAATCTATGAAACAAGAAGAATTTCAAAAGATTTTAGTAAAAATATTATAATAATCATACAGAAAAAGACTGGGGCTGATAGATGCGAACAGAACAGGGCAATTACTTACTTATGTATCTCATGCATGCAAAATATTAACGAAAATAGGACGATGGAACATAAAATAATGCGACATAGGGGAAGATCAGTTTGGTTATAGGAAGAATGTAGGGGCAAGAGAAGTAATATTGACTTTGCGTCTATTTTCAAAAGACAGGATATGAAAAACTGGACTACGTTCATGAAATTTGTAGATTTAGAAAAAGAGTTTGATAATGTAAACACTATTAACGATTTTTATGAGCACAGTAATAAAATATCGAGAAAGAAGGCTTATACATATCTCTACAGAAGGCAGTCAGCAGAAATAAAGTAAGGAGTAAGACAAGGATGCAGCCTGTCACCCATGCCGTTTAACTTATATATAAAAAGCGATGAAGAAAGTTAAAACGGAATATGGAAATGGAATCATACTGCAAGGAGATGAAATAAAAACTCTACGCATTGCCAATGACATTATAGTATTAGGGGAGCCAGAAGAAGACTTGGAAACCATAATAAATGGAATGAACTTGGTCCTGTTGAAAGAGTACAATATGAGGATTAATCGAGGATAAATCAAGGTAATGAAGTGTAGTTTGAAAAACAGTGGATTGAGAAAGGATGTTAGATTGGGAAGGGATATTTTGAAGGAAGTTAAGAAATTCTGCTACTTGGGAACCGTAATAACTAGGGATGATAGAAGTATAGTAGACATCAAGAGTAGGATAGCACAGGCAAGGAAGACTTCAGCAAAACAGAGGAATTTACTTACGGGTAATATAAGTGTGAATATTAGGAAATCGTTACTAAAAATGTTCGTATGGAGCGTGGCGTTATATGGGTGCGAAACGTGGACGATAGGAGTTGGGGAAAGGAAAAGAATAGAAACCGTTGAAATGTGGTGCTGTAGGCGAATGCTGAAAATCAGATGGGTGGATAGAATCACAAACGAGGAAGTTCTAAACAGAATGGGGAATAGCGAACAATATGGAGGACGTTGACCAAGAGAAAGGATAGATTAATAGTCCATATTTTAAGACTTGAGGGTCTTGTAAAATTAGTATTAGATGGAAGTGTGTGAGTAAAGAACAGAAGAGGCAGTGCATTATATTCCATATCAATTATATGAATAATATGGTATTGTTATATTTGAGTTATTGTAAATAATGCATGAGAACCAATGCAAGTTTTTGACAAACTTAAAGTAATATAATAAATTTTTTGTATTTCATGTTATGTAGGAAGAACAAACGACATTTATGAACCTGAATTACAGAACTAATTTGTAATTTGTTCTTCCAGCATTTCAGGTTTACTAAGAATGTTTACGTGAATGATAGTAGCATTTATTGGAATATAATTAAAATTTTCCGAAGCATTAGTTAGTGAAATGCTACGCACAGTGTAAGAAAATTACAACTGAAAATCTAATAACTATTTATGATTCCATATTGTTGTGATATTGTTACTCTAGTTTAATACTTAATTCTTTTTTAGGCTTATCTGTTTGTAAGCGAATTTTATTTTTATATAATTAGGAATTCAGATAATCTGTTAGTAAAAATTTAATTAAAATTCTGTTAATATAATTATGACGTTGTCCATATTTTTAGACTTCATCCGATAAATTTTTAATGGATGTGGATAAAGGTATCCACAAATAATGGTCTTAACGTCGTAATTATATTAATTATGTATACTTAATTGTAATAATATTAAATTTAAATTTTTCAATTGGTAAAATTGTTTCTGCATCGTTAGTTCATTGGATTTACGGATGTTCTTTGTTGTTATTTATGAATGATGGAACTGTATTTTAATTACTTATATTTAGTATTTAATGTAAATTACATGCTTTGTGTTTTTATCTCTGTAGTGATTTTCTATTGACTATAAAAATGTAATCTTCCCTAATCCTTAGTTTAACAGGATGTATTACACCACCATATAAAAAGGCTGATAATTTAACATGTTGTTTAAAGTTCTTCAAATTATTTATTGCATCACCTGAAACTGTTCTACTTTTAACGCAAAGTTTATGTGCAATTTTTATAAACGATTAGCTTATAATTATGTATTAAATTTAGAATTTTAGACTTATATGGCCAGTAATAACTATACTAAACTTCTTGTTGAATTCTAATGGGGGTATAATATTCTGAAATTAATTTAGAACTGCTTTTATATACAACTATTAATTTCGTTTTATTTAAATAACTGCTGGTTTAATATATTCCATTCTTTTAAAAAGCTGAAACGTTAAAAGGAGAATATTACGGAACTATTATTAATATGTGATTACCCGAAATTATATTTGATTTTTCTCACAAAATGTTCCCGGAATCATAATTTATATTATGACATGGAGGGAAACACGACTCACTTGTATTAAGTAGCGTGCATTGTTTGTTCATTAAACTGTCTGGCACAGGTTCGCGAAACGCTATTTGAGAGCTGTCTCGCGATAGGAAGTGATGAATAGCGCCTGAGCTAATAACAAACGACTGCCGGCATGTTTCTATTATCTCTGACTCTATTGTATCTTTGCATTTCTTTCCCTTGCTTTTTCCTCGCTTATGAATGTTCCCTTCTTCTATCTATGTGAATCATCACACACACACACACTTCATCCAATTCTTTGTGTCATGCATTTGTATTCTTTTCTGCAGTTACCAAAGTCCATCACACTAATGGACGACGTAACAAAAAGAATAAAGGTGTTATTTAAGATCTATACATTCCGTATTAATTATTTTTATCGTTCATATTTATTTGTTATTAGGAACATTGGTTATTAAAGAGTGTATTTGTAATTCAATAGGAGATTTACATTTCTAAATAAGTTCAGCGATATCAACTATATATTAAATTTTTGAATTGTTCAATAAATAAATCTATTCTTATGTATAAATTATACATGCAGAGAAAAAATTGTGACAATTCGAGTGTGTTGTTTGTTTTTAATTAAATTAGTTCCTTCATAATTTATTTTTGTTTTAATAATCGTTTATTTCCTCGCCTCCACCAATATTTCGATGATACAGTGACGCATTTTCTGGTAAGCATACTTTATGTGTGCACACGGTATACTGAAATATTCTATTAATTAAGAAAATAATTAATGTTTTTTTTATTACTTTACATTCCATTTCTTCCCCAATCTCTACCCAAACTCACAGAAACAAAACACTGTTATATTGCTGGCAATGATATATTTATATTGCTCCAAGTAAAACGTACATCTATATTTATTTGAAATAAATATTATCTTCTACACTACAACGTCAGTAATTGTGAAGTAGTATATTAAACCAATATTTCTTTGACGGTCTTTACGTAAAGCATTAGATATAAACATTGTATGTCCACTTGAAACCAATGTAGCGTAGTAGGTCTCCTACCTAATATTGATATCAAGAACATGCTAACTGGCGACAGCCAGGTAAGACGGGGTTTTCCCGCCGCCAGGCTGGCGGTCGGGGGACATTCCCGTTTGCGTGTTTATAATGTTAAGCTTGTTTTTGGGGAAGGAGCTGTGGTACGCGATTGTTTGCGTATTACATAAGATGAATTAAATTCTTATTTATTTATTAGTATTATATGATACGTAAATATTTAGACCTAAGCTAGGCAAAGTCGGGAACATGACTGAACGTGATTGGTTATTTAAATGACGAATTGCTGTCATCTTATCGGTCAGAAAACGGAAACATAAAGGTTAGGAAATCTGATTGGATGAAGGAACTTGAAGGCCAGATGAGGCAGAAATGTGGGTGACAGATGGAACGCAATACGGATCAATCTGGTCAATGGAATGTGATCTCTGATGTGGACCTTCCGCTGGTAACAGCAAAACAATGGTAGAGGATTTTCCCTAGAGGCCGGAAACTATAATAATGCGGCCAATAATTTCAGTAGAGGATTAAGAGAGAAATTTATTGGGCCTAGACACATGACCAGTGGAAATAGAAAGACAGCGTCCCAAAGTCCGAAGGACAACGACTGGAGTAAAAACAGATTGAAAGCATCCCCTCCATAAGGGGGGCGTAAAAATCACACGCCCATGAGAATTATTAGACCAGTGCGTGGTTTTCAGCGGGTTCTTGGAGAGAGGGTTCAGTCAGAAAACATTCAACATTTGGTCAGTCAGAAACATTCAACATTTCGGCAGTCAGTAACTTTCATCATTCGGCAGTCAGTCAAAATCATCCAGTGAAGAACATTTCGGTCAGTAAAAAAACATTTCATCAGTGAGAAACATTCTAACATTCCATCCGTAAATCAACGAGTATTCCTGGACGACGAGATGAGTACCTCAGACGTTTGTAAAAATTCTCTAACAAGCAGTCACGGGACGACGCGCAGTCAACACCAACCACCACCAGCAGCCTGCAGTGACGCCTTGGACCATTGACAGGCTTGGTGACGCACTAAACCTTAATTGTTTCTCACATCTGGTCGCAAGCTATTTAAGTTCTCGTTTTCCCCCCATATATTTGAATTTAATCCAATTGAGCAAAAAGATATTAATGTTCCAGACTGAGCCAGCGAGGGTCACATTTAATTCAAGTCCTATAAAATCCTTTGTTAAATTTAAATTAATAATTATTAATTTCACCTTTCCATATATTAAATTTCAAAGTTATCGTTTTTTATATTGATCATTATAATAATAGTCATATTTAAAATTCATCTCCCTACCGTACGCAATAAATAAAACCATTACCACAGAGCATTCGCCCTTCAATTTTTCCAAAGGACACTGTTACCTGTGTCATGGAAAATATCCCGCGCTGAACGAAGGACTCATGAGGATTGGTGGAACAAACATTACGTGGGAAAGGGTTTTCTCTTGGAGAAGGGATATACGAGTTGAGCTGGGAGGTGAGGAGCCGAAAAATATTCGGTGTGGTGCAAGACATTGAAAAGGCGAGGAGGCAGAGTAAGAGAATAGTTCTAGACGTTGAGAGGGAAAGGAGGTAGAGATGAAGAGTTGATCAAGACGTTGAGAAGGCGACGAGGCAGAGGAGGTGTGAATTGATATTTATAACAAGGAACACTAGAGGAAAGAAGGAGGAAAAACGCGTTTTTCTCAATCGCCGCCAACACCAGGTTCATATCACTGGAAGAGGAAAAATCTACAATTGAATCCAAAGGAATAAGAAAGTTCAGGTCGCCTAGTAACCTGCATCAAGACACGAATGAAAACAAAACAGGTTCATCAAGTGAACGAAACCTATGCTGCACGTGGTTACCCCAATGAGTATTTAACCCTGATTTTTAAAAATCGTCCCCTTTAATTAATTAATTTATTTGTAATAGCGCGCAGGACCCCCTTTTAAGTGATTTTTATATAATTAAAATTATTATATCATACCCTTAAAGTAATTTCATTATATAATTTAAATAGCTCCTACGATAAACATTTACACCAGTAACATAGCTTTAGTTAAAGAATTCCAAACCTATTTAATATTTACTTTCTTTTATTTAATAAATATGCTAAGAATTATTTGTCTAGCTAATTGGGTTAAGTTAAATAAGAAACTTGTTAAAAAATTGATTTATTGGTAGCAGGGTAAGTTATATAAAAATGATTTGAAAACTAGCTGGGTGCCCGGCGGTGCCCAGGAATTCCTTAAAATGAGCCCACTGCAGTATTGAAGTCAACACATGATTGAATCATTGGCAAGAGCGTCACTCAGTATCTGAATCGACCTTAAATAAACACATATGGAAAAATACACAGAAAGGCAATTATATTTATAAGGAGAATATACTTTAACCATCTCTTTGTCTGATTATCGAAAATAATGTGTGTAGACTCTTTATACATTCTTCAAAATATAAAACTGGGCGTTTAAGTCCCTGGACTTTATATAATTTACCTTAATCATCTGCCATCCGACTTATAAACAATTTTTCAATTTTATTAACTAATTAAAAGTATCGTTATTAAAATAAAACATTAGTTGAAGAAAAAATAAGCATTCATAATAGAATTGCAGAGTCGATATATATTATTTTAAATAGAGAATCCTTAGTTAATAATAAGAATAAAGAAGCTTAAATTGAATCACAGTATGCGGATATCTACGCCAATAAATAAAATAGAAGAGTTTATCTGTCTGACTTACTATCTGTCTCGAATAGTCTCCAAAATAGCTCAATGAATTTCAATGAAAATTTCAGGGATTGAATTTTTCGTGTGTGTTTCATTTCGATATATTGAAGTTTTCAGAAGATATTTATATAAATATTTATAAATCCATTGAATTTACGACTGAATTGCTCATTTTTATTGTCTCTGAAACATATGAAAGCGGAATCTGTTCTAAACAAACTGCTAGTTATACGGTTTGCCCTCTAGCGGTCATAAAAAGATGATTCTTTATATTCAAATAATTCAACGTGTTGTTTATTTTAGAGCAAAATAAAAATAACCATTTTGGCGCGAACGAAGTCGCGGAGCTTAACTAGTTATTAATAGATTACATAATGAATAATACAAATATTACGAATTAGACACTAATCAACATATATAGATTTCTTTTTGTAACAAAGATAAATGTTTAATACTGACCTGTTTTTAATAAATTTTTGTATTTCTTGTAATATTATATTTGACGTATACTATTTCCTCAGCCGAGGACTAATGGATTGACTTATAATAAATCTAAATCTAAATAATATCTATAATGTACAGTTTTACCGATACCTGACGATAGATTAATCGATAGCACTAATGTTACACAGGACTTTAAATGTTAGTAGTGTGACGATATGCCTACGGAATTAACAGCAGACGTGTACTGGTACTTTTATATATATATTCATTACTTGTTTTGCGTTTTAGAATGATTTTTACCTCGAAGGTCGAAAGATCTCTTGTTTTGAAATTAAAACATTGGGACTGTTATAAGTTGGTTATATTGTAGTTAAAAAATTATTAACAATTTAAGCTATTAATTTTTATAAATGACATTACATCAACGCAATAATTTGAAAACTTATCCGTCTCTAGTCAGAATTGTACCAGCACGAAGGTTTTTTAATACCATATAATAAGAATGTAACGAAAAGAATTTTTTCAGATAACTTACTTTATTTCTCAACAGTCTCATTCCTAGGCTGTACACTTGTCCTAGCAAGTTTCTAATTCTTTTAACCCGTCACAAAAATAGTTAAAAAAATACTCCACCACAGCTTCGATCACTTCCTTATTTGATGAAAAGATCCTACTCAAATTTTAAAGTTCGAGTAAAAGAAGAAGTCACTTGATGCTAGGTCTGGAGAATAAGCTGCATTAGAAGGCATTTCGAATCCCAATTGGATTCGGCTGTTGTTAGCGCATTGTTTTGGGAAAACAGCACTCTCTTGGTCGTTTTTCAGTCCCCACCCTTAACAAGCGATCCAACAGAGCATCGTAAAATAGTCATTTTACAGTTGTACCCTTTTCGAAAAATCTATGAGAATCCCACAAGACAGGGCCATCACCTATCCAGCTGACAAAACGGTCCTAGCCTTTCTCTGCGCACTTACACCACCTTTTCCCATTGTTTTGATTGAATTTTGGTGTCTGGAATGTAGTGATGGATCCACATTTCATCGACGGATCCGAATCTACGATTAAACGTCTCCAAAGTTACGCCTAAAGATTGCTAAATTATGTTTCTCGGAACCCGATTTGGTCAAATGCGAACAGTCGCGGCATCCATTGCGCACAATGTTTTTTGTTCAGTTTCTCAGTTGAAAATTATATGGCATTAACTACCTCACGCACTTTAAGTTATCGACAACTTTTTCAGTGTTTTCCTGAATGCTGACCTCAATTGGGTGGCTGGAGAAAATTTCAATTTCTGTGCTTCTGAGACTTCGTTTAAACTGGTAATGTATTAAAATACGCGAAATAAAATTCTAGTCCCGTATCTGCGTTCCTGGCTGCGTGTGGCACTCGCATTCTTTAGAATAAAAGGATGACCCTTTACGCTGAATAGAAGAGAAAATCCATTTACGAAAAGGGATACCCCGTAAATAATTCGGATCTGCTGCTGAAAGTCGGATGTTGCGTGGATAATCCGGAATCTAAGAAAGTCACGGAGAGATGCAAAACATATGAGATGTCTATACTCTCTGCAGTTGAAATTTTCCTTTTAGTTGTAATTGTTAAAGAGCAATCCAATAAAGGTTATTGAGAATTGTAGGCCACTTGTGGTCTGAAATCTAGAGGAGGTCTTTATGGTTCCCGCCGAGGTTACGTGGGAAGGGATTTTGCAGACGGGGACAGATGTTGAGAGGTCCGAAAGAGTGGATATGATTTTAAATAAATTGTTAGCCACTGAAATGGGGAGAGGTCGGAAGGTGTGGATGGAACTTAAATTGTGAACCGCTCAGGTATGATGTAGAGAGGACGGCAAGTGCCGACCGAAAAACTAAATTGCTAGCCGCCGAATGGAGATAAGGGAGTCTCCGCCTGATTTGCCCAGGCGTCAACGAGACAATGAGATTCAGCTCCGACGGTGATTTAACGGTGTTAAACTAAGATGCAACCATCATCATCACTATCCACACCAGAACAGAATGCAGACGCAGAAACTTTGCGGTAATAGTTCAATTGTATTAAATAGAGTTCACATTTGCCTGGTCTATTGTCAATATCTCATTACGAAGGAGGCTGGGACAGATAGATGCGAACAGCACAGAACAATTAGTTTAGTATCCCATGCATTCAAAATATTAACGAAAATAGTATATAGGAGAATGGAACGTCAAATAGAATGCGAGTTACGAGATGATCACTTTGGTTTTAGAAAGAATATATGAACAAAAGAAGCTATATTGACTTTGCGATTAATTTTAGAAGACAGGATACGAAAACCGGCCTACGCTCATGGCATTTGTAGATTTAGAAAAAAGCGTTTGATATTGTTAACTGGAACACGCTATTAAGGATTTTGAAGACCACTGGAATAAAATATCGAGAAAGGAGGCTAATACATAACCTCACAAAGACAAGCAGTTGTAATTAGAACAGAAGACCAAGAAAAGGAAGCCGTAATCAAGAATGGAGTAAGACGAGGATGCAGTCTGTCACCCATGCTGTTTAACTTATATATAGATCAGGCGATGAAGAAAGTTAAAACGGAATATGGAAAAGGAATCATTCAGCAAGGAGAAGAAATGAAAACCTTACGCTTTGCCGACGATATTATAGTATTGGGACGAACCAAAATAAGACTTGGAAACCATAATGAATGATATGAACGTGGTCCCGGAGAAAGAGTTCAATATGAGGATTAATAGAGGCAAAGCAAGGTAATGGAGTGTAGTATGGGAAATTCCGACATGTCCGACCCTCATTTTCCTAACGACATCATTCCGATTGAAGTTTGCTGGACAGATGGGTCGTTTTCCTGGAACACAATTCCCAGACAGTATGCATACAGCATTTGGGGATCAGCTGCAAGTTCCTATATTGAATGCATACAAAACAAACAAAATAGTGCTCTACGGATGATTACCGATGCACCCTGTTATGTACGCAACTCAGTTATACAGATTGATCCATGTGTGAGTACAGTAACAGATACAATCAAACTGAATTACTTCAATGTCTAAGCTCCATAAGTCCTTAAAAAAACTCCTACAACACAAAATAGAGGTGTAAGAAGACATCAATGAAATGTAACAACTGGTAAGATCAGTTATAATATTTTATCCTCAAAATAAAGAAAAACAATTGCCAGAAAGGACCACTTTCCTATTCGATTTTACCAGGCTGTCGTTGTTAGGCAATAAAGAATAATATTACTTTAACTCTCCATCTGTTATTCATCTATTTACATATTATTATTATATAAATTAAGTTAATAATAAATTTGTGGATCAATTTTCAGCGGGTTAGAGTAGACGTAGAAATGGCTCCAGTAAAAAATAACGGCTATAAAATTCACGTAGACATGGAATTCTTTTAAATCCTTTCTAGTATACGTATTTTTTATTCCTGTTTCATTTATATATGTATATATATATAATTACTTTATTTATATTTAAGAAATCAGTGCAGTACATAAAAATATATTGGGCCGAAATTCTTATTGGTATAAACTAAATTAAATGGTTGAACTTTTTTCTGATTTTTAAATTTATTTTATAAGAGCTGTATAATTTTTTTTGAACCAAAATCTCAGCTTCAAGCTCCAACATATAATTTTCTCGATACTATGCTTATTCTAATAAATCACCTTAAGAAAATCGTGGAAAGGGTGAAGTTATTACCATCGTTAGCTACTTTTATGGGGTCGTTTTATCGTCTCCTAGCGAGGAAAGCGTGAGTTTGAATGTTGAACGTGTACCTATCATGTTTCTTCTGCCAACCTGTCCGTGTATGCGTGTTTCTATAATACTTACATGCATTAGTCAGAGTCCACACCGTAGTTTTGGAGCCACATCGGAAAAATTTTACATTAACATGAACCTAAAATTATTATAAGGTGACATCGCATGACATATATTACATCAATTTAAAGATTCTTTAACTGGCATTGCAAATTAATAATATATATTATTAATTTGCAGTGCAATAATTTGCTATAATATATATATTATTAATTTGCAGTGCAATAATTTGCAATACTATACATATTATTATTATTAATTTACATTGCCCATATATATATATATATATATTATTAATTTGCAATGCCAATTACAGAATCTTTAAATCTAAAAAAATGTATATGTCATGCGATGTCACATTATAATAATTTTAGGTTCATGTTAATATATATATATATATGTATATATGTTGCCAAAGAGTCGGTTAAGAATTAACATACGCACATTATTTAAATCACACAATATTGATATCACCTATAAAACAACCAAATCGTTTGGCTTTATAACTAAAAGCTGCGGAGATTATAATAATAAATTATAAGGATAATGTAGTGTATGTACATAATTTCCTGTAAATATTACAAATTGTGGTACATAAGGAAAACAAAGAGGCCATGTGAAACTCGCCGTAAGTAACAGGATTATAATTTAAAACAACCTAATGATAAGCATTCTATTTCATAATACATATTAACTCTAATAACCACAGTTTCCATTGTATAATGCAATACATTCTTAAACGAAATATTATCCGAGAGTAATGCCTGAAATGTTATTAATCACAAATGAAGGTTAAAACAGATGGTAAACAAGCTCAGAAACATTTAGTATTGTATTCTGAAATTTTTGGGCTCTCCTTTAGGATATCTTTGTTATATCTTCTTTGACTTGTAGTGCAGCCCCGATAAGGTCTACGGAATGTAGGGGGAAAGTAGTACGTTAATAATATTTTGTATTATAATGTGCAAGTATTTATGTCTTTCTAAATAATATAATTTGTGACTACTTTGTCATTCTATATTGTTAATGGCTTATATTCTTAATAATATATTCAATGTTTAATAGATTCTTATAAATGTTTTTTTTGGAATAGTAATACAGCGTAATAAATGTTACACTTTTACAATTTTAAACTTGTATTTTACGTTTTTTATTAATAATTTGGCGCGTACCACTCACTAAATGAAAGTTTTCATCAATAAATATGCTGACAAAAGTACCGAAATAAGCAAGACCTTAGTGATTCAATACTCGTTAATATTTGCACTAAATAAATTTAATTTCTTCCTCTTTTTTTCTTGATTATGTCGCACGTCGCTTGTCCAGAATTCATTAGTACTCTGACGAGACAATAACTGTGAGCCAATCTGCTGTGGTGTAGTGGTCAGTGTCAACGCCTCGCATTAAGGGTTCGAAATAAAGACGGATGTTTGTATTACTCATTGTCATAAAAAAATGGGGTTAACTGAAGGAGAATCGATATGCTGACAACGTACCACTCCAAATACGGAGAATTACAGAAGATTTTAGTAATTTAACTTATATTTAGAACAGGCGACGAAGAAAGTTAAACCGGAATATGGAAAAGGAATCATACTGCGAGGAGAAGAAATAAAAACGTTACGCTTTGCCGACGATAGTGTAGTATTGTAGTATGGCATGATCACACAAAATGACTGCTTTTCGGACGTGCCATGGAAGATGACTGTGGTAGTTCTTTGGATAGGTCAAATCTCCAAATTGGATGTCGTCTGTTGTTGTGGTATTCAGTCCTTCGACTGGTCTGATGCAACCCTCCATGCTGACTTATCTTGCGCAATTTCTTATAACTAGCACAACCAACATCCTCCCTACTTTGCTTAGCGTATTCCATTCTTTGCCTCCCTCTTTTGTTATTATCCCCACACACTTCCCTCTATTGCTAATTTTACAAGATCCTCGTGTCTTAAAACGTGGCCTATTAATCTATACCTTCTCTCTGTCAACGTCCTCAATGTTGTTCGCTTTTCCCCCTATTCTGTTCAGAACTTCCTCGTTTGTGATTCTATCCAGACATCTGATTTTCAGCATTCGCCTATAGCACCACATTTCAAAGGCTTCTATTTTTTCCTGTCTGCAACTCCTATCGTCCACGTTTCGCACCCATATGACGCCACGTTCCATACGAACATTTTTGCAACGATTTCCTAATATTCACACTTATATTACCCTAAGTAAATCCCTCTTTTTCGCGAAAGCCTTCCTTGCCTGTGCTTTCCTACTCTTTATGTCTACCATCCCTAGTTATTACGCTTCCCATGTAGCAGAATTCCTTATCTTCCGTGAAAATACCCCTTCCCAATCTAACACCCTTTCTTATTCCACTGTTTCCCATTCTACACTCCATTACCTTGGTTTTCCTCTTTTAATCCACATATTGAATCCAGGACTACGTTCATGCCATTTATTATGGTTTCCAAGTCTTCTTCTGACTCCCCTAGTACTACAATATCGTCGGCAAAGCTGTAAGGTATTTATTTCTTCTCCTTACAGTATGAGTCCTTTTCCATATTCTGTTTTAACATTCTTAATCGCCTGTTCTATATATAAGTTAAACAGCATGGGCGACAGACTATATCCGAATATAGTAGTTTAAATAAATGATGGGCCCAGTATTCAAATAATCGGTAATGGAATACAAAATGAAACTATAACGACATAATGAATACAGAGTAATTAAGTCTAATATGCTTTCGTATCATTACAGAATTCTTTATACAAATATCTTTCTACTAATTATATTTTATATGTTTATTATCTTTTTGAACTCATAAGAAAATAGTTTGCTTCGGATAAACAAAAAAATTCGTGTTAGGTCCTATGATATATATGAGTGCATGTACCGATTGGTGGAAGACAATCCTATCAGTCATGGTGGACCACTTGGGCCGAAAATGTCAGAGAAGAGAGCTCTAATAATATTTGGGACCGACAAGTTGAGAAAGTCATAGGACACCGTAAGACTTTGACATTCTTTATATAACCGTAGCAGCCAGAAAAACAGACGTCATATACAGCAATCAGCGGACGCAATATTCATGTTGAAGGTAGAAAGGAAATAATAGGCTCATGATAGCTGATTTTGCCCAAGATGTCACCGTAACAACCCAATGAATCTTACCAATGTATAGATATATATGCCTTAATATATGGACTGCAACTGTGCTGGTTGAAATGATCACGCCCAGTTTGAAGCGGGAAAGTTAATAACAAATCAAGTTAAAGCGACCAAAAATTTAACTGTGGACGGACATTTTTTTACCCCCCCCACCCCCCCCCCCATCGGAGAGATTCCCAAATCAGGAAAGGAGCAAGAGGATCAGTGTCTTTGCTGCATGGCTAAAAAGAAAACACTTCCAAATATATTTGAAAGATAGCTTCCATGCCATTAAACTGTACGGCCGATACTTCATAGTCGCCCGTACAAATCTCCCGCGTCCTCACTGTGGACCATCACCTTCGGCGACCAATCATGTCAAAAGGACTTCAATCTGAAGGTCCAGCTGCTATGAAATGTCAGTAGGTGATCTAGCCACGATAACCCAACCAGAAACACCGCAGACGAGAGTCTGTTTTTCCTTCTGCTACTAAGCCAAATTGCGTAGAGTACAGAGATTCACATTTCTCCCCGTGTATCATTCAGTTTCTCACCACGGGTCTCACATCAGCTCTGTTTTTAAATTCTTTAAGAACCAGCACGGATTTTTATCGGTCTTTTCGTGTGAAAGTCAGATAATCAATTTGTTTCAAGGTCTAGCAGACGAAGTCGATCGTGGTGGTAGAAGAGACGCCATTATTATTAATTTGGCAAGGGCTTTCGATACACTTCCTCACGACATTTTGATTAAAACGTTGGATGGGACGGATGTTGACTAAAGAGTAGTTCGCTGATTACAAGAATTCTTAAAAAAATAGGCTACAAAAAGTTGAAGTTAGGAAAGTAACTTCAGAATTTGGATCTGTATCATCGGGAGTCCCCCAGGGATCAGTCATTGCTCCACTATTGTTTCTCATATTCATTAATGATTTACCAAATGATATACACTCTAAGGTCCGACTTTTTGCAGATGACTGTGTAATCTACACGGACGTAACTAGGGAAGCAAGACACAGCTGCTTCCAAGTACAAGGGCGAAGCAAAATAATCTCAAAATCAACAATAACAAAAGTTATGCGATCAGTTTTACTAAAACGCTCCTTCAATATGCCTTGGAGTTGGAGAAATAGTGATTCATAAGAGAAACTGTAAATACCTAGGTATTTATTTCAATAGTAAGCTGGGGTTGGCGGAACAGGTATTAATGTATATAAATTTAACATAAACCTAAATGATAAAATTAAGACATCCATTAATGAATACCAACTTAATAGATTAAAGGTATTGTAAAATGAGTTTTCAAAAAGGGCGGTTGAAATTGCTATATTTATTCCGATGTAAAAATTCTAACAATTATAAAGACCCTCAACACCATTAACCTAATGTTAACGGAGCCATACTCCTGAACGATAAATAGTTTAATCATAAGATAGAATATGATAAAATCAAGATCCTTCATTATATAAGGGATTTACAAAATATGAAAATTAAAGAAGGAATTTACATATAGAGAAATTTGAAAGAAGTAATGAGTAATTGGCAGAAATGGAAGGATATTTAAAAAAATATACGATTATAATACTTATGTTTAAATAAAAATAGTCGCAATAGATTAGAGTCCATATTACAGTACGAATAACGACATCACGGAAGATATACCTCAAATGTTCAAACATATAACTGGTATTAAAAATCACTATTACTTTATGGAAATCCAAACATTTTTTAACAACTAAGCTTTTAAAAGAATCTAATATGTGAGGGTTGTTTAATAAGTCTGATAAAAGAGTAGAAGGAATTATTTTTTCTGAACGACTTTCTTTACTTATGAACAGAGTCTCCTTCGTTGGCCAGCGAATATCCAATTTTTCAACCTATCACAAAAATCGGTTTTGTCAAGCTTTGAAAAACACTCCGTCAAAGACTCGATCACTTCCTCACTTAATAATATTTTTTGCCACCAACCCAAATGTACAAGTTTGGGAACTAGGAGTAGACTTCCGTCATAGAGTGCTGCAGAGTGCACCGGAGCATTGTACAGGTGAAACGCCGTTTTCTTGGATGTTTCTCAATTATCACCCCTTTCAATCGGTCCAAAAGAACAGCATAAATGAATCATTTTCCAAGAAATTTATGAGAGTCAAAAAAGACTGTAGCCATAATATTTCCTGTTGACAAAACGGTCTTTGCCTTTTTCTGTGCACTCTCACCAGGTTTTGTTCATTATTATGAATATATTTTGGTCTATGGAGCGTACAGATGGAACCAAGCTACGAACCAGCGCAAAATGTTTTGTTGGTTACTCATAGATGGTGTTAGGTTCTGCGAGAAATTTTGTTCCCAATCCGTTTTTGGTTCAATGTCAACGGTCGCGTACAAACCTTTTTCATAGCTAGTTTTTCATGGAGGATGAAACTACAACACGAACTTATGCGCTCTTTCATTACGATATTGGGAACTTTTTCGATGATTTCCTGACTCGTTGAGCGAGTTTCAACTTCTGAGCGTCATCAACCTCCTTTAAACTCATTTATTCAGAAGTCGATGGTCTCTAATGCTGGTGCACAGTCCACAATATCTCCATCTAATCCGATTTTAATTCGTGCAACTGTCCAACTCTTCAAATGTAAGTGCTTATTGACAGCGAAATTCTTTTTTTATCCATTGTCTCTGTCTGACTACACATGTAAA
The DNA here is from genome assembly GCA_034510155.1 of Eucriotettix oculatus. Lineage (NCBI taxonomy): Eukaryota > Metazoa > Arthropoda > Insecta > Orthoptera > Tetrigidae > Eucriotettix > Eucriotettix oculatus. The sequence continues at coordinate 259,055,197 of CM067376.1, read as the reverse complement.
GGCCGCCATATACGGGTGATCCAACAGTCCATCCTCTCAAAAATTCTGTCCGTGTGTGAGGAAACTAGGAGGGAGCGGTGGTCTTGTCGAGACATGGTTGGATTTACAACCGAGCCAATATACACCGCAACGCGTCGTTTTTTGTGAATAATTGGGGGGCTGTTTTGGAGAAAACGAAAGTTCCATGTAAAATTTGGTATCTCACAGAGAAACGCAAAACACACGGAGTATTTAGACCCAGTGGTTGAAAATTTTCCTATTGCCTGCAATTGTTAAAGAGCAAGCCAATAGAAGTGGTTCGAAATTATGTATCTTCCCACCGAGGTTACGTGGGAAGGGATTTTGCGATGCAGAAAAGAGAAGATGTTGAGATTCGAAGGAGAGAGTAAGTGAACAGAAGGTTTTGGGAAACGAGAGGAAGATGTAGGGAGACGGGAGGCAGTTGATGCAAAAATTAAATTGTTAGCCACTGAGAAAAGGAAAGTGGCCAGCTATTGTTGACATATAACTAAACTGTTAGCCGCTGGAAGACGATAAGGGAGTCTCCGCCAAATTTATACACAAGATTTCAGCCCGGACGGTGATTAACAGAGGTCACCCGATAATGCAGCCATCATCATCGATGCAGACTGGAATGAAAACGTAGAAACGTCGTAGGGTATTGCGCTGAAGGAAAATTATACGGAACAAGTCCCATCCTTTCAGCAGCTGAAAAAAAGGACCAAATTTTTAATTAATGGGGTCGGGAGGCTTGAGGGAATTTTCTCTCGCAGGTATTTCTCCCTAGATTGATTGTGGGGATCACCTTACTGTGTTGCTCTACTTTTCACAAAAATTGATAAATGTTAGTACATTTAGCGCTGGGGGTGTAAAGTGTGCTCGATGTTAAACTAATATAAATAGTGACCGACAGTTGTCTCGTATTCCTAATTTTCGATGCCGATGATGACATTAGTAGGTACCTGGTTAGGGTGGACATGAGCATGGGATACTTCTAAAATTAAAAAAAATAACACCCTCATGTTGTTACTACAAAATAATTTTATTAATAATACTAGTAATAATAAATAATTACAAAACTTACGATTAGAAATTTTGATGTCAAATTTATGAAAAACAAATTTGACTACTTTTACCAATATGTGATATAAGAATACATAGTAAGAATGTAATGTAGACTTTAAATCTAACAATGTGTAACAGTGAGAATGAAGAGTTAAACTTAACTTAATGATTAATATTATTAAAATAAAACAATATTTATCTTATAATAACCTATTAACTTTACAAAAAAAATATAACCCGTTTTAAATTAACTAATGTTAAAAAAAGAAATTTTTAATATTTGTTTTTAGAAAACTAAAAAAATATACCGATATCAAAAGTTAAAATGGGCTTTAATATTACTCAAAGAAGAATTTAAAGTGTGAACAGTATTTTAAATAATAAAATTCTCGGGTTTCAGATACGTTACGATTAAATAAATTTTTATCCAAATCTAAACATTATCTCAATCAAAATAAACACGTACGTCTAATTTATGAATACATTGAAAAACCTTGGAAGAAGGTTTTATTATTATTTTTATGTTCTTACAATCTGTTTGCAAGAGCACGTTAGGTTTTCCTATATAGCTATATAGCTTTTTCCATAATTAAGGTGACTACAATTTATAAACAACATAAATATTTTTGCTTTAATTTTGTCTGTTTCTTATTTTATATTTATGAAATAATTCTTGAAAATTACCATAAAACTAAAAATGTTAACATCTGTGGTAATTAATTTTACTCTAAAACAATAATGTAACAAATTTTTTAGCTACTTTTTAACTTAATTAGTTTTTCTTTCCTTCATAAATTTGGTACTACATTTGGGGTTGCAAATTATTTTTGAAATATTTTCATAATTAAATTTAACTGATTAAATTATTAGGTTGAGTGAATAGAATTTTGTCTGTATCTGATCGTTAATTTAATTATTGATAAAGCACACGTTTGTTGATTTAATAACACATCTGGCTAATTTGAGTATGAATATTAGGAAATCATTTCTAAAATGTGGTGTTATCTAGGTGCGAAACGTGGACAATAGGACTGCAGACAGAAAAAGAATAGAAACATTCAAAATGTGGTGCTATAGAAGACTGCTGAAAACCAGATGTGTGGATATAGTTTGTTAGTAACGATGAAGTTCTAAGCAGAATAGGGGAAGAGAGAACAATTTGGAGGACTTTGACTAAGAGAAGGGATACATTAATAAGCCACGATTTGAGACATGAGTGTCTTGTATAATTAGCATTAGAGGCAAGCGTGTGGGGTAAGAACAGAAGAGGGAGGCGCAGGATGGAGTACGTTACTGCCGTCGTCAAATTAGTGGAGCCCTGAGTTTGAATCTTCACTGTGCCCTTTTGGATTGACGTACATTATTGCAAATGGCCTCATTTTACGCAGAATTTAATACCATGTTATGAAATGTAAAATGGTCGGGGGTCGGCAAGCGGGCAGGTGTGCCGCCCCACTTTAGCCTCCCGTCCCAATGAACTTTTTATTCTCCCAGTACTTTTTAAAAAACTGTACAAACTTTTTTTGCGTTTCTACTTCAATGAAGCTTATATTTTATATTTATTACTTTCAAACGCTACAAGAAAAGCTTTCTCCCACTTTTCTGTGATGCGCTGTCCAAGAAGGAAGAATTTTATCTGTCTTCTGCTGCAGTTTCAGACTATTCGAAGCAATAGTATTAAATCTATGAGTTATCAAAGTCGAGCTATATGAAATAAAGACAAAAATCGCTGACGTTTTTCAGTTTTTTCGCCAAAATGAATGTATAAAATGATATTTAAAACATTTTTCGTTTACATATCATAAAATTGCATTAAAATTAGCGTTTAGTGAGAACTTTTATAATATCGGGCAATAATGGACACAGTGAAGCTTCATACTCAGGGCTCTACTATTTTGTCGGCGGCTGTAAGAAGATTATAGAGGGTGTAGAATGTGGTAGCTATGTAGAAATGAAAAGGCTTGCTCAAGAGAAGTCTGCATGGAGGGTTGAATCAGACCAGTTTCAGGATTGATTACGACAACAATAACAACACTAAAAATGTTTAAAATGAGAGAGATTAGGTGACGGAGGGATTGATGATAGTAAAGACTTTTCCAAAATGACACTTATTAGTATCGGCTCCTAGGAGACGCGGAGTGTCGAGAAAGATTAGTTGTATAATATTCAAACTGACTTCCAGCTGTGAGTCAAATTAATTAATTTCCTTTTGTAAGAAAATTGGGACAAATAAAGTCCCGGTAATCAGGTAGATATACATATTATTCAGTTCCTACCATCGAAATCACTGCACCGTAATTCAATGAAACGTTTTGTGCCTTACTGCGACGTATTTCTTTGCAGCAGTCCCTGCTCCGAGAATTGAACCCTTGTATCCGCAAGCGGAGGTTTCATCGATCAGCTGTAATGAGATTCTCTGCGGTGTGCGGTTTACGCATGCGCTTGCTAACATTTTCGATCAATCACGGATAATTGCTCATAAGGGCAATTGTCATTCGCTATCCGATAAACCCATTGTAATAGGGAGTGTTTAGTTAGAAAACATACCGTGCAAACAGCCTGCTCCAGCTATGCGCTCTCAAAGGCTAAATAGGAAAATCTGGATAGGCTGATATGAAACGCAGTAAACACGTCATATTTATGCCTTTAAATTCAGTCTCTTCGTGTGGTTTTAGCCTCATACAATAGAGCCAGAGGCTTTACGTTTGCGTTTGTATTATGTTGTACAACATAATTTCCAGCGAGGCAATTCTGCCTTGTTGTGAGATGGAAACGAAAATAATAAAATCGCGAGTGGTCTGATAAAATTCCTTGGGTAATAATTGTTATTGTTTAATTACAACTTTAGATCAAGTCCTTAAATAATTATTATAAACACCTAACACTATAAAATCATGAATTATTTTTCTGTAACAAATCAGGATTCCATTATTCAATCTGATCAATTCATCGTTATATTTTCTTTAAAAAAATAACCACCATCGAGTGCGCAACTGTTTGAATATTTACCGTTCTTCACACCTAAATATCCTGTCACAATCATAAGCGGCAGTTTACTCACAGTACTTAAATCAAGTCAAGATCTACTGAATTTAAAAAATATGAAAACCAATAAGGGAAGAATTATAAATGATTGTGGTCACATTTCAGACATGTAACGTGGGGAAGAAGAGATGATTATGTTAGTAAGGATGAAATCTCCCCGTAATTGATGGTAATCATTATATAAAATACAAAATTGGTTGTATCTAAAAGGAGGACTAGAATAAAGGTGTTATAAATGATAATTAAAAATATATTCAGGGCTCCATAATAGAGTTAAAACTATTCCTGTTACCTTAAAAGGGTCAAGCACAGTCCCGTGCCGTAAGAAAGTGAAAAATACTGGTGATCCCAAACTTGTGGGTCCTGGGAGTGTTTTACCCATTCAGTGTTTGTTGAGGCATAGTAACATGTGCCCAGTCTCTAACTGCAAGCGCACCTTCGTTTTATGTTGTTTTATGTGACGTTGAAATCATTTTACAGAGTATGAACGCTACTAAAGGGCATAAAAGTGTGATGAGAAATAAGATAAACAAGGAAATCATAAGTTTATGAATAGAGAAAGACAAGAAATAATAGGTATGGAAACTTAATAATACAATTAATTAAAACGGCCAAGAAGAAAATTAATAAATACCAGAAATCAACAGACTGTTAGATATAGCTCAGGCATAAAACTTGCTAAAATTACAAATTAATATTTATGTAAACTAGAGAAATTGAAATACATAGAAAATAAAATTAAAAAAAGGCATCTCATAATTACTTACAACCCTAGAAAAATTAAAATGCACATTAATAATTTACGGTTAAAACCGTTAGTAGATTCTACGAACAGTTCGACTTCCAAATTTAGTATATTCTTAAACAAATCTCTCGAAAATATTTACCTACATAATCCCTATGATATTAAAAATGTAATATAACTAAAAAACAAATAAATGAACGATAAACTATCTATTAAGGATGAGATAATTATGGGCTTAGGCTTGCAATTGTTATTTACAAACACATCTAAACAAACGCCTAAAAAGCACTGAAGGGATAAGTTTCTGAACTTATATTTCATATATTAAATATAACAACGCATTCTATAGTCAAGTGGATGAGTAACATTAAAGAGGGAATAAGTGAATTGTATAGAATCCAGGGACACGATATGAATATATCAATCAAATTAAAGGGCAAATTTCATCAACCAGTTTTTTACAAGAAAGGCTAAGTGTAGTTAAACAAAAAGACGCCTAAGAACCAGAGACAGATAGCACCATCGCACAAAAAAAGAAAATAACCGAAATTCATAAACTAATACCTAGAATAATCCAATAGACAATAGAATTAATAAATATGAATTGGCCACAAAAAGAATGATAATCTTAAAACGGTTATTAACATAGTTAAAGATAGAAAAAACTAATAACAATAAATGTTATGTATAAAATCCTAATTAAAGACTGTAATCAATTTTATATTCAACACACGGGTACAAATATAAAACATGCATTTATAACATCAGCAATCTTAAGATGAAATCTAGAATTAACACAGTCTGATCCCGATATGCGATGGAAACTAATCATTAAATAGATGATGATATAATTAATATAATTCATTTTATACGGGTTATAGAAAAAAAGAAATTACTGGAAGTAAATTACATAAATAGACATTTAAAAATCCTAACGAATAGCAAACAAGAAACGAGTGAATAGTGGGAAATTTTATGCGAATATTATACATATGTCAAAGATACTGTCAAGGACTGCAAATGTCTGCGCTTTGATTCGGTCTGCTTCGGTGGCGCCTGCTAATTCGATTGTCGTTGATGACATCTGAAGTTTTGGCTGCCTGGATGATGCCTTCGTGATGCCTACTTTAAATTTAGCATCACAACCTAGGAGGAACTATTTTAAATGTATTAGTAAATAACAACCAGTTCGTTGTTAGTCCATACAAATTTAATAGCAAAGCTTTTTTGTTACATGCCAATTATAATGTTAAAATAGAAGCTTTTGCCTAGTTACAGACATAGTCATGTTTTTTATATTTCAGATGACTATACCTACAACTAGGTGAAAGCTCCTGTTTTAACATTATAATTGATATATCGCAAAAAATGCAATGAAATATGTATGGACTAACAAGAAACTGGTTTTATTTTATTAATACTTGAAATTTTTGCTACAAATATCTGCAACTCTGGAGGCCTGAAGAGCTCCACCCAGCTCTGTACAGTGGCTCTCAATTTAGTGACGTATTCTCCACGGCTCTAAACTATGCATACACTCCGTCTCAAACTCTCTCCCTACGTAAACTCGCAGACACTCAAAAAATCTCCTACTCATTTCCTATAGTCAATCGACTGCAATTTCCAATAACAGCCATTGGCTAGTATTCGAAAAATTGCAGTCAATAAGAAAGTTTTCAGCCGTAGAGAAGGACGGATGCCTTCACATACGTTTGTATTAGTTCAGAACCCAGTGGCGTTTTATAATACACTACCCGTTGCTTGCTTTCTTTTCTTGATCTCAGAAAGCAGAAATCAAGAAAGGAGTTACACGTGGGTGCAATCTGACACACATGCTATTTAACTTTTTTATAAAACAGGCGATTGTAACGAACAAATACATCTGCTCGGGCTTTGGCGGCGCAGAAACATAACAAAGAGGACAGCAGTTAACATTTGAGCCATAAAACCTAGACGCGGAGTCTCGGCTCGGGAGCTTCCCAAAATTGTGGGAGAATCGGCACCGGGTGACGTGTTTTCCCCAAGTGTAACTATGGATATTATTGGAGGATATCCATCCGTGCCACCTTGGTGATAGAGACTAAAGAAGTGGGGTAGGCGGAGACAATTTAAGATACAGACATTTTGGTGAGAGATTGGTGGAGACAGATTGGTGGAGAGATTGGTAGTGGAGATTGGTATGAGAGAAGCTTCAGATTGTGGGAGAACGGTGAGGTGACAATTCGTCAGATGGTGCGAGAGCGGTGAGACGGAATTTTGAGATAGATTTTGGAGGAGATTATTCGTGAGCGGTTATGATCTGGATAAAGGAAGAGGAAGGAGCTGCAACCTGCACTAAGCCGATTAGGTAAACTACTTCCTGTGACTATTTGTAATTTTCTGTTTGCTGCCAGGTCCGAGTGGATTAGCGTAAAAAAGTCTGTTCTATAAGTGCCCATAAATGCGACCCTGAGATTAGTTTTAAAACGGTTAGAATTGTTTAAGTTTAATATAAATCATTTATATATATATGCAGTTTTTATTGAAAATAAGTGCCGGCGTAGATATTGAAACATTAAAAATTGTAATTCTTATCATAAATACGTTCTGTTTTGTTAAAGTATATTGTTTTCATTGCTTTTAATATAGAATATAATCATTTATTTAATTAAATAATTAATATCACTCCCCATTTTAATTATACGATGAAGACAGTTAAAACGGAATATGTAAAATTAATCATACTGGAAGGAGAAGAAATAAAAATCCTACGCTTTTCCGATGATATTGTAGTATTAGGGCAGTCAGAAGAGTCAAGGTAATGATGTGTAGTATAGGAAATAGTAGAACTACAAAGGGTATTAGATTCGGAAGGGATATTTTTAAGGAAGTTAGGGAATTCTGCATACTTCTAGCACAATAACTAGGAATTGCCAATTATAGTAGACATAAGGAGTAGGATAGCACAGACAAGAAAGGATTTAGAAAAAAAAGAAATTTACTTATGGTTAATATATGTATGAATATTAAGAAATCATTACTAAAGCTGTTCGTATGAGTGTGGCGCCATGTGTGTGCGAACCGTGAAAGATAGGGGTTTCTGAAAGAAAAAGAATAGTAGGTTTCGAAATGTGGTGCTACAGAAGTATTCTGAAAACCAGGTGGGTGGATATAGTTATTAACTACGAAGTTATAAGTAGAACAAGAAAAAGAGAACCGTTTGGAGGACGATTAAATGTTTTGAGGCATAAGAGTCTTGTAAAATAATAATTTGAGGGAAGTGTGTGGGGTTAGAATAGAACAGCGAGGCCAAGGATGGAATATGCTAAGCAGTGTATGTACTTATGCGGAAATGAAAAGGCTTTCTCAAGATAGGTTCGTATGGACGCTTGCATCTGAAAAGTCTTAGGACTGAATACCACAACAACACCCGTTACTTCCGACTTGATAGGAGCAAAACTTTCTCAAATTAGAGATTGGTGACTTATTGTTCGTGTAATGTCCTTTATTCTGTTGTGCGAAATGAAGGTTGTAAGCGCAGCACACACTCAGCACTCTACACTTTCAGTTCGTGTAAAAATAATGTATTAGAAGTCATTAGATCGTTTCTCTGTCAATTCGAATCACTGTAAATATTTTCCTTGATTAAAATCTATTTCTAAATAAATACCCATAATTTTACAAATAAACAATTCAGGTAATATGTAATCGTTTGATGGATATTTAAAAATTTCCTCTCCCTTCACCTCCATCAGTTGGAGGTAACCGTGTCTCACCCCAAAAATGTTGATAACCGAGTAGCCAAGAACGAGTGTGCAAAATTTAGCCGAAATTATTCCATTCGTCAAAAATGGTATGCAGAAGTCTGTTTACCCCTTGCATACCTTCTTAGGGAATGAACTATCACTTTAATTGCATTTTTATGGCATAATTAAACTCAGTGGCTCACATTCACCGGTTTAGAACCCAATCTCGATTGTATTATGGTTATTTTTATGTTCTCCCCTCCACTGCTCAACCACTGCTCATCTCTAAGCATACTCCCCATCGATTTTGGATGGGGTTAAAATTATACGTTAGCAGTATCGGCGGACACATTATAAAATTAATTGATCCAATAATGGATTTATATGTTGGAAATATTTACTGTTTTTGGTTATTTAAAATTTCTAGCCTGTCTATCCCCGCCCCAAGAGGTGGTAGCCGAGTCTCTACCCTAACAGTGATAATTTACGTGTCCCAAAGAATACGAGTACCTAATTTTACCGAAATTGGTCGACTCATTTAGATTTGTATGCGTTACATACAGACAGACACCCACATACAGGAGATTTTATTGTAGAGATAATATGAAATAAAAACTAAAAACTTGATTCTTTTAAGTAAACAATGTTTGAATGTTGGGTTAAAATCCAATATGTTAAGTTCGAAACAACAGAAAAACAATACAGATACTGTTTGAACGTGGAGGGGAATTGCTTTTTAAAGAATAATAAAATTTTTGACAATATACCGTTTTTAAGCATAAATAACTTATTATATTGCTTGCTCGTAAATTACTGTCTTCCGGTTTTCAATAAAACTTCCTTAAACAAATTTATTAGACTATATTTCATTTTTCACACATTTCGTTATGAGTTTGTACTCCAAAAGCCACCAGGCATATTTTTAGAAAATAATATATAATAGACGGCAAATTATCCAACTGTCGGTTTTATTGGATGTATATGTTCTTCATTAATATATACGTTGTAACTGTCAAACATAGCTGCTCGGACTTTGGTGGGGCGGAGTCAAAAGAAAGGAGACAGTATTTGAGCCAGGGGTAATAAAAATCCAGACATCACAGCGCGCCTGGGGTGTTTCCCAACTATAGTGACATTTGGCGGCATTAGGTGGTGTGTTTCCCGAAAACCTTGGGGGAGAGGGTCAAACTGTTACTCCCGGAGAAGAGTAACCATAAATGTGATTGGTTAATATCCATCCCTGCCACCTTCGTATTAAAAAGGCTTGCAGAGAGAATTTCACTACAGGTTTCGGGACGGATGATTGAAGTTTATGCGAGGAAGATGGAGGAGACGAGAGTGGTGGATCGGATGAGATAGAAGTAGATTGTGGAGACGAGCAGATGATCCACACTGTCGGGCAGGTAATCCGAGGATATGAGGATAAACTGGAAAGTGTCCTAAACCAGAAAGAATAGCATGTGCCTCTGATTTGGATGGAGCACGACCCAAATTATGAGGAAATTGCAACGAGGAAGACGCTGGAAGGTCTAATGGGATGACATGGTAATTACCCCTGTAACGTTTAGCTTATTTCCTATACTTCCAGGTCCCAGTAGATTTTGTATTAAATATTTTTCTCTATGATAATGCCCGTATCATACTACTCTGAATTTAGAGATCTAGAATTGTTAATTTTAAGAAATTCATTTGTATATTTTTTATGTAAATGTATATGTAATGTTTAAAAAAGAAAGAATTACTGGTTTAAAGTTTAAAAATGAGAAAATTGTAATATTGATGTAAATTTGTTTAGGATAAAGAAAACTTTTTTTTAATTATCAAAGTTCATTTTTAATGTATTCATATTGCACCTAAATAAATATCTCCGTATTCATGTCAACGAGTTGATGTTTTTAGATTTATACTCTGATCCTAAAAATGTAAATTATGTTGCGTATAACACTGCATAATGTTGTGCTCCAAAATCAATTTATTATTTGTAATTTTCATTTCTTTCTGTGACCTGTCAATTGCATATGATACGTTATTATCATATAAACATCATTACTAAGCATCGGGAAACTTTGTAATAAGATATTTGAATAATTGTCTGTGTTGATGTATAATAAGACGCCGAGCAGTACCGTAGCGTACTACTCATAAATATTCAACATCTGACGCCCAAGTTTAAAAGATAAATGGTGTGCTCTGTGTCATTAATATCCAACAAGGAATTAATGTTTCCTTGAGAAGCTGAGTTAAGGCGAGGAACAATTAGAGAGCTTTGCGTGCCCTTAGCGTCGTGGTTTTGTTAAGTGAGAGCTCTGCGGTCTCCTCTGTGTCACCTGGCGCAGGTCCTCTACAGCTTAAACTGCCCTTCCAACTTACCACGCACCGCCTAATTGCTAATTAACAGGCCCGGCCTCCTACACAAACATCAATAATGAATGAGGGTAGGCCTACTAGTTTTCAGTATACGTATTTTACATTTTAAATTAAAGTGAATCATTTACACAAAAATTAATGAGACTGTGTTGAAAACGAAATATCTAATTTCTTTACATTATAAAACTTATTCACATACTTCATTTTGCAGGAGAGGTATGAATTTATTTATTTGAATTATACAAGGGAACATTTACTTTTAGTTAATAAGTATTTTCACAAGTATACTGGAAAATAGTATATCATGTTATTGTAAATCTGAAATGGCTGAATGCGTTATATTAGCTATAGTAATTAATACCACTGCTGGCTAGTTAACAGAGAAATTTCTATTTTTCATAGCCATTCGTCACTGCATCCTCAAAAGAATTTATTAATGCAGCCAGTGAAACGGACGCAGCCCAAAATAAATTATGGTGAAAAATACACATAAATTGGTCAATTTAATTCCACACTTAAAATGATAGATTCGTCGATTTCTGCTATTTAATCGGCTGTTGTTGACCCGTTGACCGTGGAATTGATGGATATGAAAACTGCATTGGCCCCCACACAATAACCAATTCCAGAGAACACACTGCCAGATCTTCTTCTTCTTCGACCATGCAGCCTAATTTATAGTCTTGGTCTACTTGTGCTGCCATCTTCCATGACCCATTGGAGTGGTAAGTGCCCAACGTATGGACTCTCCTTCAGCCTTAACCCCAGTTTTTTGTGAACACGCTGCTAGATCACTAATTAAGAATTAACCTTGACAACTCCCTGCAGCTGTTTTTAATGCAATCACTTTTGTTATGTGGTGCCGAATCTTTTTTTGCACTCTTCACTTCACGTATCCTAGCTTTTGTAAATTTGCATCAGACATCAGGATGTGGCTGTCTGGGAATTGCCTCTTAATAAACCACAAAGACGTTTTGTTTCATGATGACATGTGCAGAAGCAAGGTAGTTTTCGGTTACAAAGATTGTTGTTGCATAAAGTCGGATTTAACCCTTCAGGTCCCCACGTGACAAGATTCTAAATTATGATTTGTTCTTCTACAACTTTAATTCACTGACAGAGCGGAGGGGGGTGGGGGTGGGGGGGGTATCCACCGAAGCTTTTCAGAGCTCTAAAGTCTTTAGTCTAAGTTCGGGCTTCCTTCTGGAATCATAGCTAGGTTCCTGGGCTCTCTGCAGCTCAGTATTCTTCAACTCATTTGTTAAATTACATCCTCAAAATCCATTGTAGCGTCTTCGATTCCGTTCAGGTTTAGTCGGCTTGGTAAAAGAACCAATCATTTTCTATCATCTACGTCTGAATCCTCCTTCTTCGGTCGCTTAAGCAGAGACGACGATGGATATATCCTGAGTCCACATCCCTTTCAGTCTGATCAACTTCTGTTCTTAGCTAGGACTTAAATTCGAACATTCTTCTTATTTCGATTTTCTCAAGTCTTAGCCAGGTCAACACATTTCACTTCTCTGCGTTGGTAAACACTCCAAGACATGTTACTAAAACCGCAGAACGGTCGGGTTACAGGTTTGGCGTCCTGTGTACCTTTCGGAGACATGCGCTGAAGTATTTAGCTAGTCGTGTGTCAACACGATGCGCAGTAGACAACTCCGCCCATATTGTAGAGTGGCTAAACAAAAGCTCACTTTAACTGCAACTTTGTAAACGGAGCTTCGAAGTGTAAAAGCAATTCTGACAACATTGGCGCTAGGAAATATATTTTTGTCAGTTCAGGACATGTTGTACGTCATGAAAATCTACCGTAAAATATAATATAATAAAAGTACAGGGTCTGTTAAAAAGACGTCGCAGTCTCCATATCCCGTTCGTGTGGATACAATCAATCTTTTTAACAATGCTTGCAGCGTTGATCTGCCCTTTTCCCTACTGCACAGAATCTCACGCAGCTTCAACATAACGTCTGATTCTGGAACAGTCGAAAAGTTATGGTTCTCTCAGACCCATTCCGACCCTTCATCTATTGTTTTCAGTCTAAAACGATCAAGAGTTTTGCACGTGATTTGTAAATTTTTTGAAGTTTTTTCTATAGTGCACGGTGTATAATTTCCGAATAAGAAACATAAATAAACGGTATTTTTGACATTTTAACAGTGGCTTCAGGTGCACGTCTTTCAAGGAACGACGTAAGTAGATTATCTGCTATTGGGCATTTTCCCGGTGGCAGCTATTTACAAAGAAAATACAATTCACAATAAGGAAGAAATTTGAAGTGTAGATTTTGATCTGAAAACGAAAAGAGAAGTCAGGAGTCACACAGAAATCACTTCACTGCACTTCACTATTATCACTTTATTGATTCTAAAAAATGCTGCTCACTTTAGTTTCCTTAGCCTTTTCCTAAACTGATTAACGCTACCCGGAAAAGTCGTGAGTATTCTGCAGGAAAGGAATTAAAATCGCGTATTGACCTATTTACAAATGAAAATTTTCCTACGTCTGTGCGTTGCCCTTTTTCTTTAATTTTGAACGAGTGATCATTTTTAGAAATATAATTCTGCGCCGTAAAATGGTTTGTTATTTCTTTCCAGGCCCTGTGGTTCAACCCTTATAAGCTTTATATATTGCGCACAACCTCGCATGTTTCCTCCTATCACTGCTTCTAAATTCTGTTGAGGATTATTCGCGAATCACCTGACCCCCAAACATCTTTTCAGTCCGTTTTTGTATTTTTTCCAACGCTAGAGTGTGTTCATTTCGATATGAATTCCAGCACATTACCTCATATTCTAAAATTAGCCTGACCAGCGTTTTGTAAGCAGAAATCTTGCTTTTTCTCGTGCTTTTCCTCAAGACCCAGTTTACAAAGTGAAGCAGCAGCAGCGCCTTTACCTCGCTCACCTGATTACCTCAATTTAAATCTTTACTAATCGTGATCTCAAGATATTTACAGTTATTTGACTCCGTTACAACTTCGTTCCCCCTTTTTATTTTAAATTTATTTATAACGGTCGCATCGACTGCCTGGTCATTAGCGACCACATTGACAACTATTTACATATTATTATACAATTATATACACATATTTACTATTATGAATTTACATAATAAAATACTGGTAACATCCATTTTTCTGTTCTTTACCACTAACTAATTATTTATCTTCTTTACATTTGATTTTCACATTTTAACAAAAGAGAACACAGAATAGAATGCATTTAAATAAAATAAAAACTATTACTGTCCTTACAAAATATAATAATGTCTTTTTGGTATTAATGGGACTCCAAAATACATTTGCAGTTTTTGCCCTGTAGGTATTTTTGTCTGTGTTGGTGGTATTTGGGGCATTGATTGATGGTATGGTCTATATTTAAGGCAGAATTACTCAGATCACAAGACAGTGGGATGAATCTATCCAGTAGATAAGTGTGGCTTAATTTGCAGTGTCCAGTTATTATTCTGGTGATGGCAACCTGTTCCTTCCTTCCAATATCTGTGTTGTTACTTAGATTATAGAAGTCTCTGACGTTTTTTGTGGAGATCACTGGATTGTAAAGTTTTCCATATATTGTGCCACTTCTTTGTCATCTTGTTGTAGGTATATTTACGCATAATCGTTCAGGGTATGAGATCTTATTAGCGCAGAGTTGCAGTCGTCTAACATATTCCTTTGTGTGCTATATGATAAATCAGTCTGAATATCCATAATTATCCATGGCGGGTGTTTAATGGTTCTTCTTTTTTCTATTTTCGTATGTTTTACATTTAGCTCCTCGAGCATTCTCTTGACTGTAACATATTCCCCATTTTATATCGAGTGGAAGGGACATTTCTCTTTTTTTGTAAAAACGACTGCCTTACTCTTCGTTACATTTATTTGTATTTTATTTTTAACTGACTATTGGTAAATTTTGTCTAAATAAGCCGGCAGAATCTGTGCTTCCTCAAAGTTTACGATTTCCCTATAAACCGTACAATCATGGACAGAAAGTTTGATCTGTGATTTTATACTGATAGTTAAGTCATTTATGAATGCAAGGAACATGATGACACTTTCTTGCGGGACCCTGACATTATCTTGACAAAGTCGGACAATTAGTCATTCAAGTGAACTCTGAGTGAACGATCTTTTAAAAATTCCCGAATCCACTTCAGTACCGGAAAATCCATACCCGTATTTTTTAACTTACTTAATAATTGATCGTGTGGCACGACGTCGAAGGCTTTAGAAAAATCAATACTTATAACATCTATTCTCCTTTCCTTGTCAACCCCGTCCGACAGATCTAGGCAGACCGTTGCCAGTTGGCTTTCATAAGAGAATCCAGGTCTGAAGCCATGTTGTCCACCGTAAATCCACCCCCTTTCGTCCCAGTGCTTCCGCAAATATTCAGCTATCAAGCGTTCAAATTGCTTCCATATCACAGAAGTGAGGCCTGTAATTACTGGTTTCCGATCGCGCACCTGATTTAAATATGGGAACTACTATCGCCTTTCTCTATTCGTCTGGAACATCAGAATTGTTTATAGATATTTCAAATAGCTGTATGAGGTACGTAATCATGGCTTCCCCTCCTAATTTTAGCACTTCTCCCGAAATCCCATCCGAGTCAGCTGACATATGAGTCTTAAGTTTTCTAATATTTTTTCGTAAGTTGGTAGCATTGAATTTGAAGACAGATGTAGGTCCGCAGTTTTCCCAAGTGGGTAAAACCACCTTTTCGCCGAATACCGTGGCAAAGTAGTTAGCTAACCTGTTGGCTATAATTGCTTCCTCTAGTTCTAGTGTATTTCCTACTCCTTTTAGTGGCGGAACAACGCTCCTATTACTCTTGTGCCTTCGAATATACTTATAGAATTTTCCCCATTCATTACCTCCTCCCTCAAGCAGGTTTATTAAATATAATTCTTGGGCAGTTTTCTTGGCTTCGATTAATTTTTTGTTAAGGTGAAGAAGTTTGTTCCTGTGATATTTACTTTCCTTTCATTGTTCGCTTTTCGCACAATTTCAGGATTGTAGTACTCCGAGTCAGCGTTTTCCTTTAGATGTTTTAGTGGATCATAGTGCCCTATTCCTTCGCTAATTATTGTTTTAAATGTTTCCCAACAGTTGTCAACAGTTTCTCCAGAGCCAGCCCACTCAGCGTATTTTGCTTGTAAGTAATTTCGAAGGAGGATTTTATGTTACGGAAGTGAGTTTGATCACTGTGATGCTGACTCAGGTTTCGTGAAGAATAGTGATCATGAATCTAATAGCGATTTTAAGTGACGGGAAAGAAAAAGGAACAGGTAGACCCTAATATCAGAAAACCAAACACTAGCAAAGCGATTACTTCCAATACGAGTGAGCATGCTACAGGCATCACATGCATGTATGTTCCATATGGGGATAATTTATCGGCCCTTATTGTTGGTATAGACAAGACGCCTAAATGGAAAACATACAAATTCCCACCTAATGTCAATTTACGAACCCACGACTGTGTATCCACAAAAATTACTAGGAACTGTAAGGAAGGCTAAGAATGTGCAAACTCCCTGAGAATCACGGCCAGTAATTTTCAATGAACCTCTTGTTAGTTTGGTACTTGATTTAATCAATTTGTTTATTCGATCTGTAAAATTAAATTATTGAAGTGATGCAAGTATGAGTATGTAAGATATGTTTTCTTATATTAAAACAAAATGTATTTAGAATTGTGTGCCGAGTGGCGATATACAGGATGCAACATTACAGCTCGATCTCAGAAACCTTCCGAAGTTTATTTACATCTTTATATTTGTGAAATACTTATATATGTTTCACGATCAAAATATTTCAAGTTAGAAACATTTATGTTGGCAGCGAAAGTCAAACCCAATTATATTTCAAGTAGAGAAACTACAAACAAGGAAATCATCGCTTATTTTGGTCTTCTGAACCTTTTTGGTACATTTCATGGAAGAAAAGGAAGTATTGGGATACAGATTCAGATTTCTCTCTCGGTGTATTCGCTTTGACGAAAGCCGTTCTAAAGATAATTTATCAGCTGTTGGTCGAATTTGTCTTGAATTGTAGGAAGCATTGCTCACCATCAGAAAATGTCATTATGGATGAAATTCTAGTTCCATTTAGAGGGAGGTGCCAATTTCGGATGCATATCCCGTCAAAACATGGTATAAACGTCTTCTTCCTACCTTGTGCTAAGAGCTATTATGTTTAAACCTTAGACGTTTGTTATAGAACGAAACCAGAAGTTCCATTTTATATTAGTAATAACCCTAATTGTATCATATTACGTCTTATGGGACTAACCAGAACTTAACTTCAGATAATTAGTTTAACTTCTACAGTCTCGCTAAGCATCTTCTAACAGAACACAAACTTACACTTGTTTGTACGTCGAAGAAAAATATGGTTCAAATACCAGGAATGTTTTTTGCAAAGAAGTCAAAAGAATAATATTCAAGTCTGTTTGTATTTCAAGAAGACATTACCATGGTTTCTTGCGTGGCAAAACGTAACGAATTTGTGTTTCTCCTCTCGTCTATGCATAATACTGAATAAATTGACGTATTAAAAGGAAGCCAATAATCATCAATCACATCCTATAATGACACCAATGGCAGATTTGATGCAGTTGTTTAAATTTACGGTCACAATCATCATTAAACTAAATTTAAACAAAGTTCCACATTTAAGTACAAATATATTTTTAAAAATTGTAATGTTGCAAATATTGTAATTTTTTGTAGATGAATATGGCAATTGCCGAAAGCTCCTTCAGAATAAAGTTTGGAAATCAAAATTGGCATATATTTGGTTTTATCAAGTGTCTGGTATAAATAAGGGAAAATAATCTTCATGGTAAATTAATTATCTGTCTTTAAACATAAAATTTAATATCAGTTAAATTTGATCATAAAATTATTGTAAAATAAAAGCATTTATTTAGGCGTCTTGAAGTACCTTTACATTTTGGGTCCATCAGACCTAGGCTGAACGTTCATGTTATATTTTCAATCCTACCGTCACAAGATTAAATACTGCTCTCGGAACATGCCCGTACCTTCATGTATGAGGATGTAGAATTTTGTCTTCTCTGTAACTGTAGCTAGTAATGATTGGCTTTGTGTGTCTGGTATGAACCTGAGAGCACATCACTCCATAATGTGACATTGTGAGAGGAACTAAATGAGGAACGTAGAAAGAAGGAAGAAAATTGCTGATTACTCAACTAAGGGATTTTAAAAGTTTGTTGATACTTTGTGTGTGTTTCTGGGCTTCTTGCAGTGATATTGTGTATCAAAAAGGGCTTTATGTTGCAGTAAATGTAGCAGGCAACTGATATAAAAATGAGGTTGGGAGAAATGCATTTTGCGGTGTACGGATTCAACGTCTGGAATCTCTTCTTCGTCAGCTGAGTGTTGCAGCGTATGTATGATCCTGGGCAAATGATTTCCTTCATTTAATCAAACATCAAATATATAAATAATTTTTAAATTTAACCCAACATCATTTCTACGGCTTTTTTGTTGGTCTACTTGTTCTTTGGCGTTACAAAATATTTTTTGAACAAGACTGGACTCTGTGATGTGAATCTTCACGAAGTTCCAAAAAGACATTCTGATTGTCAAGCTCATTTGCCGTGTATTTGGAAATTAAAATCTTTTGATTCTTTAAAAAGAACTGATGAAGATTTAACAATCAACTATAAAAAGGCCAAATGAAACAGTGAAAACGAATTGTGCAATTCTACTAAGACTTGATGTAGTTTGTTATTGCAGACACTTGATTTAGTTAATCTCTAAGTAAGATCCAAGGTATTTTCAATATAATTCAAAACGATCTAATTTTTTCAGTAGTAAATGTTTTGATTCAGTGAGAGATAGGAGTGAGCACTGTTATTACTATCATTCTTGACGAAACGACAGTTGTCATTAATATCGGTCATCTATCAACGACTTTTCGCTATGCATCAAGAAATGACAGTATTGAAGAAAGATTTTTAAGTTTTCAGGACTTATATTCAAGTAAGAAGAAATGTTCAAATGTGTATAAGACATTGTAAAGTAATTAAATTGTGGCTCAAAAGTCATCGCTCTGATTTATGATGGTGCGGCAGAGATATCTGGTCAATTTCAGACTAGAGTAAAGGGAGTCTTCCCATACTCTGTATTTTTCTTCTGTTTCGCACATAGATTGATTTTGTTCTTATCACAGTTGGAGTCTTCAATCAAAGAATATAATATTTTCTTCGTGTCGTTTGGAACCATTGCTTCTTCCTTATCGTACCCAAGCGCTTGACGCAGATGTGAGAAAATGGTCTTCCAAAATAGTTCCAATACTCTGTAAGTACAACGTAGATTAGTTCAAAATATATCTGAATTTAGCTAACCCGTGAAATTTTGAGAGTACTGTTGATTTCGAAAGCACCTAAATTTCCAAATATTGAACTAGTGAAGAGCATATCTGGGATTATGAAAATTGATTATACTTTCTTTTTTTGTTTCGTTTTACGAAGTATTTCCTTATCATTTGTATGTACTGCAATGCAAGAGAAATGACATTACTTTCTGAGCTGAAATAATTGCTTAATTTATACACATAAAATCAGGAAAGAGAAATAATTTTGTGAAAATTTGGAGAACACTGGTAATATCGCAACGGGAAATAAGTAAAAGGTTATGATGCACTGAAGTTAGTTAAAAGGAAACATTTTATTTCGGAATTTCCTTCCAAGGCGTCGACTATATCGTAAAAATTTTGAACACAAGATTCATAAATTTTAAATGCCTTAAATTCTTAGAATAGGGAAACTTTTAGAGACATTTTGTAGCTATATTTCCTCAAGTAACAGTTTTCTCTTCATTGCAAAAATGATGTTTGAATTACATTTTTTTCTCTTGGAAAAGGTATTTTGAATCATAAAATATCATTAAAAGTAATCAGTTTGATGGAAAATACTATGAATAAACGGTTTGCAGTGCCAGAGTGGAATAGGAGTTGTTTGAATAATTTCATGTTAGGAAGCAGGGGGATGTAAACTCTACACAACTATTCAATTTGGAATTGAGAAGGTAATTCGGCAAATGTCAATAAATCCAGGAGTAACAATACTCATCAGGCTTCTTGAAGTAGTGGCATACGCAGGTGATGTAGCATTAATCGCAAGGAAGATTTTGATTTATTGTTGTTTCCATTAGTCCTCGATTGAGGAAATAGGATACGTCATACATTAAAAATGAACAAAATAAGGTACATAATTAAAGACAAATAATCTTAAAATAAATTAATAAAAGAAAATGTATATAGACATAAGTCAATATAAACACAACACGGACACACGATTTCACACACACATTGGGAAACACAAACAAGCGACGTGTGTAATCGTAGTAGACGACGCTACCAACGAGCAAGAGGACAATCATCCTTTGAAGACCTTCAGTGCCAATATCGAGATGATCGTCGCTCACTGAAAAACGAGATAAAGGACAGCAAAAGGCGTTGCATGAGTGAGCTGTGCCAGAAGGTTGATGAAGACCCATGGGGAATGCCATACAAGATAGTGATGGGGAAATTGAAATATTTTCAGTCTCCAACATGTCCCCAAACTTTGCGCCAAATTGTTCGGACATTGTTCCCACAACAGGAAGAGGCCACTCCGACTGACGTTTTTTCAAATGTGGAGATTCCAGAATTCACCCGAGAGGAACTGCAAAGGGCTGTCAAGTGCATAAATATAAATAAGGCGTGTGGCCCCGATGGTGTACCAAATATTGTAACCAAAGCTGCGATGAAAGCAAGATTAGACGTTTTCATTGACTGGTTCAATTCTTGTTTGAAATAGGGTGTGTTTCCTGAGCCTTGGAAACTTCAACGACTGGTATTACTGCCAAAGCCAAATAAACATCGATGCAGTTAATTTGGTAGTGGAAACCGCTCGCCAAGCTATTCGGGGGAAGAGATGGAAAAGAGGCCCTAAAAAATACTGCGCCATAATCACCTTGGACATCAGAAACGCTTTCAACTCGGCAAGATGGAGTTGTATCCTCGAGAGATTGCGCAGGTTACAGGAGAATTGTGACGAATTATCTCTCCCACAGAACTCTTCTTTACGATACGGAAACCGGCGTGGAAAAGTACGTAATCACAGGAGGCGTCCCACAAGGATCGGTGCTAGGACCCCTGTTGTGGAACATTATGTATGATGATGTATTAAGACTTGAGATTCCCACGGAAACCAAAATTATTGGCTTTGCAGGCGACATAGCAATTGTCGTCGTCGCTAAGCACCGGGAACAAATAGTTCAGATAGCCAATGAGGCTATTTATGTGATTGGGCAATGGCTACGGACAATGGGACTGCAACTGGCGGAAGAAAAAACAGAGGCAGTTCTTGTCACTGGGAGAAAATCTAGAGAATCCATAACCCTTGCGGTCGGAAACTGCGAAATCTATTCGAAATCGTCTATCAGATATCTTGGTATAATGATAGATGATAGGATGTATTTTAAACGCCACCTTGATTATGTAAGACGTAAAGTAGCTGGGACAGTATTTGAACTGTCACGAATTATGCCAAATGTTGCAGGTCCAAGACAATACCGGCTACTTCTTTTCGCGAATGTTGTGCGATCAGTGATCTTGTATGGTGCCTTGATATGGTGTACTGCTTTGACAGTAAAATCAAACAGGAGAAAGGTTAATTCAGCACACAGGTTCTGTGGACTACAGGACGATAGTCTGTGTGGTGGCAGGAATGCCTCCGGTAAACATTCTGGCCGATGAGTGCCGCAGACTACAAACAAACAGAGGTCTGGAAGGCAAGAGAGTTGAGAGGCTCAAAACATATGAAGAATGGCAACGCCGTTGGGATGAGTCCAATACAGACCGATGGACCCATAGGTTAATAAGATCACTTAAAGACTGGTTTGATCGGAAACACGGAGAAGTGAATTATTATCTTACTCAACTCTTGACCGGTCACGGCTGCTTCAGGGCATACTTCTACAGGTTTGCCATAGATAATTCACCTGCATGCCCTGAATGTGGAGTTAACGAGACACCAGAACACGTGTTTTTTAGTTGCTCGAATTTTCATATGGGAGGCGAGCTTTAGAAAGCGATATTGGAACTTCAATAACACCAGATAATTTGGTACCCAATATGCTGCTTTCACTTAATACCTGGAATAAAGTAAGCGTATATGCCTCTACAGTTATTCAAAGATTAAGAAATTATGAAAAAGAGAGAAATAATGTTTAAAGGAGACAGAGAGAGCTTGACGCTACGACTGCTTCCTGTGAAGTAATGTCTAACGACGGTCCCACAGGAAGACACACACAGTCATCGTTGGAAAGGGAGGTGTTTTTAGTGGGTAGAATCCCACACTACTATCCAGTGCGGACCCTGAGATAGTGTCTTTAGAAGATTTTCACCTGCCCTCGCAAGAAAAACAAGCACACACTGAGAAACACGCAATGGAGTTTTAACTACTTGGAGCTCTGCGACTAGGAAACTGTCCTTCCCTCTGTCTTAGCTCCAGGCAATACATTGAACAAACAAACAAAAGAGCAGAAAAAACTAAATAGATATTTTAAAGATATGTGATGTGCTATTTTACAAGGCAGCTCATTCAACACACACACTTTTTGCAGGAACCTTAATTTTAAATACTAGAAGGATGATTAAGAAAATCCTGTACCGAGTAAAACGCGCCATTTAAAAGAATAGTTTTACTCTGCTTCACGAAGCTTTTGTAGGAACTGTTTTTAACCTCTGGAGGAAGGTTGATGTATAAAATTATCCCGGTATTGTGAATACTTTTCTGGTGTAGAGCAAGGCCATGCTTGTCCGACCTTAGAACTGAACGATTTCTGGTGGAGTATTCATGAAACTCGCAATTTGTTTGAAACAAACTTAAATATTTCATAAATATATACGCTTGGCAAAGTAAGTATTTGCAACCTTTTGAAGAAAGGTTTGCGACTCGATCTAGAGTTCGTGCTAGAAAGTATTCTAATTGCACGCTTTTGCAACTTAAATATTTCATTACTACTGGAGCAGTTTCCGCAATATAGTAATATAGGAGCGCTGAAGGATAACTCTGATGGTCGATGTTAAAATGGAATAAAACAAGGTCTGTGTAACTATATTAAAACCTAAAACGTATGTTTACGTTATTGGACTTATTGTCGGAAATGCAGCTTCTTCAATTACGTCGAGAATCAGAGGGGGATGCTCACAAATATGGTTAAAGCAAGGAACTTAAAAACAGAGCACATCCAAAATAGAACTCCCGAATCACTAGTGTGAATGGACTTCAAATTGGTAATTTTCTGATAGTTTCCGACCGTTACATACTGAATTTACGAAAAGTAATGTAGTAATATTTGTAAAAATCGACTTATATCTTTCCATATGGGCTATTCTCAAGAAAATTGACTTTTTGGATTATGTTTTTGTTCCTGGGTTTTAAAATAATTTTAACACCTCTTAATTCATTAAATTTTTAAAACATTTCGATAGTTCTAATCTCCTCTATAAATTAATCATAAAAAATGAAAATAAAGAGTATAAAAGTTATGGCAAATGGAGGTTATATATAAAACTCTTCTTCATCGATAAATCCATAACCAATACAGATGGCAGTCAGCAGTAATTAGAATTGAAGGGCAAGAAAATAAAGCAGAAGTCATAAGAGAAGTAAGACAAAGATACAGTTTGTCGTCCATGCTGTTTAACTTATATATAGAACAGGCGACGATAAAGAATAGGATAGCAAAGGCAAGGAAGGCTTTGGCAAAAAAGAATAACTTATTTACGGCTAATATCAATCTGAAAATTAGGAAATCCTTACTAAATATGTTCGTATGGAGTGTGGCGTTTTATGTGTTCGAAACGTGAACGATAGGGGTTGCAGAAAAAATTATAAAGTTTCAAAATGTGGTGCTACAGAAGAATTCTGAGAATCATATGGGTAACTAGGAATTTCTAAACAGAATAGGGGAAGGGAGAACAATTTGGAGGATTTTGACCAAGATCAATCGATCAATGAATCGATAGATTAATAGGCCACGTTTTGAGACATGAGAGTGTTGTAAAATTAGTATTAGAGGGAAGTATGTGGGGTATGAAAAGAAAAGGGAGGGGAAAGATGTAATACGCTAAGCAGTTAGGGGTGATGTGGGTTGTGTTAGCCATTTAGAAATGAAAAGGCTTGCGCAGGATGGATAAAATGTAGGGTTACATCAGACCAGTCTTAGGACTGAATACGACAACAACAACATTGCAAAATACTAGGAAATTTCAGAACGTAGATAGGTGAAAAAAAAAACATTCCGATTGTAAAATCATTTGTTACCCTGGCGATTGGATATTGATGCATAAATACCTCAACGTTTTATTAAAAGAACATTTGCTAAACTATGAACTTTTACATGGGGGAAACTAATTTAATTCACGTTACCAAGTACCTAAGGCGGATAAGTAGGATGCGGACGACGATGATGTTGCATGAACTCTGACCAATCGGCTACAGTTTCAATTATTCTGTCTGGCATGTAAAGGTCATCTTAACCGAAAATCGTATTTTAGTCTGTGTCTTGCATGTTAACATCATTAATTAATGTTGCTCAATTATTATTCTTATGAAGTAGTTCATTTAAGACCACTTCTAGGTTACTCTTTAATAGAATTTAAAAAATTGTAATTCACATTTTATCCTATTAAAAATCTCTCCCTTTACCGCAAACTGACAGCTAAACGTATATGTTCCTACGCCGAAGCATTACGCTCGAGCTCCTTCATCTTTGGCGATAAATTATGTGCACAGATTTTTATAAGTGCTTTGGCTACACTTCTGAGCATCGGACGCATTTCGGCGAGTTAGTGCTGCAGCTGCATGTTGGTAAAGCTATAGCCGCATCCGCATCCGCGTCCGCATCTACAAAGAGTAATTTGCACCGCAATTCCGACCGAAAGAACTCATACAGCCTACACCAGAAACCAGTTTGTGCAACTGGAGAAAGGATTTCACTATAAACGGTAAGTCTCGAAAATATATGGTTTGGAATAATTCTCAAGAGTTCATCTAATGCTCTCAATGGTTTCTTCGAGTTTCTTACATGCCGTGGCACCTCCACCTATTTTAGGATGTGTAACGAACTAGGGTCAAAAATCTTGGCAAATGTCTGCTGAGCCCATTGCATCAGTCGGTCTTCTAAACCTGGTGGAAACATGGAGAATAGAATGCTGCGACCCCACAGCAAGCTCATCTCTCGTCATTCGGAAGGGAGTGAAAATAACACCCACTAGCTCGACCTACCTATTGTAGATTTTGTAGGGCTTTCACTGCACGTTTTTTAGGTAAATCACCGAGTAGGATCCTTAAACAATAGCCCCGGGGCCCTAGTCAACCCTTGGCTACTTTGATCTACATTTCGCATCCAGACTTTCCCAATTTCCTTCCTATGTTATTGAGGGGGAATCGCCTTTTGCAGGGTCACCCTCATGTAACATGTAAACCAAAGAAAAAACAATATTTTGTTAATATTGCATATTACATATGGTTTCACCAAAATATTGGTACTTTTTGTTTCAAATTTTAGATTCCTTGGTAAATTATTTATATTTGTAGTTGTAAATATCTCACTATTTTATAATTACCTATGTAAGTTGACTCTTTTATATGGAATATTAAATTATAACGGCTCTTAACTGTATAAAATAAATATACTTCAGTTTTAAATGCTTATTTTAAGAGTTTATATACAATTTAGTAAACTCCTTTTAAGGATATGTGCCTCCTATTTTGAGACCTTACTAAACTAAGCAATTTTTTCTTTTGAAATTCAATTGTTTGTATGTAGTATTCAGTGTTGCATACTAACACTATCCCTCGTCATGCAAGTTATTTTGTTCTTGTTTACAAACTTGTTTATGACGTTAACAGCTAAAAACGTCATAGTTTTCTATATTTCATTGACTACTTTCTTTAGCTTAAAAATAATAAAATATGATAATTTCTTCAAGGGATTTATTAAATTTATGTTTAAAGACTGATAATGAATTTATTGTGATAATAATTTTTTCACTTATTTATATTAGTCACTTCAAAAAACCAAAAGTATATTTCAATTTTGATTTCCAAACTTTATTAGGAAGAAGCTTTCGGCAATCGCCATATTCATATACAAAATAAATACAATATTTGAAACATTACAATTTTTTATATAATAATATATATGTACATAAATAAGGAAATTTGTTTAAAACTATGATTATATGATATAATGTTTGAAAATATTATACATACCTTCATGTATTTCGAAGGTAAATAAAATTTCTAATTTTCTTTAATGGATTAGTATGTGATTCCAAACTCTGCTGGTGAGCACATGAACATGAACTTCTGAAATCCGAAGTTCGAAAAATGCTCTGTGTAAACCAGCACAGTTTTTTTTGGGAAATGTAGCCCGTTTATTCAGAAATTTTATATTGAAGGAGAAGTAGAATTTTCATATTAAATTGGTGTCTTATGGCGGTAAAAGGGGCAACAAATCATTTCACGTCCTAACTGGCAGGGAAGAACAATAATAATATATTCTAAGATACCGAGGTTTGAAACTTTTAGATTCCATCAAATTGGAGCTGTATCTTCGAGTCCCTGTTTCAGACGACTTCACTCACTAATTTATACGAATATAATTGAAAAGTAGCAAAGTCCTGCTGTGTTTTCCTCCGAAATCTACTAGTGTGAGGTGGGTTTGGATTTATTAACTCAGTTTTCATAAATGTTCTATGTACTTTATGTATTCAGCATGGGTGAGTTTCGCGTTGTCACCTATGGCCTCGGGTACGATAAGAGCGTTGAGCAACAAACGACAGGCAGCAGAGATGTTGAGCGGCTTCTATCACATTAACGTTGGAACTGAAAGCAGTGTGATAAGGGGTTTCGCTGGCAACGTCAAGTGCGGTACAGACGCTCATTCCTGACCCAGGACTTAACATTACTCTAGTATACAGCTGAAATATTTAAATATGGGATACAAAAATATAACAGACAATGAATATTAATTAAATTCAATTATTATTCTTATAAAAAAATGAAAACCAATTTTGTTTGCTTTTATATACGTTAAATATTATTGTGGCATTGTACCAGGGCAATCCCAAAAGTAAGGTCTCCTATATTTTTAGATATACAAAGAAATTTTTATTTTCTATAAAAGTTACATCATTTTAAAGGTTGAAGAATGCTTTATTATTCTACATAATCGCTATTTCGGTCGTTGCATTTTTGTAGACGCTGTGGCAGTTTTATAATGCCGCCATGTCCTTCAGGAAGCATTGAACCTCATCTTTCACCTCGTCGTCGCTGTCCAGATAAATGTTCATGAATACGAACGTTTTTGACATCCATGCATGACTGTCCATACAGTTCAGTCAATTAGCGATGAATTTCAACCGGTTTAACGCATTTTGCGTTCAAAAATCGAATAACTGCGCGAATTTCTCACTTGGCGGTAGAGTTCATCGGGGGCTCCATTTTGAATGGCTGCCAAGCAAAGACTTAATATCCGAGTGAAGCGCCAGCGTGTTTATTTGAGAGTGAAGGAAGTGACAATTATAACAGTGTCGCCAACAACCGTATTAACAAAAAATAGGAGACCTTACTTTTGAGATTTGCCTTCGTACAATTCCCACCACGAGAATATTTGAGGAGTAATGATCCAATTAATGCGTTAAAAGAGTTGTTAGGCAATATTTTATTATTAAAACTTTTACCATATTCATATTTTATGTATCGTATTTAGCGTATTAGAATTACAAAATATTATTTGTCGAGAAACATTAATTCACACAACTTTTCATGCATGTGCACGTTTTTACAATGATGAATGACTAATGTGAAAGTGAAATTATTGGAAAATTTTATGTCAGTTGCAATTTCAAATTACTATCATATAAAAACCTTAATTAATTATTTAAAAGTTGTAATGAATTAAGGTGACGATTGCCATTTTATTCAATTAATGGTGATACTCATCACACTCTGGTTGAGAAATTCCCCATTGGCGACGATCAGATTGCTAAAACACGAGAG
Organism: Eucriotettix oculatus; assembly: GCA_034510155.1. Lineage (NCBI taxonomy): Eukaryota > Metazoa > Arthropoda > Insecta > Orthoptera > Tetrigidae > Eucriotettix > Eucriotettix oculatus. The sequence continues at coordinate 259,027,142 of CM067376.1, read as the reverse complement.
CAGGCGCCAATTTGGCAGCGAGAAGAGAGTCTAATCGTGTGAAATCTTGAGCTTCGTGGTTATAGGGGCGTTTATCTGCCCAGGGCATCGACCCTTCAGGAATTTCGAAGGCCGCTTCTCCATCCACGAAATATGAAGAAAAGCGCGGACCAAGCTGAACATTTGATAGCAATAGAAGAAACTTACAGGTCAGAACTGGAGGCCAACCCGAAAACTGCCCTACATCTTGTACATAAATAGTGCAACAAAAATAAAATGAGCATAGCATATAATAAAACTAGTTACCTGTTGATGAAAGGAAATTTATCCCACAACCCAGTGGTCAAAATATATGACAATACTATAAAAAGACAGAAAAGCTTAAGGTATCTTGGAATTTTGCTGGACGACAGAAACACATTTTTGCAACATATAGATGCAATAAAAACTAAAAGTATAAAAGTAATGAATAAATTTACAAGAGGGGCAACAATTAATTTCCAAATACCTTTAAACATTTTCAAGTTATACCAGAATTCAATATTAGCAGCAATCACAGGTTACCCAGCAAGAACAAGCATGAGGCGCATAGATTGAGACTGGTAAACCAATGTTAAAGATCCAACAAATTCAGCGGAAAACTTTGTTAAGAATATCAGGTGCCTTCAGTACAACCCCTTCAGAAGCACTAACAGTTCTCCTAGCTGTTGTCCCATTGAATCTAGAGATCAGGAAAAGGAGCGCGCAGTATTGTCTCAAAAGAGGGAACCAGTGCAAAGTCATAGAAATTTTTGGCAAGGAAGGAAACACCAAAATAGAAATTACAGAAGAAATATTAAACATTTGGCAAGAAAGATGGAATTCATCAAATAAAGGGAGAAGGGTGTACGAAATTCTACCTAACATAAGAGAAAGATTACAGCTTAGACACCTCAACCCAATCAAGGGTCTCATACATTTTCTTACCGGTCATGGTCCATACGGATAATATCTAGGAAGAATAAATAGCAGACCAGACAACCTATGTGCCTGTGGAGAGATAGGAACACCGGAACACGCCATACTGGAATGCACCAATTATGAGGTAGACAAGGCAATAAGAGAAACCTTAAGAAAAGAAAGACTATGGGAAATAATAAGAAACCAACACTCACCGCGGCTCTAGAAAATTTGACAAATCAGATATCCGCTATAGAAATGGCAAAATACAGGACTCTAAAAACATAGACTCTTAAATATAGTGCTTTAAAGCAATGAATGTCAGTAATAATAAACAATTATGCATTAAATATTGCATTATTAAACTCAATCTACTCATCATCGGACCGGACTTTCAAATCCTTGAACCGGATGAGTTTAAAGACCAAAATATATTCGTCATACAGAAAATAGGATATAAATTACAGTAATAGTAAGATTAATCAATAATTACTTTAAACAAATTACATAACTCTGCTAATAGAAGTTATGCAAAACCCAAAGTATCAGAAATAAAATTGACACATTTGCCAAGAGTGGCAATAATAATAAAGTCACAAATAATTAAAGTATAAAATTAGTATAATTTTGAACCTACATCTCCTCGACCAACGCTTCATGGAGATCTGGAAACGTGGGTCGTAACCGGAAAAACGGAATTGTTTCGACAAACAAAATGTTCAAAAGTAGAAAGGTGGGAAAGATGGAGTGTATGTAGGACGATTTTGGCTCCCAACCTTCGTAAGAAGGATGAGGAGACAAGAAAATTAAGAATGCTTTCTTTCAACCTCTCCATGAAAATAAGAAATAATTATAATAACAATAAAAATCAATAGAACAGATGAATCTTGCACAATGTGAATATAAATCACAAAAATATCTTACATGCTAAAACCAATTTTAAATATATATATATTTTTATTATTATAACACACACACACACATATATATATATATATAAAATTTAATGTATCAACTAAACAAATACATTGTTAAACATCGCCTGTTATTTAATCTAGAAAACAGGTCAACTAAGAAGTTGTTGTTGAGGTATTCAGCCCTAAGACTGGTCTGGTGCAACCCTCCATGCTAACCTTCCTGCTCAAGCCTTTTCTTTCCTCATAACTAGCACAACCAAAATCCTCCCTTAGCGTATTCTATCCTTGGCCTTCCTCTTCTGTTCTTACCCCACACACATTCCTCTAATGCTACTTTTACAAGACCTTCGTGCCTTAAAACGTGGCCTATTAATCTATCCCTTCTCTTAGTCAACGTCCTCCACATTGTTTGCATTCCCCTATTCTGTTTATAACTCCCCAGTTACGTACACACATAAACCTATCTGATTTTCTGCATTCGCCTATAGCACCACATTTCAAAGGCTTCTATTATTTTCTTTTCCGCAACAACTATCGTCCACGTTTCACACCCATATAACGCCACGCCCAATACGAAAAATTTTAGCGACGATTTCCTAATATCCACACTTATATTACCCGAAATTAAATTCCTATTTATCGCGAAAGCCTTCCTTGTCTGTGCTATCCTACTCTTTATGTCTACTATACTTCTACCATCCCTAGTTATTACCCTTCCATGTAGCGGATTTCCTTAACTTCCTTCAAAATATCCCTTCCCAATCTAAAACCCATTGTTAGTCCACTGTTTCCCAAACTACGCTCCATTACCGTGGTCTGTCTTCTTGTAATCCTCATATTGAACTCTTTCTCCGGGATTCCTTTAATGACATTTATTATGGTTCCCAAGTCTTCGTCTGATTCCCTTAATACTACAATATCGTCGGCAAAGCGTAAGGTTAATAATTCGTCCCTATTTTTCCAAATAATGTGTAACTGATTTCTGGACAATTTTTATTTCCCTTTCGAATTTTTACTCTCATTTTCATAACTTCTCTGATAAGGTTTTTAATTCAGTTTCAATTGCTTTAAATTTTAAATTGTTTTCCGCGATTTATTTATTTCACTTCTTAGCTCAGCTTTATTTTTAGCCATATTCGCGTTTAGAGTTTCTAAATAAGCCATGGTTTTGCCCAATTGATCACCGTCTCTCGTTTCGTTTTGAAATACGGGTCCCTGATTTTCAAATATTTCAGGTAATATTATGCGGTCATTATTTTGTATTACGGGGCTTTCAATTTCACTGGCATCGTCCTTTTCTTCCTGAAAATCTTTCTGCTGCATGCCTTCGAAATCCAAATTTTGTGTATCTGTTTCAAAGTAAAGAAAATTTTAAAATTAAAAATTCCAGTATTTAACTAAATCTAAACTCTATCAAGCTGTATCGTTGCACACACAGTTACATTTAATTAAATTCATTACTTGGAATGACCAACACACACGCTAACGTATCACACTCGTAACATAACTTAAATATTAGAAATAGTTTAAAAACCCGGGAACATAATTCTGCTGCTAAGTGCTGCATTATAAAATACTCATTACTGCCAATTCCTAATTCTGCTCTCGAGGAAAAATCTTAGCCCAACGTTGAAAAGCGCCAAATGTAATGAATCTGGGTTTAATATTATTTTACTACGAATGAATAATTGTAAAAATGTGAATAATATTGAATTTTCCATTTATGTATTACAATGTACAATAATTGGATGAATCTCAATTTTCATAGCCGGCTTTTTTAATCATAAACACATGTTGCCTGGAACTAGTCGCTGGACCCATGGACTTCTGCGTTGAACCATGAAGAGAACTTTGGAACTCCGGACTGGATCATGTCTTTACGAAAATCTCAAAATTCTCCCTCTTAAAACTGACTCTTCAACTACACTTAAAGTTGAATCTTAATCTTCAATCATAATCTGCTTAACTGTTCAATATTAATCACCACGTGCTTAATAATCTAGAAATCCACACCCGTAATGTTCTTAACTCCACGTCCTCAATGTTCAATCTTAACCTCCTTAATATTCCGAAATCCATTTCTCGTGGGTTTTTCATAAGTTTTCCCACTTTCTTATTTCATATTCCTTTCGTTTTGGAGCTCGATCCTGCCCAATAAAAATTCTTATGTGTGGTCTCTGGGAGGGGCCGTTTGCCCCTCGCCACCAACGTTTTTGAGGAAAAATATCATCCGGCGCTACCCGATGTTGCCAAATTTCACGGGGCTTGGGAAAAACTCCATTCGCGCCATCGTTTCTGAGTTATATTACCCTGTCTGTAACACAGCTTCCCTCACACAGCTTGCCTTTGATTACGCACTGATAAATTCCGAAAGTAATTGTGTTTTTCGTTACATACTCTCCGTAAACTTTCTACTCTTATTTACGGCGTTAACTGCCAAACATTCTCTTGTAGTCAAAAGCGTATTTCCATAAATAGATTGTGCTTTCAACTTAAGTGAGCGTCTTAATTATTTCACGAGACATCGTGAAGCTAGCGAATGAACTGACCGCTTAATTGCCTCTCGGTAAATCTTCCGATCATCCTTATCCTCCTCAATATTACCCAAGTATCTAATTCTTAATTCCGCATTACACTTGCATGAGTTTAAGCTGAAATGCGTATTTCCCGTCTATATGATATTATTCTACATTGTACATAAATATGGAGCCTTGTTTAGAGTTACAGTTATATGATAAAATTTTTAATGTTTAAAAATTACGATATTTGTAATCGACTGAATTGTCATTGGTTGATCCTCTTTAATCAGTTTGAACTTGGCACGTATCGGATTAATATTTGTTGTTCCACATCTTCCTTTACAATTCCCTTCCGGTTTCAGGATCATCCTCATGTCACCTGTTACCCAAAAAAATCGGGAATAATAAAGAAAGTAGGTAAATGAGTTCGATGACTACTAGATTTGTGTGTTAACCACCCCACAAGAACCCTGACTAGAAGAGTACATAACAGCGCGCACAGTATAAATTAACCTATCATTCATTAACGTTTTAATTTGACGAAAAAGTTCCTGTTCAACTTAATAGTCGTGTGCTAATCAACAAAGGTTCCTAGGAAATGTGTGTCGCAGATGTTAATTTTATTAGTTTTCCTGAAGTTGGTCGCATCCGAGTAATGAAGCGGGGACAAACGCTGATGGTGGCCGTCAGCGGTCACGACACCTTTCGGCAGTGCGTCAACTTTGTTCGCAACTACACTCCCTTTGAGAGCGCGAGGCCGTGTCGGAAGTTGGACGAGTGCTCGGCACGAATTTTCACTGTATTTACCATCCCCCGCAGCTGGAACTGGCGAGGGTGAGCCTCTTCAGCCTTTATCAGCAGCAAACTTGTTCGTCTCGCTCTGGGAACTGCTGTTGTCTGTCAGTGTTTTAAATGCTGCTTCCAGAGACAGTTTATGAGGTTCTGTGCTCGAGAACACTCGAGCACGCATTCTCATATCAAATACTGTTGCACAAATTATTCTAAACATACAGTGATGCGAAAGTATTAAAATTAATTCCGTCTCTCCTCTGCTCATATTTATAATAGTAATATCATATAGTTGTACAAAATACCGCCGAAATTTTTAAATTCAATCACTGAAATTTATTTACGTAATTAATCGTCACGGGAGTATTCGTATACGGTTTAATTCTCTCCCTTTCTAGGAACCCCCCCCCCCCCAATTCCCACACACACTCCTTGTTACAACGTGAATATATATTTATTTATATATACATAGTTTTTATCTGTAAAATACGATAATATCAATTATATGATAAAAATACATACATCGAATATATAGCAAATGAGGATAGAAAAACAAAAGCCACTTGCGTTGTGCTTAAAAATATCTAGGGTAAATTAAATAATTATGCCAAAATAATATGCTTCTAGGCGATGGTAGACAAGGTGTTGCTACGTGTGAATTCAGTTCGTATTTTGCTCATATGTCGTATTAATATGCAAACAATAAGCCACAATTTACGTTAATGCATTACTACTAACTGTTTGGAATCGTGAAAATTTTCCTTCAACCGGTTACAAATATCGTAATACTTAAGGTAATAATAACATTCAAATGTTCGTAATCATCGAAATTTACTAGTATTAAATCATAATACATTGATCCCACAGAGAAGCAGAATTTCAGGTATGTGGAATGAATCAGAGATTGTACAAATTGTACAATTGTTATCATTGCTTAATTACTATTGACTCTATGTTACTATTTACATTATTATGATTATGTTTAGCTTACAATAAGATATGCTTAAGTTCTACAGAATAAACGAGATATGTAGCTGATAAATAATATAAAGAAGAAAAAATACAAAGATAGAAGGAATATCTAGAAGAGCTGTATCACGCTGAAAATCTAGATCAGTCACTAATAGAAGAAGAAGAGGAAGTGGATGATGAAAACTTGGATGACAAAATTAAAAGTTCAGAGTTTGACAGGGCGCTGACAGACATGAGGAATTGTAAAGCGCCAGGAATTGATAACATTCCAGCAGAGCTTATAAGATCATTGGGCGAAGAAGCAAAATCACGGTTAGTCAGGATAGTTTGCGAAATCTACGAGAAAGGAAGAACCACAGAAGATTTTCGTAAAAACATAATTATACCCATACCGAAGAAAACTGGGGCTGATAGATGCGAACAGCACAGGACAATTAGTTTAGTATCCCATGCATGCAAAATATTAAGTAAAATAGTCTATAGAAGAATGGAACGTCAAATAGAATGCGAGTTAGGAGACGATCAATTTGGTTTTAGGAAGAATGTAGGGACAAGAGAAGTAATATTAACTTTGTGACTAATTTTAGGAGACAGGATAAGAAAAAACCGCCCTGCGTTCATGGCATTTGTAGATTTAGATAAAGCGTTTGATAATGTGAACTGGAACAAACTATTAAAGATTTTGAAGAGCATTGGAATAAAATATCGAGAAAGGAGGCTTATACATAACCTCTACAGAAGGCAGGCAGCAATAATTAGAATAGAAGATCAAGAAAAGAAAACTGTAATCAAGAAAGGAGTAAGGCAAGAATGCAGTCTGTCGCCCATGCTGTCTAACTTACATATAGCACAGGCGATGAAGAAAGTTAAAACGGAGTATGGGAAAGGAATCTTACTGCAAGCAGAAGAAATAAAAACCTTACGCTTTGCCGACGATATTGTAGTATTAAGGGAATCAGACGAAGACTTGGAAACCATAATAAATGGCATTAAAGGAATCCCGGAGAAAGAGTTCAATATGAGGATTACAAGAAGAAAGACCACGGTAATGGAGCGTAGTTTGGGAAACAGTGGACTAACAAAGGGTTTTAGATTGGGAAGGGATATTTTGAAGGAAGTTAAGGAAATCCGCTACATGGAAGGGTAATAACTAGGGATGGTAGAAGTATAGTAGACATAAAGAGTAGGATAGCACAGACAAGGAAGGCTTTCGCGATAAATAGGAATTTAATTTCGGGTAATATAAGTGTGGATATTAGGAAATCGTCGCTAAAAATTTTCGTATGGGGCGTGGCGTTATATGGGCGTGAAACGTGGACGATAGTTGTTGCGGAAAAGAAAATAATAGAAGCCTTTGAAATGTGGTGCTATAGGCGAATGCAGAAAATCAGATAGGTGGATAGAGTACGTAACTGGGGAGTTATAAACAGAATAGGGGAAAGCAAACAATGTGGAGGACGTTGACTAAGAGAAGGGATAGATTAATAGGCCACGTTTTAAGGCACGAAGGTCTTGTAAAAGTAGCATTAGAGGGATGTGTGTGGGGTAAGAACAGAAGAGGGAGGCCAAGGATAGAATACGCTAAGGGAGGATTTTGGTTGTGCTAGTTATGAGGGAAAGAAAAGGCTTGAGCAGGAAGGTTAGCATGGAGGGTTGCACCAGACCAGCCATAGGACTGAATACCACATCAACAACATAATATTCATAGACATTGCTGAGATCGTATGCTAAGAAAGTAGTGAGTTATCAATGTACTGTGTCTATCTTACGGTCTATTCTAAGTTACACTCAACTCCACGTGTTCTTCAACAGATTGAAAGGAGTGGCTCAGTAAACAGTTACTTCATGTTTGAGCTTGTTTGTATTTATTTGTAATTGTTTAAAGGAGGCTATGCTAATAGCATTATAGCATTACAGTTAGAGACTTCTATTCCTTGTGTAAACTATTTTTATTTCCGGTATAAAAGCTACGCAGAACTGAGTTTGTTATGAATAGGTGATTGGCATTAATCACTAATAACATCTGTCATTGAAGATACTGGTTAGTAAGAGTAAGTATTACTATTTCATTGAAGTGTTCCCTGGCACCATTTTCTGACAACTATTTTCTGAAGATGAAAAACCGTGTCTTTCCCTGATGTATTACCCGAGAATATTTTACCGTAAATCATTAAAGATTGAAATTATGCGGAATAAACTTATAACTTGACATATTTCTAACAGCAAAGGATTCCGAACCTATGTTTATTATGAAAATTATGTGATCCTTCCAATTTAATTTATGGTCCACACATAAACCTATACATTTTGTGCATTCAACTTCACTTATTTCACAATTGTTTGTTGTTAGTGTTACAGAGTTCAATATACATCACATCGAAAGTTAAATTTGAACGCTTTCTATTGACGTGATATAAGAAAAATTGATATGAACTATACCGACTTACTACCCATTCTACTTCAAATAATATTTATCTCCTCTCAAAGCTGCAAATGTAATCCCGATCTTCAAAAACGGTTTCTCCTGCTGACACGTCGAATTTCAGACCTGCATCAAATATAAGAAAAAAAATTGAGAAAAAATTAATACACGGTAAGTTATTAGTTTTCATGATGTACCACATAAATACTTTCGAAAATAATAATTTTTGGCTATTGACCTTTCCTTCTCACACCACTGGAAATGGGTCTAAATGACACCTCTCTTCAAAAAGAACTACCAATTTGACTACATTTCGCAATTTACACTAACTAGGATTGAAAATAGGTTGGTTTTGACTAAAGAAATACATTTAGGCTGTTAGAAAACATTTAAAACTAGCTAAAAGTAGAACTATGAATGTTCTGTATCCATAGGACTATGCGTGTAGCATAGCCTCAAGTACTGGAATAAACATATCTTTACTAACACACCTGCTTTATTATTTGCATGAACCCGTTTTTATTTGTAGATGACTACGACATGTATCCAAAGATCTTCTAAATTATAATTTTGGATGTTATTAAAATTGTCACTGATTTAAAAACCAAGATTTTTCTTACTCATTGCACATCTAACTTACAATTTAATACACAATTAATTCCTTGAAAACAAAATAATACTTTGTAACGCTACTGCTATTAAATTGATTTTAAAAGAACCAGTACTTGTTTTATTTTTGCCAAATTTTTGAAGCTTTTATAGATTACGTTTATAATTGTTTGTCCATATTTTACCTTTCAGTAGCTGTCTTAGATACTTTCTAAACTTATTGTGCAAGGTAAATTGCTTAATTCTCATGCTAGTGCATTATTGTCAATTTATAAACTGTTTTACGAAAATGTTTGAATATATTTAATTAAATTTGGTTAGTAATATCATTACGTGGAGCAAAATACGTTTATGCAAACTTGAAATGTAGGACAACGTAATATAAGTAATTTATACGGGGATGAATAAGGTATAATAAAATTACCATCTCATTTGCATCCAGTGTTGAGTATTACCTGATAAAGATAATGGCGGCTGCCCAAACTCCGCATCTCGGCTCGGATTTAGCCAATTGCCTACATAGACTCACTAACCATGTAACAGAAGGGACTTTACTTTAACTCATCAAGAATCCTAAGACATTACTTGCATGTTATCGTTAGTATTAATATACTACATTCATGTTTTATAGCATAATATGGATTAATATTCGAATGTTGTACTATAATGAATATGGGGGTATATTAATTAAATAAATAATAATATGTTGTAATATAAACTATAAAATAATTTACTTTAACAAGAAAAAAACATATTTCCAATAATAATTGCAATTTTTAATGTTTCAATATTTACTCCGGCAGTTCTTTTCAATAAAAACTACATATATATTTACAAAAATGATTTATATTAAACTTAAACACTAACAATTTTTAAGACTAATATCAGAGTCGCATTTATGGGCCTTCTTATTGAACAGACCTTTTTTTCACGAATCCACTCAGACCTGGCATCAAACAGAAAATTACAAAGAGTCACAGGAATCGGCTTAGTGCAGGTTCCAGCTTCTTCCTCGTCGTTTCTCCAGATCAATTTCCTCCAAAATCTGTCTCAAATATCCATCTCACCGTTCTCGCACCATCTGACCAATTCTTATCTCACCGCTCTTCCACAATCTGAAACTTCTCTCATACCAATCTCCACCACCAGTCTCTCCACCAATCTGTCTCTCAAAATGTCTCCGCCTGCTATTTTAAAACTTTCTCCCTTTTCTTTAGTTTCTATCACCAAGGTGGCAGCCATGGATATCCTCCACGGTGACACTTGAGGAAAACACGCCACCCGTCGCCGATTCTCACACAATTTTGGGATATGGCGCAAATGTTAACCGCTGTCTCCTTTGTTTTGATTCCACGCCGCCAAAGACCGAGCAGATGTATTTGTCCGTTACAGTACTTTAACGTTAAATTATATACAGTTAACAAGAATTATTATGCCGTAAATAACATTCTAAGAGATTTACATCTTTTAAAAGCAATCTCATACAAGCCCCATATTCTCAATTAAAACCCTGTTTCACGCTTGGTTGAATTTCATTATCATTATGTATACTAGAAAGTTAAGACTTAATAAATTATTGTAACATCTCCTGTTTTAAAATATTTACATCAATAATTTCTACAATAATTTAAATTGCTCTTTACAGAAGATAACTTCATAACTATAAATTGGACGTATTAAAGCAAATCAGGTACGACAGTATATAGTAGTAAATAAATACACATTTTTAAGTAATTTGTCTTAATGAGAACATATTTTACTTTTCAAACATAGTTTTTTGACTTTAAGTTAACAATAAATAAAAAGATGGACAATAAGTCAGCATATAAACTTATTGCTATTTACTACTGTTACTAATTAGCCCTTCGGCCCTTGTCGAGCCCGGGTTTGCTTCACCACGCTCTTCCAAATTGTACGGCCGTGGGCCCTAAGTCGCCGTCTTCTCACACCTAACTCTCGCAGGTCTTTTGCAATATTTTCTATCCATCTCTTCATGGGTCTGCCGGCAGTCGATTGTTCTCACATGCCGAGACACCTTCACCTATATTGGGAGGTTTAAGTGCTGAGGTCGATGACCTGATCCCATTGGATCAGTCGGCTGTCTCCTAAAAATTGCGAAGACACGGAGAAGGGAATGCTGCTACCTCACAGCAAACTCGTCTCCGGTCATTAGAAAGGGCGTAATAACAGTACCCAATTCCCGACCTACCTGATGCAGGTTTTCTAGGGTTTTCCCTGCATCTCTTTAGGTGAAACACCGTGTAGGATCCTTAAACCATAGCCCGGAGGCCCTAGTTAACCCTTGGCTACCTTGCTCTACCTTCCGCATCCCCCTTTTCAATTCCCTTCCTATGTTATTAACGGGGAGTTGCTTGTTTTAGGATCACCCTCATGTAGCCTGTGAACCCTCCCAAAAAAACTGGCAGTCGGCTCCTCTTGTCCTTCGTGTGTATACTTTACATGCCACTCTATGCTGTGTCCTGCCCACCTCAGTCTTTCTTTTTTTTAACTTCAGCAATTCAGCTGAATTCTCCATAGGTCTGTTGAATTTCGGTATTGGTTCCTATTCTCCATTAGCCGTTGACATTCACTGCTCCATATATTCTCCTTAATATCTTCCTCTCCTAGCAATTGAGTCTGGCTTCCTCTTGCTGTGTTACCCATGGCTCACACCCATATGTAATTATAGGTCTCAGTACTATTCGATAAATTCGAATCTTTGAATTTCAAGCTAAGGAGCCTTGACGTCAGCAGGTGCTGGATATCAAAATAAGATTTATTTGCAGTTTTTATGCGGTTCTTAATCTCTAAATGGTTAGAGTTTTGATCGGTGACATATGATCCTAAGCAATTAAAGGTTTCTACTCTATCAAACTGATATTGAGGGCGATTGCTTTGTAGTCTTTTCATAACCAAGTACTTAGATCTAGCCTCGTTGATCGTTAATTATTCTTCCAATGTGAGATTAAACAGCATCTAGGACAATGCATCCCCATGTCTTAAGCCACGTTTTATTATCAATTCTCTAGATTTTTTCCCACCAATTATAACTTTTCCCTTACTGTCATTAAGAGTCACCTTCATCAACCGAATTATCTTATCTGGAATGTCAAGCTCCAGTAGCGACTCAAACAGGTATGATCTTTAATTGCTATTATATGCGTACTTTTCATCACTAAACATCTTGTGAACCTGTGTATTATATGCGTCGCATTTTTCCATTGTATTCCTGATTGTAAACACTTTGATATTCCACTATAGTATTCTCAGCATGGGGTTCCAGACTATCAGCAATAATATTTGTAACAATTTTATATGAAAACCCAAGTAAAGGAATTCCTATTTAATTAACATAAATACGATGTTTCGTCTCTCTTTTGAGACTTCTTCTGGCATAAAGTTTAGCAATTCATGTCATTTACTTCTTGACTCCCCCAGCCGAAAAGATTATTAAATGTAATGAAGTATTTACGTGTGAAGAATTTATTTTACCTTTCTCCAAATAAGTACAGAAATATTATTCCTTCCTTTAAATAAAAAGGAAATTGAAAATTCGTATAGTAGCATGCAAATAAACGTCAAATAAATAGCGACATCATCTAAGGGAAGATTAGTGTGTACTTTTACTTTACTGGACTTCATACGTTACATATTACGTTAAGAAAATATTTACATCACAAAGACGCCTGTCATAAGGAATTTACGGCTGTTAAGATTTTAAATTGATTTTAATATTTAACTTCAAAATTGTATTAATGTAATATGAATTTATTATCATTATGTTTTTTTAAAAAAAGTTATTCATGATTTTTTCTGGGTGTATTGCCTTAATAATTGTTAAATTACGTAAAATATTTTGATTTATTTACTAATTAATTTAAATTATTATTAACTATTTAATACATACATTTATTTACGTTAAAAGAAAGCCACTGTTTTAAAATGCGAAATATTAACTATTTCAGAGTATTAACTATAGCGGTTTCAGAACAACTTTAAAAAGTATAATTTTAATTACGTTTTATTAGTGATGTAATGAAATGGCAAAGTTCTCTTACATATCACGAACTTGCATGCGGAGTCCTCTGCTTCGACCCTCGTCCTGTCACCGTGTCCCTCGTTTCTGCAGCTTCAGTTGTCTTTCTCCGAAAGGGTCTCTCGTTTTTATAAAGCCTTCTTCCCACCCTTTCACTCACGTGGTCTGAACGGTAAATTTATCTTGATAATCTTTCTGGGATATACCCAAACCCCACTGATTACTAAACAAACCATATTTACGAAATATGTAGAAAATTTAAGATGATGGACAGTTTGCATCTACTTTGTATATTTCTTCTACGAATTTCTGAAGGAGGCGCTCCATCGTACCACAGTATATAAATTTATAATTTTGCAGCAGCATTGGGTTTTACATTAATAATATTTATTACATATACTGATATTGACTAAATAGAGATAATTTAGTTATTTAGCCAGCCACTCTAAAAGATTTATTATGGAATAAATAATAATAATAATATATAAATAATATAATATATTAATAAAATAATTATAATATAATATATTAATATAATAAATTAATAAAATAAATATTAATAATTAAAATATAACCACCTAGCAATAGTTTAGAACTATTTTTTCATCTTAATTTTATATACTATAATACACAAATAAATCGTTGAGATATACAAATAAATAAAGGAACTCATTTCATTTGAAGAAAGGTTTAGGTTTGTGTCTGTGTAACGAAATGTTCTCGTGGTTGATATTTCACTACGTTTACTTCAATGTAAATATTTCTTGTCAATATAACGCGCAACCCCTTCCACCCACTTTCATCACATATTAATAGTTCTATTAACATCATTTGAAACCTACATAGGTTGACATCGAATTTTTATGTCTCCAATGACTCGAAAAATATATTCTAATTAGTTACACTATCTTGTGTATTCTTACTTAAAGATACCAACAACCATCAGCTGATGATAATTTATAAAGATCCTTTGACATGTTAACGTTTTCTAGACACACATTAATAAATATAGATAAATTTATACCGTCGTAGAAATTGGTAACAAAAAAAGTCGGACATGGCAAGTTTTAATGCAGAAATAAATGTAAATAAGAATATTATTAAATACGAAATTTAAAATGAAATAACAGAATAATTTGGAAATAATTTAATCACCCTTTTCTAAACATAATTTTTCCTTTTTTTGCAGATCGTTTTTAATTTTGTCGTTTTTACGGTGGAGTGAAAATAGATAACGGAATTTTATACAAGCAGAAAAGCATTTAAGGGATGCGGAAAAACAATTTTCAGCAGTGTTGTAGGACATGGTACACGTTTTTGAATATCTTTTATAAATTCTGACTAGGAGTAGTATACATCACACAATTTTTACGCATTTTAAAATTAAACAGTCAATTTCATTTGTGATCTTTTATAATAATTATTTGAAAATCGATCTTAACGGAGGTTCAACTTTTGTGACTTTAAGGAAAATCTAAAAATACTTCACTGCTGAAACGTGAACTTAAAATTTTGTCCGTTTTTCCGAAAACTAGTTTGTTGGTCACTTTGTGAAAATTAAAAAACTTTAATTTTCTTTTTTGAAACATTATGCTCATAATAGAAGTGTAAATATTTAATTGATTCCTTTTCAATCTCCGAGAAAATAGTTGAATTAGGAACTCTTGGGCCGGGTCGGAAGCCCAAGAGTTCCTAATGCAACAAATGCTCCGCGAAAACTTGCGATCTTTGAGAAAATTGTTATTCGCGTGTTTGGGTCATTCCATGTCAAGCGTCCTGATTTGAGGAACGATTCCCGCGCGACCATTTCCGATTTTGATAAAATTTAGACAGTTTTTATTCTAAAGCCTTAGATTAACATATGCAAAATTTCAGTACGAAATATGCATTTTTGACTGATATACGGGCTTTTTCGACGAAGTCTACGGTTCGTCGGAGAAGTCGTCGTTTGAGCTTCAATATTGTAGCAGTTATCAGAGAATAGACTCTCAAAATTCGTTTCCAAGATAAATTGAATGCTTAGACTACGAAAATAATAAATTTGGAGCAGCAAACCTGGTGTCAAAGTGAAAAACGACAAAAATGAGCTTTTTCAGATGTATAAATCGTTTAGGAGGATATCGGATATCGTTTTCTAGTTAACACCATTAGAAAGATGAGGATTTTTTCTAATTCTAAACATATATTTCCGTTTGGTGTCTCGTTGGATAAGGTCTAAAATTTTGGGCCATATATATAAATATAAAATATACATTTATGTAAACGTATCAGGCTTGAGAACCTGCACTTTAAGACTCCCTCCCATGGCTCGTCTCACCTGACTCGGGACCATGGGATACGAACCTTTGATTGGTAATGGAAATCTACCATGGCTCTCACTTGGAATTTTGAGTGTGTTGTATTGATTCTTACTCGTCGTGTTACGAAATTCACAGATACATTAATGCTACAGTACTGAAAAAGAAACTCGCGCTTCTAGAAAGGTATATTATGTCTATTGGAGACTTCATGGAGTTAATAAT
This sequence comes from Eucriotettix oculatus, assembly GCA_034510155.1. Lineage (NCBI taxonomy): Eukaryota > Metazoa > Arthropoda > Insecta > Orthoptera > Tetrigidae > Eucriotettix > Eucriotettix oculatus. The sequence goes on along the minus strand of CM067376.1, from coordinate 259,011,438 downwards.
AAGTAGGTGATTGACCAAATTAAGTTTACTTTTACTTTATATGTAATTCATACACCTAAGAAAGTGAAATAGCACTTAAGAGAACGTTATTCGAGCGATTATTACACAATAAAACACGATGCGACGATATATGTCGAGAGCCTCCGCACTACAGTGGGCTTTGACCCATAATTTTAGACCTTATCCATCGAGACACCAAAAGGAAATATATGTTTACTATTAGAAAAAATCCTCATCTTTCAAATGGTGTCAACTAGAAAACGATATCCGATATCCTCCTAAACGATTTATGAAATATATGTTTCCTATTAGATAAAATCCTCATATCTCTAATAGTGTCAACTATAAAACGATATCTGGTGTCCTGAACGATTTATACCTCTGAAAAAGCTCATTTTTGTCGTTTTTCACTTTGGCGCCAGGTTTCCTGCTCCAAATTTACCAAACTATATTTTCCACAAATCGTCTGACTTATAGACACTCATGTAGACATGCAAACTACAAAATATGAATACCGGACGTATTTTATTTATATCTGCAGGATCATTTGAAAAGGCGAAAGAAAAATTGGCACTATTTTTTTCGCCAACTTTGAGGGCTCATAGTTGCCCGGGGTGAATTTTTTTAAAGATTTGTTATTATTTCGTAATCTACACTTGCAATTTATCTTGGAAACGAATTTTGAGGATCTATTCTCAAATAACTGCCACAATATTGAAGCTCAAAAGAGGCACTTTTGAAACGACGTCGTCTCCGACGAACCGCAGACTTTGTCGAAAAAGCCCGTATATCAGTCATAAATGCATATTTCGAACTGAAATTTTTCACGCGTTAATATAAGGCCTTAGAGTACAAACTGTCTAAATTTTATCAAAATCGAAAATGGTCTCTTTACATGGAATGGCCCTTTCCTGAAATAATTGCGACATAGGCAATATGAGCTCCCCGCTTGCCAATTGTTTAATGCTGATAAATTTTTACTTATTAAAATTTTAAGTGTTACATAACCTTAGTTTCTAACTCGGGAATCATAGAAGGAAGGTATTTAAGTTGTCTCAATATTCCCCCTCTTTAAGAATCATTCATTTAATTTGCACGGTCATTAAAGTATATTTGCTTTTAACTAAGAATGCCATTAAAATTTCCTGCTACTTTTTTCTATCAATCATAAGCCATTGCTGAAACTAAATTCATTATTGACACTAATAGATCTGAGCGATAAATATTTTTATTTAAATTTAATATTACACTTCATATTGAAAATAAATTTTGATTTTATAATTTTTTGGTGTATAGTTACCCAAAGATGTCTACAAAGTTGGATAAAACGTAATATTTGTATTAATTAAATAAATTTATTTACTGACTCGCCATCATTTTATTTTTTATGAACATTTTAAATTTAATTAAAATTAATTGGGTTATTTTTACTTAAAAATTATAATACTGAGACAGTTGGTAATAACAATAAGATTGCCAAATCAAATACCTGGTTTCTGTCAAAAAATAGAGGCATTTCATTGTTCTAAGAAATTAGAAACGGAATTTCCAAACATTACTTAGAACTTTCTCTCTACAAAGTCAACGCTCTTCACAATGAAGTAAATGATCACCAAATTCAAAATTCACCAATTCATAATATTACCTAAATTTTCGTCTGTTTAATGCTCTTGCATTATTCACACATTTCATAGCCGGTAAAGCAACATGTTGCATATTTAAAGGTTTGCCACGAAGTGCAATTAGATGTTTAATGCAGTGATATTTCAGTATCTGACGATTTTAAAAAACTTTCAAGCAAAGTTAAGGCTGGATTTTACGTTTTAAAATCTGTGTTTCACCATGCAATGGTTCTAGACTGCCAAGTTCTTCAAATGGGTTACAATTGTCATCAATTCCTCTTAAAAAAATTTTGACTGCAACTTCAGGTATATCTGTTTATTCATAAGAAGCTGTAGAGAAGAAAGTGCATGGCGTTTTAATTTCAGGAATACATCCTGGATTGATGCAACAATCTTGTCTCCTTTCCTTTCAATACTTTATTACCAATACTGCAAGTAAATATTTGGAGACCCATGATAAAATTTTGTCTTTGCCTGATTTCTCCGTTTTCCTTACTCACATAGTCTCTTCGCACCTCAGACGCAAGAAAAAAGTTCGATGTAGGACTGATGGTGAATCATAGTGTCTAATTAAGATCGTACTTTCACAAACTATACAATTTGATACTTTTATACTGAGTAATTCCTAGTGGTTCTTAAATTGACGACTGTTATGACTTTCTCCGTTTCTTTTCTATATTTTCTTATGTACTTTGATGCATAAAAGAGCAATGCCTATGAAGTTCAAACCTCTAAAACATGTTTAAAGAGAACGAATAAAGTGCTGTTGCACTCCAGGAAAACCCCGAGACCACGACTGTTCAGTCAGAGCTGACTGGCACACGACAAGGAGAATATCGATGTTATTTATCTATTTCATGTAACCAGTCGGTTGCATCTTGAGTCCATAGACAGAATCCAGTGGGTATATGGTCAAAACTAAGGGAACTTGGAAACCATGATAAATGGCATGCACGTAGTCCTGGAGAAAGAGTTCAATATGAGGATTAATAGAAATTAATGGGGTGTAGATGGGAAACAGTGGAATAACAAAGGGTGTTAGGTTGGGAAGGGATATTTTGACGAATTAAAGAATTCTGCTACTTGGGAAGCGTAATAACTAGGGATGGTAGAAGTATAGTAGACATAAAGAGTAGGATAGCACAGGCGAGAAAGGCTTTCGCGAAAAAGAGGGATTTACTTACAGGTAATATAAGTGTGAATATTAGGAACTCGTTGCTAAAATAGTTCGTATGGAGAATGGCGTTATATGGGTGCGAAACGTGGACGATAGGAGTTGAGGAAAGGAAAAGAATAGAAGCCTTGGAAATTTGGTGCTTTAGGCGAATGTTGAAAATCATATGGGTGGATAAAGTAAGTAACGAGGAAGATTTAAACAGAATTGGGGAAAAGCGAACAATATGCAGGACGTTGACTAAGAGAAGGGATAGATTAATAAGCCACATTTTAAGATACGAGGGTCTTGTAAAATTAGCATTAGAGGGATATGTGTGGGGTAAGAACAGAAGAGGGAGGCGAAGGATTGAATACGCTAAGCAAATTAGGGAGGATGTTGGGTATGTTAGTTATAAGTAAATGAAAAGACTTGCGCAAGATAGGTTAGCGTGGACGGTTGCATCAAACCATTGTTAGGACTGAATACCACAACATCAACAAGAATATTAAAAATAGGTACCAAAACAAGGATGCAATGCGCCACTTCTAAATATCCTATGCTGCACGGTTTGGCCACTTTTGATCTAGCTAATACATTTGCTAATTTCTGAAAGGTTTCTTAAGTATGTAAATTTACCTTCAAGGATATTTCTGTAATAAAGACAATGGTACTGATGCACAAAATTTGGGAAGAAAACTATACAAAATTATGTAACCAATCTAAGACTTAAGATTTCAATTATCCAACAAATAACGTATTAAATTAAATATTTGAACAATCAGTTTTGCGGACTCGTCTTAATTTAATTGAGTGACGTCTCGTCACCACATTTGGAACACCTTCAAGTGTTAATTTTTGAATTTTGATGAAAGTATGCCTGATTTAAACTTGACAGACTCAAAGAACAGCTTTAACCGAAATAATGCAATAAATGAATCTTAATGTTCGGTTTTAACAAACAAAGTTACTATTATTAATATCAGATTATACTATCATAAAATCAACGCAAAACAACACCAAAATAAATACCATCCTGGATAAAACTTGTGGTAGGCAATCATTTTGGATTATTTAACATTTTATTAGGAAAAGTAGCAACTTTATGTTGAAGCAGTAATATGACATACATTGGTAAAATAATATAAAACAGTTTTCGTATCGTGATCGACTGTAAATATAAGGAATTTTATACATAATGTAGTCATATCGATATATCGAAGGTTCTAAATAGTTAGAATGAAATTAAATTTCATGATTTGAAGTATATTATTAAATCTTTCTTAACAGAAATCAAGATTCTAAATATAGGTAAGGAACACATTACTGTATGGTTTTAGATAACGGTGATTTGTTACGTCAAGACAACAAGTGTTAGGAGAGATCGATACTGAAAATGAAGGTGAATATGGAATAGAGGATAAGATTATATATATCTGAGTAAATGGAGGTGTAGATGAGTATATATATATATATATATATATATATATATATATATTGGTCACGGATACTGGGATTAAGACTGATGGAGAGTTGATTCGCTGACCACGAATCACTCCATATTCGGAATGTGTCATGTAAGATGACAGTCCACAGTTGTCCTGGTAGGACAAGGCCCTTAATGGGCTGCAGAGCCAACGAAGAATATATATATATATATGTGTGTGTGTGTGTGTGTGTGTGTGGAGTACTTGGGATGATGTATTAAAAAATAACCGTGTGGGGACGTTTCCCAAGGTTGCGAAGTGGGAACGGCTACCCATATTTGGGTCGTACCGATTTTTCGGGGTGTACTAAAACTAGCATGGTGAGGGGTAACAAGCCTCACTATTACCGACTTGAGGCACGAGGATAGAGATTCAGGAATGTCTCAATGTTGGACGAACACAAGCATGGCTGGAATAGCTTTAATGTTGTGTCACTGTTGCACGTCCGACATTCGGCGCAAAATATGATGGCAACCTCTGGGGTAAAATAGTCCGGAGGTAAATTAGTCTATGGGTGGAGATTACTCGGGAGAATGTCATCAAAAAGAAAAAAAGAACTTATTTCATCGTTCGTTATTTTGCTACCCATACCTCCAACTCCAGTGTTTTGTTCCGTAACTTTAATCATGTACGACTTTGTCTTTCCATTTCTGACCGTGTTTTTTATTTAACATCTAGTTATATTTATAGGTAGATGGAAAATATAAAAATAGAGGTGGACATAATCGTTACTTTCTATTCACAGTTGCAATAAATTCAAAAGAAAATATAAAAATCTAAGTCTTTTTATCCGAGGTCTCTAATCATCCTTGCGTAGTGTCATCAAAAGCACTTCAATCTGGACCTTACATTCGGCTATTCTCGGATTTTTAAAGAGTAAACAGACCTACAGTGAATTAAAATTGATTAGAAGATCACGGGAAGAATGAGTGATGTGTTACTTGGCGTCAGCCATACATTCAATTGAGTAAGCCCTATATATATTTTTAAAACAATATGTTAGAGGTTGCAATATGATTGGCAAATCGATTAGCCTGGCAATATTGGAGATGAGTAGGGGTGAAAATAGTTTACCTCTGGGTTTGAGCTAGAGCAAGAAAGTCATCCTTCAGTATGACTTTGTATTGCTTTATTTAAATTGAGTTTCTAAAGTACTTCTCCAACAGTTGTTCAGTTGAACAGTTCAACTAATACGCTACAACTAGAACGAATAAAGTAAACTGTAGATACTATGTACGGAAGTAAGGGGACTGTAAGTGGTCCAAAACCCTACAAGGAAGATGGTGCGTTGCTGATCAACTAGCAAACTCAGCTCTTGACATTAAGAACCGCTAAACGATTAAACTTCAACGACATCCGGAGGGCGCAGCTATAGGGTACTATATTGCAGTTAAACATCTAAGGGAAAACACTGACCCAGTGTGCTACAATCCTGATATTAGGAAACTCAAAGTAAAAGTGCGAAATGCGTAAAATAAAAGGAAAGTAAATATCTATCACAGGAACAAAATTCTTCACTTTAACAAAAAGTTAGTCGAAGCCAAGAAAACAGCCCAAGAATTTTATTTAATAAACGTGCTTGATGGAGGAGGCAATAGATGGGGAAAATTCTATAAGTATATTCGAAGGCGCAAGAGTAATAAGAGTGTTGCTTTGCCGCTAAAAGGAGTAGGAAGTACACTAGAACTAGACGAAGCAATTATAGTCAACATAGCCACGGTATTCGGGGAAAAGGTGAATTTACCCACTTGGGAAAACTGTCTTCAAAATCAGTGCTAGCAACCTACTAAAAAGTATTAGTAAACTTAAGGCTCATAAGTAAGCTGGCCCGGATAGGATTTCGGGAGAAGTACTAAAATTAGAAGGGGGAAGCCATGATTACGTCCCTCATACGGCTATTTGAAATATCTATTAACAATTCTGATGTTACAGACGATTGGAGGAAGGCGATTGTAGTTCCCATATTTAAATCAGGTGCGCGATCGGAAACCAGTAATTACAGGCCTCACTTCTGTGATATGGAAGCAATTTGAACGCTTGATAGCTGAATATTTGCGGAAGCACTGGGACGAAAGGGGGTGGATTTACGGTGGAAAACATGGCTTCAGACCTGGATTCTCTTATGAAAGCCAACTGGCAACGTTCTGCCTAGATCTGTCGGACGGGGTTGACAAGGGAAGGAGAATAGACGTTATAAGTATTGATTTTTCTAAAGCCTTCGACGTCGTGCCACACGATCAATTATTAAGTAAGTTAAAAAATACGGGTATGGATTTTCCGGTACTGAAGTGGATTCGGGAATTTTTAAAAGATCGTTACTCTGAGTTCACGTGAATGACAAATTGTCCGGCTTTGTCAAGATAACGTCAGGGTCCCGCAAGGAAGTGTCATCATGTTCCTTGCATTCATAAGTTTCTTAACAATCGGTATAAAATCACAGAACAAACTTTTTGCCGATGATTGTATGGGGAAATCGTTTATAGGGAAATCGTAAACTTTGAGGATGCACAGATTCTGCAGACTGATTTGGACAAAATTTACCACTGGTCAGTTAGAAAGTAAGGCAGTCGTTTTTACAAAAAAGAGAAATGTCCCTCCCACTAGATATAAAATGGGGGACGAAGTTGTAACGGAGTCAAATAACGGTAAATATCTTGGGATGACTAATAATAAAGATTTAAAATTGGGGTAATCAGGTGAGCGAAGTAAAGGCGTCTTGAGGAAAAGCACTAGAAAAACCAAGATTTCTGCTTACAAAACGCTGGTCAGGCCAATTTTAGAATATGGGGTAATGTGTTGGGATCCATATCGAAGTGAACACATTCCAGCGTTGGAAAAAATACAAAAACGGATTGAAAAGATGTATGGTGGTCGAGTTGCGAACAATCTTCACGAGAATTGAGACGGTCTCAGTAATAGAAGGAAACATGCGAGGTTGTGCGCAATATATAAAGCTTATAAGGGAGAACCACAGGGCCTGGAAAGAAATAACAAACCATCATACGGCGCCGGATTATATTACTAAAAATTACCACTCGTTTAAAATTAAAGAAAAAAAGGAACGTACAGACGTAGGAAAATTTTCATTTGTTAGTAGATAAATACGCTATTGTAATTCCTTGCCTGCAGAAATATGATGACTTTTCCGGGTAGCGTAAATCAGTTTTGGATTAGGCTAAGAAAACTAAAGTGAGCATAAAGTGCTAATAGTGAAGTGCAGTGAAGTGATTTCTGTGTGAATCCTGAATTCTCTTTTCTTTTTCAGATCAAAACCTGCACTTCATAATTGCTCCTTAGTGTGAATTATATTTTATTTTTGAAATTGTATTTGTGTTCTCTTTGTATATTGCCACCACCGGCCAAAGGCCCAATAGCTGCTAAGTAATAATAATACTAAAGTATGCCTCTGCTACGTCATATTACCACAACGGCTTATTCGAGATATTATTTCTCCGACAGATTAATTTCATTGCCTCTTATTTTTTGTGTTGAATATAAAGATCGTATTTTCGATATTATATAAATCATAAAGGTTGAATTATTAAAGTACCCTTTTATTTAAATAAAATATAGCTGTTGTAATTTAAAATCAAATACGAAGTATAATAATAAAAACTGCTATGCGCCGCAAATCCTGATATTAAAATGAAATATAATTTTGGTTAGTAAGAATCAAATTCCCATAATAAATAATATGGAATCCACATTTCCCGGAAAACAAACAAAATTTGAAACGTTCGAAACTGAATAATAGTCTTCTCATAGTTTGTTTTCATCTACCAGAGGCAGTGGGAAACCAAATAATACTTCTATAACACCATTTTAAACCAAGTTCAAAACCAGAAGCCAAAAAGTTGCGATTGAAAACACGGATGGAAATGAGTATCTGTCAGAGTGGGAAACAATTACCTGCGGTGTGCCTCAGGGCTGAATTTTGAGACCTTTACTTTTCATCATTTACATTAACTATTTACCTAATTATTTAGATCCCTTAAAATCAGTCCATCACGCTGACGACACAAATTTAGTAATCACGGACAGCGACTCGGAAACTTTATGCGAGAAAGTTGATACTGCGATGTGCCGTCTCAATCTTTGGTTCTCTGCAAACAAATTTTCCCTTAACCTAGAGAAACCAAAAATCGTTAACTTCACAGCAAACACAATTTATCTCATAACTTGGAAAACATTTCAGAGCACGCGCCTTTTCTTGGTCTGCTGATTGACAATAATTTGAAATGGAATCACCACATTAAAAAATTATCGGGAAAACTCAGCAAAATTTGCTTTACATTACGAATGTTAGCTCAAAAATGATGTATCATGCATATTTTGATTCTGTCAAGTGTTACGGTATTGCAAACTGGGGTCATTTGCATCATGCGATTCACTACAAAAGCAGGCTGTACTAATAGTACCTGATGCGGAATGGAATACTACCTGAAAGCCTTTGTTTTGCAAACTTGGAATTTTAACCTTGCCTTTTACCTATATTCTAGAAATTTTTAAATTTGTATGGGGCAACATCAATCTATATGCTCTAAACGGTTCAAGCCATTCGTACAACACAAGAAATCGCTCTCAGCTCCGTGTTGAAAAACATCGTCTAAGTTTTTTTTCAACAAACGTTCTGGTATAAATCTATGCAATACTCTCCCGGAAAAAATAAAAGCTTTAAAGTTTCAAAAATTATTTATAAAGAGTTTTAAATCTCTGTTAATGAATGGAGCGTATTATTCACTGAAAGAGTTCGTAGATAGGAAGGACTAAAACAGTTTTCTGGTGTCTTATCAAATTATTCTATTATTTTACATCTATACTCTACTAGAATTTAACTGCCAACTTATTTTCTTTTTCATGTTCGACGGGAACCTACGCACGATCTTCTGCTGCCTCCTCCGTCGACTGAAAATTTTATCTTTCCTCTTTTCGTTCTTCAATTCTTAATTGTAAAAATTTGTATATTTCTCTTAATATTATATTTGACGTATCCTATTTCCTCAACCGAGGACTCATGGATTGAATAATAATAATAATAATAATAAAATAAAAACTGTATGAAATGTGAAATAATGCTGTTCTCTATTAGTTTAATACAATTCCGGACGAAATAAATACCTAGTAAGACATGATAAATGGCATGAAAGTGGTCTTCGGAAAAGAGTACACCATGAGAATTAACAGATTATGATGTTTCATTTCTGCCGTAACCGTCGCTGGAGACACTTAGTTCTTTTAATTTTGGGGTAAACAGGCTACATGAGGGTGATCCTGAAACAGGAAACTCCCCTTTAATAGAATAGGAAGGAAATTGAAAAGGGGGGGATGCGGAAGGTAGAGCAAGGTAGCCAAGGGTTGACTAGGGCCCCCGGGCTATAGTGTAAGGATCCTACCCGGCGTTTCACCTAAAGAGATGCAGGGAAGACCATATAAAACCTGCATCAGGTAGGTCGGGCACTGAGTACTAGTCTTACGCCTTTCCGAATGACGGGAGACGACTTTCCTGTGGGGTCGCAGCATTCCCTTCTCCGTGTCTCCACAATGTTCTAGAAGGCAGTTGGCCGACTGATCCAATGGGATCCGGGGACAACTCTTGCGTTATGCCCAAGGTCTTCGACCCCAGAACAAAAATCTCCCAAAATAGGTAAATGTGTCTCGGCATGTTAGAAGTTTGTAAAAAAACAACAGAGAGAGTACGAGGCATTAGCGACATAATCAGGTGAGCCCCGCAGTCACTCTGGGGTGAAGCGCCTGCGAGAGAAACTCCCGCAGGCCCTATTAATCACCGTTTAATAGCATAGGAAATGCCAGTTGTAAATACTTGAATACATTTAGTAATATTTTTGGCTGAGGGAGACAAGGAGTGAATGACTTGAATTGCTAAATTTTATGCGTCTCAAAATGGAGCCGAAACGTTGTATTTCATTAAATAGTAATAAATTTATATGCTGACTTATATGCCGTCTTTTTATTTAATATTAAGAAATGGTTATTAAAAGTTTTCTTATGAAGCGTGACGTTTATGGGTGCGATATTGGATGTTAGGAGTTCAAAAATGAAAAGAATAGAAGAATTTGAAGTGTGCTATGCAAATAGTATGGATGGATAAAGTAACTAGCCAGGAAGTTCTGAGCACAATAAGAGAAGAGAGAAGAATATGGAGGACTTTGACCAAGAGAAGGGATAGATTAATTGGCTACGTTTTTAGACATGACGGTCTTGTAAAATTAGCATTAGAGGGAAGTGTGTGGGGTCAGAACAGAAGAGGGAGGGAAGCGAAGGATGGAATACGCTCAGTAGACAGGAAGGAGGTTTGATGTGGTTCTGATGTAGAAGGGAAAAGGTCTGCCTAGGATAGGTTAGCATGGAGCGTTGTATCAGATCAGTCAAAGTCTGATTACTACAACAATAAACAAGTACTAAACTTTGAATAAAACACTGATAGCTGAGCCCCGGTAGTCTTATTTTGTACTTTTATTTTAAATTATATAATATTCTTGGTCAGTTAAGAAATGGAGGCAGTGTTGATATCGCTACATTTATTGACATACATAGCTCATTACTGGCAAGATATTTCTTTGTGTAAATGGCTGAATTTTATTGGCGCATAAAGAGCGTTTATCATTTGAACTGCTGTCGACCGAAGCGCGTTGAATTGCATTATGATCGCTATTGGACGCGACACATGCTGGGGTTTGCTCCCTAATGAATTTTGTGTGGCGTTCGCAAATCGATGGAGCATGCGTCATCAATATGGAGCGTGTAACAGCAATTTGAGTCAACACTATAGTGTTCAGGATTAAGGCTGCATTCATTGGGATTAGTTTTACTGTTGTACAAGGATTGAAGTTCTGTTTGCCAAAAGTAAATATGAAGCTGCATGTGGCTGAGGCGTAATTTTGAGGCTGGTATCGGTAATGTGCTAATCGCAGTTTGCGTGGTCTTATTATCTGAAATATGTATTTGCACTAAGTACCACACTGAAATATGAAATGTAATTTTAAGTGTATTCTGTTAAACATTCAAAATATTACTAACATTTTAAGTGCAAATATATATGTACTTAGATAAAATTGATTAATATTCATCAGTATTTTTTCATGCTTTGATATTCAGAGTAAATTAAATTTTCTATGTATCTCATTCTATACGCAATAAATGCAAACAACAATCAGAAAATTAAAGTTCACGTTTCCTGACTAGTATATCTTTTAAACGTTTAAATGAAAATGTTTTTGTGACTGTAAACCTGAGGGTAATATTGGATCCAAATTAGTCTGGGTCTACAATCTTGACCAAAAAATAGACTTAATTCACTTTTCTGTCACTAACCCGATGCATTAAGTATTGCCCTAGACACAAACAAACGTCCATGTAATTCTTATTGTAGTCATCTTATTTTATGGTAAACTAAAAACCGCTGTACACACCATAAATTTTCCGTGTTCATAAATGAAAAAAGGCTTGGTTTTAATCATTCTCATTTTTATTCAAATCCGGGGTCAATTCTGATTACCCATTTCATAAAAATATATAGAGGAGCATTCGGCACATGCTATATTAACAAAAAGACTAAATTAATTGGAACACACAAAAGTATTAGAAATATATAATAAATAAATGATTTTCATCAGCCTCGTTTTTAAGTATTTTTATAATTTAAATATTCAATATTACGACGTTTCGTCTCCCAGTTGAGTATTCTTCAGGTAAAAATTTAGCTGTACATGGAACATCACTCCATGACTACTTTGGAAGTTCCATGTACAGCTAATATTTTACCTGAAGAAGTCGCAAATGAGAGACGAAACGTTGTAATATTGAATATTTAAATTATAAAAATACTGACAAAGAGGCTGAAAAAATCATTTATTATATATTTAATTGTTAGAATAATTACTTAACTATTAGAAATATACATGAAAAAAAGTAATTCAATTCTTGAATCTATGCATATGTCAAATCTAATCTCTTTGATATGTTATTGAATACATAAATTTATAAAATCACCAGAGAGATGCACGCGATTCTAGAATGTATCGGCTCACACAGGGCACTTTACAAACTTCGAAACATGCATCCATGTGCTTACCGACCATATTCGGCAACATACATCACACGTATCGTCAAAATTTTACATTTAACTTTCATAAAGTGTTAAGGTTGATATATTTATATAAATAGCTAAAAAAGATGTATGCCTATTATAATAAACTTGGGGTTGGATTTTAATTTAAGCCAAAATAAATTATATGGTTGGATTAATTAAAAACAAATTAATTTTATTTACAGCAAAACAAAAGAAAACTACATTAATGTCTAAACTTTAGGGTCTAATAAAAAAAATTATCACGGCTAACGCCATTTATAATGAATCTCATACGGGTCACTTTTTAGGGATTTTTGCAGCAGAAAGACAGTCATGGCACATCTCAGACAGTAGCACACACATACTTGTTTTTCCTTTGTGAAATGGCGGCTTCCTCCTCCCTTTATCGTAACTCAGGCAGCTTCCGCGTTCATCGGGCGACTCCTTCCGGTAGAGAATTCTGCTGTCGGTACCTGGACTTCTTTCTAGTAATTCCGGGGACCGGATTAAGAAGACGGCGCACCCTCTCCTCACTGTCGTCTATCTTTCAATTAGCCCCCAGATTAGATATCCAACAAACTTCTCTCTGTCTCAGGCTACAATCGAATCTTCCATTGCCAACCGATCAACTTTTATACCACCACTAGCCGTGCAGTGGATCAACCACTACGCAACCCTGCAAACTTGTTCCTTCTTCCAATCTCCTTGCCTGACTGACGTGCCGTGGGTCAAACACCACGCACGCTCCTTCTGTAACTCTCAATGCCCGACTGCCAACTTTCTCTCCTCCATCCTCGCAGGTAATTACCTTCATTCACCCCACAATGAGTTGCATGGTGGATCACCTGACAAAAAACCTCCAAACAAAATTCAGCTTTGCCCGCGGTTTCTCTCTCTAATTTCTGGCCTTCCAAAATCCCGGGGTCAAAGAACTGAACTCAGGTATCAGAGTTTTAAGTCCCCAAACAGTGTTTTTGGCACGTTCTGACACCTAATGTTTCGCCTCTCTGGCGTCTTGGTGTTTACCTGGACGGCTGTCTCCAATAGGACAACTCTTCTCCGAGTGGTGAAATAAAATGGCAATTGCCACTCATTACTTTTTTAAAATAATTGAATACACATTACAAGTTGTTAATATTAATTGGCACGTTCACATACAAACAGATAACATACATTTATAGAAATTTCGTTCAATCTAGAAGTACCAGTTTTGTAAAGTGAACGTCCGCCATTTAACCAAAAATTGTGATTTATTTTAAAACTCTATCAGAATGTTTAAATATGTCACCACTTTCTTCGCGCATGAAATCCATACCATTTATAAAAATGAGTGGATTCTGTAATGTTTATTTAATTGATTATCAATTTTTGTCGTTAAATGTAAAAAATTAAAAAATAGAATAAAATCATAGTTTATTATCTAAGACAGAAAATTATATATACAGTACATTGATAAAGCAACATAAAATTATGAGTAGTTTGGGAATTCTTTCTTTCAGGTGACACAAGAAAGCAGAATGAAATAAATTTAATGCACCCAAATGAACGTAAGATTTACGTATAAGGCACTTATTATATGTTGACACAGTGGATTTTTCTCCCTGCTAGAAATTCATATTTGGGTCATGCGGGGACGAATCTAGGTGGCGGCAGTGGACTCTGGAATTGGCTGGGTTGTGCATTAAGATAACTACAGTCTGAATAGCAGCTTCTTCTTCTTGTATCACCCTCCGTCTCCTGGCTCTGACTCGGACGGACTGCCCCAAACTTTTTCAATGACGTCCTTGTGACCATTTATGGCCAATCACTGCCCACATATTTTTGGGTTTTCTATTGCTCTGTTCAGATATCTGTCCCCCGCCGAATATTTTTTCGTGCAAAGAGGAATCGAGGAAGAAAACCAGGAATAACTTTGTTTGCACCCTGTCGGATATCCCATTCATTTCTACCGTTGCCTTACTGGCGCCCCAGAAATTCCCTTTAATGTAATCCCAGCAAGAATACGAAAAACCATTTAATTTAATAAAATTAAATACACACACTACAATTGAAAAAAATTTATTTGTTTTATGGGTTAACCACATTATAATGTTTATTTATTACGGTCTATAAAAGTTTTAGTTAATTTATTTAAAACCAGAATGAAAGTTTCGAATTGCTATTATACTTAAATTTGCAATTATTACAGTACGTTGGCTAACAATCACGTCATTTATGAATACGCGTGACTCGTAATAGAAAGGAAATTAAAATTGCTATTACAGATCCCTCTAATAATGTTTGCTTCTATGTACAATTAAACTGTTAACACATTAGAACTATAAATACATGTGGTTTCGAATCCTTATTTATCGCACTACAGACGCGAAAATAACGTCGTTGAATGCTGCATATAACGACAAAAAGTATAAGTCTCGAAGTGAGGAAGAACTTGAAGGACGACTGTATTGTACTTCTGTTCTTCGACAATAGGAGAAAATGAAAAGAAGAGGATTTTAAACCTGATACTACTGGTACATTTCAAAAATATGCTGGAGAGAAATGGTGATAAATAAGGAAGTGTTCGGTAGATTTTGTAATGTAGTAATTACATTTGTAATTTTATATTAACGGGGTATTTCTTAAATAATTTCGGCTGTCTGCAGTTTGCGCGGGTAAGGGACGCAGGTCAAAAATGGCATATGTTGTTGTGTTGTGTTTTGGGTCTTTGCCTTTCCCAAGCGTGGTCAGGTATAAATTAAAGAGACTGATCAGATGGTCGGTAAGGAATTTCGGAAAGTTTCCGAATGGAGAGAGAAGGTGGGGTAAGGCCTCTTTATAAGCGCTCTTGAAAATTGCGCAGAGGTTGGTTCTGTGTGAGATTTGGTGGAGACTGGATGGAGGTTGTGGATAAAGATTTTTAAGCTTCAAAATCTGAGGATTTATGAAGTATTGTCTGACCACGGGCTGAAACAGCTCATGTTGGGAAAAATCAGCCAAGAGCCTGGATTCGTCGCCATAGATACCTGCAAAGCTACCTGCGACTTTGCCGCCAGGTTACAGACACCACTGTAAACGGTAATTGAAGTTCGCGTATTCCTAAATATATATTTCGGACAGAGAAGAACTTCAAACTTTTATAATGGCCCACCATAGCCTGTTTGTAGAGGCCCCTCAGGCACATATTTATATGTAAATTATGAATCAATGTAAAGTAGCTTATTAAATTTAAAATAAATTTATAAATCTAATTTTATAATGTTAATTATAATCATCGTAACCAAAGTCCTATTACAAATTGAATAGGTAGGATGCTTCATGAAATATCTAAAAAGAAGACGAGCCCAATTAATAGGTCACAACCTCAGAAGAAATGGACTGTTGTAGAAAATAATTGAGGGGTCAGTTGATGGAGAGAAAGGCTAAGGAATACCCATACTGGTATACATTAAAAAAGTTTTAGACGACATGAATTATATTCATACCACGTTCCGAAAATGAAGACGGGAAGGCGAAAAGGGTGTAACGCTGCTGCCAAACAACCTCAAGGCTGCTTATCTCAGAGCGAGATGCGCGTACAATTTATTTACGAGTGGAGCAATTTCAACCGAATTCCCTACACATGTAGACTGTAAATTTAAAAACATGCAAAAATGGCATTATAAATATTTTCTGGCTGAATGAGATTTATAGTTTCGGAAAGGACAGTAGCAGAATTAGTAAAGGGGGAAGATGGGTGTTACATAACAAGTCGCGAAAACAACCAATATTAGTTTCATATTTAGAGTTATGATGATCGTTGAGTATGCCGGTTAAGATGTAGTTCAGCTCTGCGATCCCCCAGAAAAGCCAGGAAACAGATGATTTTATTTAGATTTCCTACACGCGTATTTATTATTTATTACAATTTCATCATCGAATGATGAAAATAAAGACGAAAAGTTTTCTTCAACCCTTAAATTTGTCTCAGATTTTAAGAAACCACGGCTGATTTCAAACTAAATTTCCATACAACAAATTAATAAAACCAAAGCTAAGATTTTTTATCATTATAATTTCATGGAATTATTGTCAATTGATAAGTGAGAATCTTCTATAAACGTACTTGTGTGTGTATTTTAAATTTTTATGTGTTCTTGATTGTATGACATCATAACAAAATTACAAACTTATAAACGCAATTTGGTCATTAGAGGTTATCTTTTGGGTTGAGTGTGCATTATATAAACGGCTTGAGATTTTAGTGTAGAGTGGTTTGCAACTTGCTCCCGACAATGGGTAAGGTTTTTTTGGGGGGGGTAACAGGCTACATGAGGGTGATCCTGAAACAGGAAACTCCCCTTTAATAGCATAGGAAGGGAATTGAAAAGGGGGGATGCGGAAGGTAGAGCAAGGTAGCCAAGGGTTAACTAGGGCCCCCGGGCTATGGTTTAAGGATCCTACCCGGTGTATCACCTAAAGAGATGCAGGGAAAACCCTAGAAAACCTGCATCAGGTAGGTCGGGCATTGGGTACTATTCTCACGCCCTTCCGAATGACGGGAGACGAGTCTGCTGTGGGGACGCAGCATTCCCTTCTCCGTGTCTTCACCAGTTTCAGGAGGAAAAAATCTGACTACATAGTAATGCGGTGGGTTTATAAACTGTGAGAGATGTGAAAAATAAATTTATGTGTAAACCAAATTTGAAGATTATATTTTATTCGTAATGTATATGATTTTTAAGTTACAATTTCGACGTAATAATGAAAAGAAATTTATTTTTAAAATTTAATTTTTTTTATTTAAAATGATATTAAGATCTATTTTAGTTCATTTACAGATGATAGTAGTGTAACGACAACTTTAAAGTATTTTAAAATAAATTTTAATTTCGAAATTATTATTATTAAATTAATAATGGATTATTAGATATAATTTAATATGTTGGAAATTTAACTGTCCAAATAAAAATTGTTTAGCCTCAGATTTAATTGAATTTCAATTGTTTATCTAAACATACTTTTAAATCAGTGGTTATTAAATTTGTTGTCTTATTATGTAGTATTATTAAATTCTTATTTAACAATATGATTTAATTAAACTGACAAATGTTTTTAGAAAATACAGTAAAGACGTAAGAAAGTCGGTAAATAAATATGGAAATATTTCAAAATATGAAACGGCGGTTACTATATATATATATATATATATATATATATATATATATATATATATATATATATTCAGAATCCAAGTCACGAAGGAATGCGAGCAACTGGTCTTCGCCTCAAATATCTGTGCTTTCATCCAACTGCATCGAAAACTCTTTAGCCGCAATTATCTTCTCAACCACCTGTTGTATCCAATCCTCCGATATATCCTGACTGTTTCTTTGCAAGGTGTTATTAGAACGTGGGATAAAACTTTTCAAACCGTTTGCCGTTATGTCGCGAACATAATTGATAATCGTTATGTTGAAGCACATGTTTCTCAACGACAGCGTTAAAGAGGTTTATTTTGTTTTGCCGCTAGGAACAACAGAGCGTATGTTGCTTGCAAAAAATTGTCAAGTACCTCCTTATATTTATGAAAACCTTCTGACAGCTTCAACATTTTATCTTTACTGCTAAACAAACGGCAGCATCTCTATGCTGTGATTTTTGCGCTTTTAATAAAGTAACAGTGAAGGAAGGACGGCTTCATGCACTGAACCCAATTGAAGAAACCTCACAAAGGTTATTAATAGACACTTTCATGGTAATAAATAAATACATATATATATATATATATATTGTAACATGAAAAGTTACACACAAAAATGCAGGCCAGCTTTCGAGTTGCAATTGTTGAGGAACTGACGCAACTTGGGCCAACAATGTAGTCTGGCGAGACTTTGAGAGTCGTCAGGGAGTGTTTGGAGAAGCAGGGTGTGTCGGCGGGGCGACGAGATACTGAGCATGCCCTGCAGATATAATTATTTTTCATGCTCTGATTGGAAATTGAAAACAATTAAAATCAATTTTGGTATTTTTTATGAAAAATACCTGGCGCCCAAAAAGAATTAAGAAATCCTCGAATACGGAGGAACGCGGGATCTGCTACAATATATATATATATATATATATATATATATACAGTACAGCCAACTTTCTCTGAAGGAGGACAGATAACAAAAAACATGTTCAATACACAAGTAATAGGGTTTCGAGGGAGGCATTCGATGGATGCATTATTTTCAGTTTTTAATCTCATCTTTGCAAGCTGTAAATACAAATTTATTTTCTTAAACGGCAATCGCATTTTTCACTCCCAAGAAACATTTTTGTCGTATGAGCTGTTTTCAGATACCTCGTCGTTCATGTCATTTCCACTAATTTTACTCAATAAAGCCCCACAAAAACGAGTTCTGTGGTCAAATTGAATATTCAGACTTTAAGCGTGACCCAGATTAATTCACACTAGCTTTCAAACACCTAAAAAAAGCATTAAATATTAAGTATTTGTTATAATTTATAAAAATATTTAAGTTAACATATGCAAGAGAAATATTAAGTAACCCCTTCGAAGAACGTCAATCACCTTAAAATAAATAATATATAATTGTTATTATGGGAAACTGGTTTGAAGTATACAACGTGGTTTATTTGATGATGCTTAAGCCGAAGGTTTTCTGGGGTTTTCCGAACGTTTCATGAAGGCTATTATATACAGTAGTGTTTGTTTATGTTACACTTTATTCTATGTTAACACTATTTTGTTTCAGCTTGCTGTCATATCTGAATGCCTTTTCCCTGGTCCTTCACTTCCAAAGACATTTCGCACACAACTTCATAACTAAAAAGGAAAAATCCAGCCCACTTTCATCTGTCATCATGCATTATATTTTCCCATCAGAGTTGAAGTGTCATGCAACGGAGCACCAATGAGAGGAGAGAACCGATTTATCTTCACGAAGAATGCCCGAATGTGAAGATGATCCTTAGTAACAGTGAATATTTCCTTGGAGGAAATTGCGCTGTTAGAAAATTTCCAGAAGGATCTAGAACCGTTGGAAAATCTTAGTGGACAGTGAAAAATTATTTATATTATTACATATTATATTATTATCAGTGCGCGACACGCAATAACACGCGAGGTCAGAATATAAAACCTAGATGAGAAGTAAGGAGACCTGAATACAAGTTCAGGCATTACTTGATAAAGAAGAACGAGATGTTCATCGAAATGTCATCTTTAAAATCTAATATGACCGGGTTGAAACGGAAGAATTATATTTACCGCCTAAAATATACCAATTTAAATTTATTCGTAATGACTAATGAGTTATAAGAGTGTCTTATATATCGGACATATTTTCGGTATTCAAGGAATTAATTTTATATCCACAGTGAAATATCATCACTTTTCCTTTAATTTGTGAGATAAAATCTATGCATTTAATAACAATAGAACTATGACGCAAGCGTATGGAAGAAAATAACCGTTGCATACATTGCCGCTTATTTATATAGATAAATTTATACAGATAGAGACCAAAGTACGTTCCAAAGAAAACTATGAATAAATAAATTATTCAAAAGTATGAGAGCGGAGACAAGATTGGTGAGAAGTGTGAAAACAAACAATTTAAAGAAGTCGAACGGTTATTAATTTGGATGAATCAAAAACATATGTCCATCATATGAGAAAAGGCCAGTTGTTAAAAATTGTCTGAGAAAATTGCTCATGTACACTAAGATTTCAAGGTCAGCAAAAGTATTGTGAGACTCGGCGAAGGAATTTAAAGATTAGGCAGTGGCTGATGGGTTCATCCCTTGACGAGACTGACCTTTTCGAAGAAAGTACCAAAAACGACATTCATCAAAAACGAAGAAAATTCACTTCTAGGGCATAAGCCTATGAAATATAGGTTAACCCTTTTGTTTTGTTGTAATGTTTAAGTATATTTGTACATATATATATATATATATATATATATATATATATTAGTTTATCATTACAAAGAAACTCAAACATCTTTTATATTCTCATAATGTCAAACCGCGTAACAACAAAATCAAAATCATTTTTTCCGCACTACACTGGATTACACATAAACATCTCCAAGAAATTACTGCAGTACAAATCCACAAATTCCCTGCCTTGGTTGATCATGATGAATGATTAGGAACAGTTGTTACCAGATGATAAGCATTTTATGGTCTACAAGATTGCAGCGTTGTGAATATAGGCGAGACAAAATGGTCAAAAAAGACTAGGTTCAAAGACCACAAATATAACTATATATTGGCAGTGATAAACTTACTAATATATATATATAAATAAACACCGAAATTTCAACAAAATATATACTGGACCAAGGAAGTAAGATCCTTGACGTGGAAACCAATTATAACAAAAGACTAATTTTTCATATTTCTTGTAATATTACATTTGACGTATCCTATTTCCTCAACCGAGGACTAATGGATTGAATAATAATAATAATTCAAAAATGAAAAAAATCAAAATTAATAGACACAATACACTTAAGTGACACAGACGCTTCAAGAGAATTTTATGATTTATTTCTGTCCAAGTGATATCATTGGACATATATAAATAGTAATGTACAGTGGTCTCCCGGGTTATTGTTCATGAAAAGGTCCGCAAATTTGTGGAGAATATTGAAAACACTTAGTTTCTTGTATGGTCTATTATTTGGCCACATATGTTATTATTTGTGATTAAATCAACAAAATCAGAACAAATTCAATGTAAACTAAATTAACATCAGATGTTACATGACTTTTCGCTCCTAAATTTGGAACCTCATTTGGTGAATTTTAAAGGATCAAGAAAGTTAGCACGTCAAAATATTTTTTGTATTTATATCAAACAGTCAGATAATGTAACCAGCAATTGTTGCTAGTGACCTGTGATAGCAAATGATTAATTTTAGTGGTCCGTGGCACGATTTCGGTTGAGACAGACTCATCTATAAGGAAAGTTGCTTGTTATGACGCGGAAACTACTGCGTAATAGAAGAAGAAAGGAATATAGAACCGAGTAATGAAATTTCATGGACACGGAATATCGAACGGAATGAAGTAGGAAATATGATACTTTCGAGTGATAAATGCAAAAAATGGACATTAAATAATAGAAAATAAAAATGAAATAATTAAGAACGTAAACTGAGCAAAGGGTACAATTAAAAAGATCAAATGCATTTGAATTCAGGGCACAACAGTCCTCCAAGAAATCTCCGCCTCCGTTCCTTTCTATCTTCTACCTTTATTATCCAGTTTCTAGCTCTTAAACTCTTGAGATCATCCTTCATGTCATTAATCCACCACTCTTCGGTCTACTATTTCTCCTTTTCCGGTTTGGTCTTTACGTGAATTCTTTTTTGACAGCCGTGTTTCTGGTAATCTTTGTATATGGCCTGACAATCTTATCCTCCCCAGATTAATTTTTACCATGATATCTGGTTGTTTGAACATTTCCCTCAATTCCATATTTGTCCTTATTCTCCAACTTTCTACCTCTGACAGTTGTCCAAATATTTTTCTTAAAAATCTTCCTGTCCCATCTTAACAGGCAGTCTTCTTCGTTTCTGTTCAGAACCCAACATTCGGAGCAATACACAACTTCCGGTCTCAATATTCAGATATAAATTCTGATTTTTGTAATCCTAATAACGATTCTCGAGTTGAAAATATTTAGCAGATCATAATAGCATCGATTACCAATTTTATTCTTTCGTGTATTCTACCTCTTTTTATTATCTTATGTTATTATTGAACCAATATACCGAAGTGTTTCCACTCTTTGATACTATATCCCATTTAGTTTTAAATTCTCTTCTCCTTTCTCTGGCGTTTCCAATCTTCATACTCATAGTTTCATTTGTGCTTACGTATAATCCCAGTTTTCGGTTATTTTTCTTTCAACTGAATGTAAATTTCTTTTAAGGATTTACTGTTCCTTGCTATTAGTGCTACGTCGTCTGCATAAGCTATCACTTGTACTTGTCTTTTCAATATGGCCCCTCCTGGGTTTAATCGGTAGTTGTTCCATTTAATTTTCCACGTTACCTTCTTCCCGTTGTTGGTATTTGTTTCTTTTATATGCCAGAAGCCATAATAGATAAACGAAGAAAAACAAATATTGCTACAACAGTGGAGGAGTTTAGGGAGAAGAGAAAAAAATGAAGAAGGTTCGATAGAGAAAGAATAGAAGAATTAGATGCGATGAGGAAGAGAGGTGAGAAACGGAGATTTTATGAAAGAGCAAGGGAACTGAGGAAAGGGTTTAAATTTAGAGGTGTGGTTTATAGGGACAAAGAGGGAAACCTCATAGAAGTCAAAAATCAAAACATTAGAAGGTTGGTGGGAATTAAAATTACGAGAATATGAAACACACCGAAGAAAAAATGAATAGAAATAATAATAAGAAATGTCGGTAACAAAGTAATCAATATGTTACATTGTTGTTATTGTATGCAGTCCTAGGACTGGAATAATGCAACCTTCAATGCTAACCTAAACTGCGCAAGTCTTTTTATTCAACATAGCTACCTCATACTCCGAAAATGCTTAGCATATTCCATCCTTCGGCTCCTTCTTCTGTTCTCACCCCACACACTCCCCTCTAATGCTAATTTTTCAAGACGTTCATGTCTCAAAACGTGGCCTATTAATCTATCCCTACTCTTGGGCAAAGTCCTCCAAATTGTTCTCTCTTCTCTTATCATGCTCAGAACTTACCTTACGGTGCACTATTACATTTTACGTACATTTCGTGACTGATTCTACGTCCTATAACCATTGTTTCTCTAGTTTATATATGTACCATCAGTGAATATTGCTGTTGTAGTTCATTTTTTAGCAAGTAGGTAACGTCAAAACTCCTGAACAATGTTTTCGTTTTCAATTAATAATAGCGTTTAATATTGTGTATTAAACAACATAAAAATAGTGTTTATTTGTACCAACAATCCATTATGAAGGTGTTTGTTGCATCAGACTATTATGAATTGATTTCACTTGTTTAAAATAAAAGTAACTTCAAAAAGGACTAATTAGTGAAAAAGATTTATTACTGGGACAAATTTTGTCTAAAAGCTGTAACTAAGATACGCACATCAGCTCTAATTTTTGTATTGATTTAAACACAACTGAAAAGCTTGAATCAACGCTTAATTTTATTTTGCATTGTTATTTTTCGCTTTTTAGATTTATTTCGACGTGGGTAAGTAATTATATTTAATGTCTTCATTTACTTAATACGGAATATATATTTAGGGGAAAATATTTTAGTAATAGAGAAAACAGCACTTTGGCTTTATCCTGTTTTGAAAGGCACGGCGAGTCTCTCTCTCTCTCTTTTATTTTTATTCTTCTTTTGTCTCGCATTAACCCTCGTTCTCATTGCTATTCCGTGCATTTCAAAGCATAAAAAGTTTTTCATGAATAGAGACTCCAAAAATTTAGAAAGTGGAATATAAAGTTTCTCGAAACCGCAAAGTTTTTTCTACCTCTTTATCAACCATGAGGTCGTCTCTCGAAGAAGCGCCTAGGGTCATTCACTTGTATGGATGCCGTTAAGTAGCAAGAGCTAAAACAACTTTTGCAGGTTCGGTACAAATTACAGAATGCATCAAGTATGAATTTTAGTTGCTGAAAGGTTTTTTCTCAGAGAACATTCTAGCTCAGGGCCGTGGACATGTAAAACGCAACGCAGCTTCAACTATTTATAACACACATACATATGCAACACGGACCTATTTCTGAAACGCTTCGCACGCAAATGGCTTTATATTGCGTAAATGAAACGCACTCAGAACGTTTTCGTATTTACATACTTGAATGTATTGTTACAAGCTATTGTGCACCAAATTTATTAAATGTGTCCGTTTCTTGAGAAACGTTTTAACACCATAAAATTGCGCCATTTAATTTAAATATATTTCTTGGAAATTTTACAATACCTATAATAATAAATTTTAGAATAATTATAACTACATTAATTACTAAATAATAAAGAAGTTAATTTCCACAAAAAATATTAATATTTCGTTTGTGTTGTATATTTACAGACACGACTCAAGAGGCCAACTTCACAATTTGTGATACGTTTTCCAAATGCGTCATGAGCAGCAGAACACATATTTTTGTCGGGCTACTTTTATTTCCTGTTTAGGAACACACATCGAAAAGTGACGATCTGTCGGTCGCATTGGGTCTGTAGTTTTACTAGGGCGTCCACCATTAATAGGAAATGCGGTCAATGGTAATTTTATATTGTCACGTTCTTAGGGATCGTGAGATTCAATAACACACACACGTAGAGGTTATAAGCGTTTAATCAACGGCGAAGTGCTGTACAAAGCTCGTACTGCTTAAGACTGACTCATTGACCAGTCATCATGGAATTCTAGAAGCAACATTCTAAAACTAGAATGGCAACTGTATTCATATGTTCGGCTGTGACTCGAACCCGAGTCTACGTGTCTGCAGTCCGGCTCGCTACCGCTCTGCCATCACTGCAGGTCTTGAGTTGTGGCATTGCTCCCTTCTTTCAAAAAACAGCGTCTTTCTGTTAGTTCTGAGCTGCCTTGAGTCCTCTGGATCTCGTCGTTGGCCCGACGTAAGTAGGTCCAGTTCTTCCTGTTCTTGGGCTGGCAGTCGTCATTACTACGTCTTCGTCCCCGTAAAATTCCGCGTCGTCGTCGGGTCGTGTTTGGTCTTCAACCTCCTTTTGAGCGTCGGGTTCATGGTATGGCTTCATCCTCAGTACGTGGACGGTGTCGTGGCTCTTTCTGCGTCTCGAATTAGGATCATAATCCTCGACCTCATATGTGACGTCGGATAAACGTTTTAGCACACGGTACGGACCAAAGTACCGTTTGAGGTGCTTTTCTGAGTGGCCGACTTTGCGAATGGGAGTAAAGATCGAGACTAGATCCCCTGGCTGGTACAAAACTGGACGATGTCTTGCGTCGTATCGTAGTCGGTCCTTCTTTTGAGCTTGGGGCGTACGTATTCGGGCTAGTTGTTGGGATTCTTCGGCCCTCGTTACTAAGTGACCAATGTAAGGGTCATTCACATCGTCGGGTTTGAAAGGTAATATCGTGTCCATTGTCGTTTCTGCCTCGTATTCCATATTCTTATATACATTTTGTGCTAAATTCCAAACGCGTCATGGATCCTCCAGTTTTTTTATACGAAACATAGGAATTGCAGGCGCTTGTTCCGTAAGGTGAAAAGAAATTATAGTATTTTTTCCAGGTAGTCGGTACTTGATAGGCGCGATTTGCACCGCACATTCTAAATTTGTAGTCTGCACCCACTTTCGGTTTCGGTAACTTGTTCTGACGTTTTTCACCTTATTTGTACCATGGACTTTGATAAAAAGTAGATAGTACATATACATTTTGAAACATTTTATTGAGGCTTGTAAACCGGCAGGGTCTTATTTAGTTTTGGATGTTTTGCTGGAATATATGTCTCGCACATATCTTCTGTGTGACATTATTTTCACAAATAATGGAGTGAAAATAAATTTTTCCTTTGACCAATACATTTTTTTTCTTCTGGCTTGTATGCAATGCTCATGGTCATTACGATAGAAAAAAATCATGTAATTGATTTTCCGTACTCAAAGATGGTAACGGTTTTCTCCTATGATATTGAAATGAAAGCAAATTTGTCTCCTCTACAATTTTTAGAAAGCTTTCAGGACGAACCACTCGCCATTGACGATGTTAACATCGATGGACAACTACATTAAACAAGCAATCAATTACAACCACGATACTAGAAATCACAAAAGCATAGGATAAAATATAGCAACGGAACATAATAATTAAATTAAATGCAGTAATAATATTCTGGCAACATCCTTCAATGTACAAAGAAATTAATCTCCCAAAAATTTATCAAAGTCAGGACAAATGTGGCCATATCAGACGAATATAAGATAGGAAACGGAATATCGCAGGGATCTAGTCTGAACGTCCTCGTATTCTTAATAGCAGTAAACGATAGCAATTCAACCCCCTCCCCCCATTAGATTGGAGATTTATGCTGACGATATGATCCTCATCATTAGAGGTAAATAACATAAAACAATCTACTGAGCTGATGCAAAATGTATCAACAAAATCTTGACATTGGTAATCAGTATAAGTTTCAAATTGAACACAGAAAAAGTAAAGACGATTCTTTTTTCCAGAAGATGCAAAATAAAACCCCTTCCAGTAAAAATTAATGATGCCAAACTCAGGAATCCTGTGGGATGCCAGACTCAGCTTCAAGAACCACATAAACCATCTTATCACAAAAACGAAAAAACGGTTAATCATTCTGAAAACTATTGCTTCAAAGATTTGGGGACCAAGCTAAAAATTCCGAAAACTTCCCAACAAATGCATAATCTTACCAAAGATTGAATACGAATCTCACATTTACCAAACCTCACACAAATCAACTCTTAAGAAAACTAAATACAGTGCAAAACGAAAGATTGAGAATGGTAACCGGATGATTCAAAACCACTCTAATAGTAAGACTACTAAATGAAGGGAAAGAATATCCCCTAAATCTCAAGAGAAAATTAAACACAATCAAATATGCCGTAAAAGCCTTGGAAGCCGAAAACATAGAAATCAGAAGGCAGATATTTGGTCCAACTATTCCAAACTTGACCCACTCACAATCCACCACTCTTATCGGATGGGAAGCCAATTATAGATAAAGAAAAAAAGCAGAAAGATGGAAGAAATATCTAGAAGAGCTGTATCATGGTGGAAATCTAGATCAGTCAGTAATAGAAGTAGAAGAGAAGGGGATTATAAAGAGTTGAGGGACAAAATATTAAGGTCAGAGTTTAACTGGCCGCTGACTGACATGAGTAATTTTAAAGCGCCAGACATTGATAACATTCCAGCGACGTTGATAAGATCATCGGGCAAAGAACCAATATCAGGTATGTTCAGGATAGTTTGCGAAATATACGAAACAGGAAGAATACCAGAAGATTTTAGTAAAAAGTTAATTATACCCATACCGAAGAGGGGAACAGCACAGGACAATTAGTTTAGTATCTCATGCATGCAAAATATTAACGAAAATAGTATATAGGAGAATGGAACGTCAAATAGAATGCGAATTAGGGAAGATGAGTTTGGTTTTATGAAGAATGTAGGGACAAGAGTAGCAATATGGACTTTGAGACTAATTTTATAAGACAGGATAAAAAAACCACACTTAGACCTGTGATGGTCACGAGGACGCAAGTACGTTCGAGTTCCGGGCAGGAGCCCTTGCCTCTGTTTGAAGATAAACTAGTTAATTATTTGCCTACTTGTCTAATTGGGCCCAGGCATGCCCTAAATTAAGTATTACTGTTGTCTAAATTAAACTAATTACCTATCCTAATTTGCCTCTTCTACGCTATGTCTACAGGCCCTATCTCTTAATAAACTATTTCTATTTGATATTAACCTAATGTCATCATAGAGGGACACGTTTGCTCTTTCATAGAACGTGTCCGCCCTATGCCCTATTAAATTTCTAACTATTTCTAAACCTAAACTACTATGAACATCTATTAACCTAGTAAATCTTGGTGCGTCCGTGATTAATCTGACACACCAATTTTGTGTTGCCTGGGCCTTCTTGACATGCTTATCTGCTGCTACACCCCAGACCTCGCAACCGTACAAGAGTACAGGACGCACAATTGTCTTGTAAAGCATGAGCTTAGTTTTTAGGCTAAGACCACGGCTTTTAAACATCGGGGTCAAGCTTCTTATTGCTGAGTAGCATTTCGCTTTGGTTTCTTTGATGTGCTCCCCAAAGGTCAGTCGCTTGTCCAGTCTTAGTCCTAAGTACTTTACAGACTTGAATATGATGTTCTGAACTGGACCACACTATTTAGGATTTTGAAGAGCACATGAATAAAATATCGAAAAAGTGGGCTTATACATACATAACCTCTACAGAAGACAGACAGCATTAGTTAGAATAGAAGATGAAGAAAGAAAGCCGTAATCGAGAAAGGAGTAAGTCAGGATGCAGTTTGTCACCCATGCTGTATTACTTATATATAGAACAGGCAATGAAGAAAGTTAAAGCAGAACATGGGAAAGGAATCATACTGCAGGGAGATGAAATAAAACACTAAGATTTGTCGATGATATTATAGTATTAGGGAAATCAGAAGACTAGGAAACCATAATAAATGGCATGAACGGGGTCCTGGAGAATGAGTTCAATATGAAAATTAATAGAGGGAAAACCAAGGTAAAGGAGTGTAGTTTGGGTATCAGTGGAATAACAAAAGGTGTTAGTTTGGAAAGGGATATTAAGACAGAAATCAAGGAATTCTTCTACTAGGGAAGCAAAATTACTAGGGAATGTAGAATTAAAGTAGACATGAAGAGTAGGATAGCACCGGTAAGGAAGGATTTATTTACGGGTAATATAAGTGTGAATATTAGGAAATCATTGCTAAAAATTTTCGAACGGGATATGGCGTTATATAGGTGCGAAACGTGGACGATAGGTGCTGCGGAAGGGAAAAGAATAGAAGCCTTTGAAATTTGGTGCTGTAGGCGAATGCTGAATATCAGATGGGTGGATAGAGTAAGTAACGAGGAAGTTTTCAACAGAATAGGGGAAGAGCGAACAATATGGAGGGCGTTGACTAAGAGAAGGGATAGATTAATAGGCCACTTTTTTAAGGCATGAGGGTCTTGTAAAATTAGCATTAGGTAAGAACAGAAGAGTGAAGCCGAGGATGGAATACGCTTAGAGATACAGGAGGATGTGGGATGCGGTTTTTATGCGAAAATGAATCACTACTATCCAGATACAATAACAAAACTGCAATTTTCACTGACGCATCGGACTCCAGTAAATCTACGTCTATCAACAGTATGGCCTGAGCCACCACAGCGGTGCTGTTTTCAATACTTACGGCCACGCAATAATTCATCAACTCCTCACATAACAAATTCATTATACTTACAGATTCTATGCCAGCGATAAACATCATACTTAATCGAAAAATCAGAAAGGTCAACACCAATGGAATCGGAGACAACTTAAATTAACTGATCAAGAACAAGAAAACTACCCATATAGCATGGACACCTGCACGACGTGGAATTGAAGGAAACGATCGGGTGGTTTCAAAGAAACAGGCACTTAATACCAATATCCCCGTGTATACTAGCAATGATACAAGAAACGAATGCACAAAAAGATGGAAGATAAATGGCGTGTCAACAGCAAAAACAAAAATAACACTTTTCACAAATTAATCAACAGGTATGACGACCTGGACCATCCTCCTCACCTCACCAGAAGTCAACAAATGATTCTCACCAACCTCACTCATTGTTGTTTTTTCAGATCTCCACGACCAGTATGCTCACTCTGCAACACTCCGCTAACCATTGAACATATCATATTCGAGTGCAACAACCTCAACAACGTCAGAACTAAAACTTTTGCTCTTTTATCTACATTAGACATATGCAACAACGCCTATTAGTATTCAAAAAGGAAACTCAACTGTTCAAAGACGTTTAGAATAAACTGATTATGTAAAACCTAAGCTATGTAAGTCGGGTCGCTAATAGCACTTACAATTTTTTATGCGACCAAAAATAATATAATAATAATAAAAAATTACATTCAATTCATCATAAAAAATAGTTGAACTGTATGGCCGTTGTAAAAGATGAAATGTATTGATGACTTTCAATATATACAAAAGGAGCCGAAGGTGGTGGTATACCTGTACAGATATTAATTTCCGTCAACTAATCTAGTTCAGAGAGATGGTTATTTTGAGATTCCTCTTCCGATTCCGAACTTGGAACTGAAGTTTAGGAAGCACTGTGGGAATTATTCAAGTTCAAATCCTCTTAAACGCTCCATGATAAAGGGATCTTGCTTATCAAAATTATAATCGAAATAAATGTATTAGTAAACAGCAGTGTAAGTATAATAAATTAAAAAACAACATTTTTTTACTACCGAGCGCTGCACGTTCTTTTGTCGTAAGCAAACAAAAGTTAGGAAAACGTGAGCAGTACTCGGGTTGTCGCGTTCGAACTAGTGGGCTCGTTCAAAGGCATGAAGTGGTAAGTGAACAAGGCTCGAAGAATGCATATGTGAATTTTTAATCTAGGTCAAAAGAAAGAACAAAACCTTACAGGGACGAGCGCCATCACTATGTAGTAAACCACATGTAGTGGATATTAGATATTAAGTAGTTGTTAAGATAGATCTGTACTAGTCGTTAAGATACTAGTTATTAAGTAATTATTTAAAAAGACAGATTCTTGATTTTAGTATCCGTCCGGCTGCATTGGATACACGTTGTTTGTTCTATGTGCCCCCGGATTATAAAATAACGTGGGAACATCTGTCAGACAGAAGAATTGGTGGGGTAGGCCAGAACAAAGAGGTGTTAACTTTTTTTTATACCTGACGGTCCGTGCGGGCGCATACATTATTTCTCCCCAAGGGTCAAAATGGCGAATATTGCCCAAATTCGCGGGTAATTGGGGGTGTGTTCTGCTCAAAATTATAAGTGGAACGAGAACCAGACGTCATGACGGAAAAGGTGGGGAAATGACAGTTGGTCTGGAGAACGCGAAACAAGAACAGTTGTTGTAGAGACCGAGAGGAGGACGATCGAGTCTAGTCTGAGCTGAGGAGTTGGTCTGGAGAACGGGAGAAAAGGACCGTCGTAGAGTTTTAGTCGAGTGAGAGCTGAGAGGGAAGTTGGACAGGAAGTCCAAATTCAGTTATCAATCTGTTCTACGTGGCGAGGCCGTCAGCAAACAGATGACCAGCTTCCGAGTCCAGCGACCAGAGGCCTTCAGAGACGAAGCAGCGAAGGGGTCCTGGATTCGTTTTCCTACACCACAGACGAACATCCAGAAGTTATCGGCCATACTAAGGAACCAAGCAGACCAATCAAAAATGTTCTCAAGTTGACGCGGTAATTTCGTTTTGTTTCTTTCTAGATTCTGAGTATGGAAATTATTTATTTTCCTTGTATAATTTCAAATGGGTTAATTTAAAGTCGCGGTATACTTTATTTAATTGGTGTAATTTTCCTAAACCACCACGGTCACCCTGTAATTCATGCGGCTTGTCGGAGCAAGTAAAATGATAGGAAATTTTCAAATAGATAAAAATAGTATATGTAGTAACAAATTATTATAATGTTGTAAATAGTCCTTTTTTGTATATACTTCAAATATAAAAATATGTAAAACGGTCCAGAGTCAAATATAATTAAAAATAAACCTAAAAGTAAATGTGGTGTAAAAGTTAATGTTTAATTGACAACAAAAAATCATTATATCCCCACCACAACTGTAATGGTGAATTAAGGGTAAAAATTAAAAAAAAATTACACAAGTATTAATGTAAGTCAATGCTGGGGGAAACTTGATGAATGTACCTGAAACAGAAAACTGATAATATTTTGACCGTCTGATATTTCTGTTAAATACCTTATTTGGTAATTCGTCACATAAAGAAGTTCTTGAAAATAAATTTAACTATGTAACTCATTGTTTTGATGTTAACGTGTTGTAAGGTCCCTTGCACACATGTCATTGCTGTACCGTCAGCTTATTTTAATCCCAGTCCCGACGTCGGAGTACTGAGCCGTCGGCATATTGTCCGTAATGGAGCTATTCACACTTGCTGCGACGCTGTGTTTTACATGGCCTTCAGTATTTCATACGACGGTTTGCGTCCTTGTCGTTGTAGGAAGAAGATCTACATTACAAATAAATCCGGACTATTTACACATACATAGCTTGTTTAAAAAACAAAGAATTAATATTGGTTCAATTCTTTTCTTCCAGAAAAAACTCTAAATATATTGATGTAGGTAGACGAATGCAACCAATCCTTATCACAATAACTGTTTCGTCCGAAACCACAATCTTACAAATATTTCCATCTGGTAATCATTATCTCGCTGTGAAAACAGTAGAACCACATGTATGTAGTCTATCCCTTTCTCAATATCAGTAATTATTATTCTGGTAAAAAATCAAGAATGGAAAAATGTCGACCGGACCAGGAATTCGACACCCGGACCTCCCGCTTTCTGGGCCGGCACTCTACCACTGAGTTAATCTCAGTCGACGTCCAAGGACCGATTCAACATCCCTTCATTCCTGTAAACCTAAGCCAAGCTCACGTACAATATACTAATTCATCACAACCTAATTTCTAGGAATTTTGTGAAGAATGTTACGGTCGACATTATTCCGTTCTTTTCCTTCTTCCAAATTAGAAATACGCTCCTGATTGAGCTTCAATTGAAGCTTTTCTACTTCGTTTGACTTGAATTCCATGCACCTGTGACTAATTTACACAATGTCCATTGCATTGCGTTATTTTATCGTTTAAATGTTGATGTATGGGTAATTTATCAAATTTTTTCAATCCTTTTCTAAATGATTTTAATAGTGAAAATAATTATGACATAAAAAACTGAAACATATTAAGCTCGATACTGATGAAATCTTAGTTATTTACGATGTGTCTCGTTATACACTAACACATCCTTACTACTGGCCTTTAAACTTCACATTGATAATTGGTCATCCATTGAACAATATACTCCTGTAAAAAGTAAATCCATATATATAGAAGCACTCAAATTAATCCTAGAAAGGGTCATAAACAAATTTATGGATTACCAATGGGACGATGCCTTAGATTGAACATAGCCGGTACCGTAATGAACCATATCCTGAATAAAACTATTTCAACGTCTGAGATTAAACCAAAATTACTCTTTTGTCATCGTCAAGAGACAAGAAACCGAATTCTTTCAGGAAAAATTAAACTCAATTAGCAATAGAATAAAATTCACTGTAGAAACACAAGAAAATAATAGACTTAATTTTTTAGATATGACGATAAACAATGAAAATAATGAGCTTTATACCACATGGTATTCAAAACCTAACGCGTCCAATACCATCATAAATTTCTTCTCAAACCAACCCCCTTTTATGATTCTTAATGTTGCGAACAACTTAATTTATAAAGCTATCCAATTAACGTACAAAAAATGTAATAACGTCAAAATCAATATGGAAAATATTTTAATAATTAGTTTTTTCCCTGAGAAGCTAATTAAAAAATTATGGTTTAAAAACCACACTAAATTACTAACACCGATCATTATAAATGACCAAATTTTATCTAGAACTAACATAATTAAACCAGTTACAATTTATCAGGATAATAATAAAATCTTCACAAACTAACATAAAACAATATTTCACACTACTCAATAACAAAAAACTGACAATAAACAGCCAACCAGAAGAAAATATTAACACACAAACTACAGAGAATATTGCCAAAATTAAAGAGAAACCTACGTACATAAGTTTCACTTATGTACACACATTAACGTATAAAATTGTGAATATTTTAAAACTGTTTGATGTAAATGAGTTCATTTTCACTTTTAAACCGAATTATCATATTATAAACCTATTAACGAAACTGAAAGACAATATTGTTTTAGACAATATTACAAATGTAGTTTATGAAATACCATGTCAA
Source organism: Eucriotettix oculatus (assembly GCA_034510155.1). NCBI lineage: Eukaryota > Metazoa > Arthropoda > Insecta > Orthoptera > Tetrigidae > Eucriotettix > Eucriotettix oculatus. The sequence goes on along the minus strand of CM067376.1, from coordinate 258,977,514 downwards.
AACTGCTATACAATAACTAATATTAAAACCATAATGTACAATCAAAAACAAACACTGAAAGCCAAAGCGAAAAATAGTACAGCATTATCATGCCACGTAAAAACCAATTATCATGGCTTCGCATTCGACAAAACACGTATTTTATACATGAACATTTTTAAAAGTAAACTCAGATTTGCAGAATCAATTTTTATTAATATTATTAGATATCAAATAATTAATTTCAGACATGAAGGAAGTGAAATAGGAAGCTATTACATTGAGACCATCAATAAATTACACTAATACTCAATATTATACGTTAATCAAATATATACAAGTCATTATGCTACTACCCATTACTGATTACATACGAAAATAAATAATCGATGTTAATCATACACTATCGATCAACCGATCGATAGTGACGTTTTCCGCCAGTTTGTAACGGACGACTAGTAGAAAAACACAAATATTTTATATATTAACAACGTGCTTTGTACGTAAAATAAGGATATTATAAAATAGTGTATAAGTACAAAGTATGCATAAATTTTTATATCCTTTTTAAGAGTTCTTAGATCTGATATTGTATAAAGCTTTTTAATAATTGAATTATAAACAATATATTGATTGATTTGTATATTATGCGGATGAATATGGCAGTATAACTGCCGAAAGCTACCTCTTTTAAAATATATAGTAACTTGCAAAACAGAGACCGTAAAGGAATTTTTATTTCCCATTACAATATCTATTCTTTTACGTAGGGTAATGAAGCAAATAGTTTGAGAAATTTCGGCACATCACTTAATTTTTAAGCTAGCAATCTGATAGGATCAGGTAATTTTATTTTTTCAAATAATAAATCTAAAAATATTATGTAGCCAACATTAAAGTAAAAGCAAACGATTCAAAAACGAAAGAAGAGCATTTCTCAGTGTGCTATACAATATCAAAATGAAGATATTTCGGTCGTTTCTCCTTATGGTGCTTCTCTCTTATCATTCCAAGAGATTTCGAAACAGCATCTGATCAGTGTGTGAGGCGGATGTGCCGGCTGGCAATATCATCACCCCGAGCAACAAGTGGGATCAAGCCCAAACATTATCTCGCAATCTTTGCTAACACATTATCCGGACATTCTCTTTTCCTACCTGTGGCTCTCGCAGGTGATAAATATCACTTATAATCTATCAACATGTAAATTATAATTTTTGATCCTAGGCAGGAAGGGCGCTGCGGGAGTTTTCTCGCAGGCGCTTCAGCCCAGAGTGACTGTGGGGCTCACTTGATCATGTCGGGAATGCCTCGCACTCTCTCTGGGTACTTTTTATCAAAGTTCTCATATGCCGAGACACCTTCACCTACTTTAGGAGGTATATGTACCGGGGTCAAAGACCTTGGGCATATGGCAAGAGCTGTCCGCTGATCCCATTGGATCAGTCGGCCAACTTCCTCCTAAAACTGGTGGAGACATGTAGAAGGGAATGCTGCGACCCCACAGAAACCTCTTCTCCCGTCATTCGGAAGGGTCTGAGAATAGTACCCAATGCCCGACCTACCTGATGCAGGTTTTCTATGGTTTTTCTGCATCTCTTTAGGTGAAACACCGGGTAGGATTCTTAAACCATAGCCCGGGGGCCCTAGTTAACCCTTGGCTACCTTGCTCTACCTTCCGCATCACATATTTTCAATTCCCTTCCTATGCTATTAAAGGGGAACTGCCTGTTTCAGGATCCAGAATCACCCTCATGTAGCCTGTTAACCTCCCCCACTCCAAAAAAATCGTTGTAGTTTTGAGACTCTGCCTATATTCTTAAATTTTTGGAATACATCTACCCCTCTGCTTTAGCTACTTTAGTTCGCATTCTTATTATGTTGTCCTATGAAATATTTTCAAGACCTATATTGTAATACTCTATTCTTATTAATATAAATTGATAGACGGGGACTTTTGAAAAAAAGGAACTATTATAAAACAAATTAAAGTAAGTTTATTTACAGCTCATTTCCACGGCTTTCATGAGGGTCCTTCTCATCAGGGAGTTAAGATGGGGAGAATTTATTTACAGTAAAAATTCTCAATTGTAATATTTAAAAAGTTGTTGGAATCACTTTACATGCATGTCGTGTCTTACTGTGGACGTTTCGCTGGTTGATGCACGGCCGTGGCGATGTGTGATGGCGATGGTGATGGTGATGGTCGCAGCCGTGGCGTCGTCGCAGCTCCAGTTGGTTGAGCAGCAAAACCGCTGGCACGTCTTATCCCTTTTGTTGTATCGTTCTTAGTGTCCGTTCTTCTTGGCTTTTTTAGATATTCCTACCCCGCAAGTACTCTCTTAAACCAATCTGATTTCTTAAAATAAAACTGCTCAGCAGTATTCCAACCAATCACTGACGCGCTTTTGTTTCATCCGCGACAATGACCGTCGTAAATTATGGGTTCGCTACTGAGCTCACCCCTGACAGCGGATCCTACAACAGACCCTCGCATCATTCAGGGCCTGACAGTTTTAAGATGCTGTTGCTCAAGTCCAGAACACACAATAACACGTGCACTTCATTACAATAATATATATATATATATATCGGAACCTGCACAGCACATGCTGTAAAACTCTGATCGCTGACACTGTTGGAATATAATTTTGCTTGCTTGGTTAAACCATGGAACTCATTTCTGGAAGGCAAGGTTGAACAAAATAGGAGGGAGACGGTGTTTGTACCTTTAAATTTTAGTTGTATGTTAAAACTACTTGAATTGTGTGAACGGGATGGGAATATGCAACAGATACGCTATTAAAGGAGAGTTGCCTGTTTCAGGATCACCCTCATGTAGCCTGTTAATCCCCTCTCCCCCCAAAAATATCCCCTTCAGGTGTACCCCTTGATTGTAATTAGACGTTGGTGAATATCACAGTTAAACTCGACCTCTTCCATTATCACAGAATACACATCATTTTAAGATATTTACGCGTTATTCTTTTTGCTCACCTAATGCTTTGCCCACCCGAATGAAGAGTTATTTATTCACAAACAACATCGGGAGAGCGAAACCAAGTTACATTTACACGTCAGTAATATGCTCCTGCAACTCATAACTAATCCAATTTGTCTTGCATACTCATTAATTAAATATGTCGAAAAGCTCATTCTACCACAAGCGCTTCATGAATTAATATCGTAACCTCAAGGGCCCCACGTCACGTCATGTGTGACCTAACCTAACCTAACCTCTTGGCGGCTTATTACTGGTCCGGCATACTACCCATTTGTAAACATAACGAAAATTTTATGAGATAGCAAAGACTTTCTTGGTGAAAATCTTCTGAATACAATCTCGAGGTCAATGTTAGTTTCAAATTGACCGTCAATTCGAGTACGATGGCGGAGCTTATTGTCAAAACACCGTTGAAACAAACAAGCCCAGAATTGTATTTGGATCATTTTAGTTTTGTGCTAATCAAATCTACTATGCAAAATTATTTAATAGTTATAATGCTCCACATAAAAGGACAAAGATTGGAAGACCATAGGGTAAAAGATATAGAAACCTTCAACATGTCCTTCTTCCACTCACAAAACAATCAAATAAATATGTCAAGCAGTGTATTAGTCACGAATAAATATAGTTGGGAAAATTTTATTTCAATAATTAACACAACGTAGAATTTCTTAAGAATTTACAGATTATTATTAATAAATATCCAAAATAATAATTTAAATGTCAATTACAAAAACATATATGATAAGTAATCAACAAATAAATGTAAATAATAATTAATGAATAGAAAATTAAAATATAATAAATAAGTACAATCTACTTCAAAAAACCTGCAATCTTTGCTACTTCAAAATAAATAAATAGAGTGGAACTTCGCTTAACGAGCACCTAGAAAAACGTGTAAATCGCGTAATGAGCAAAATAAATTCTTAATAAATGACTCGCTTTACGGGCGCCGTTTCTAATAACAAGTGACTTGGATCGGAGAATCCCTGAATTATGGGTTGCTATTGCTATATTAGTCTGTGTTTACAATTCGTTCCGCTTGCATCTTAGTGTCGTATGTGATCAGTCACTATTGATAAATTTTGTGCAGAGTTTAATAACCCTTGTAAAAATATACTCGAAGGAAAAGCCTTATGAGAGCAGCTATAAGAGACTAAAAATAACTTTAAAAATGATACTTGATATCATTGAGAATGCATTGTTCACCAGGAATAAGCCAATGCTATTTTGTGCCAGTGCAAGTGGTGATTTGAAAATTAAACTGCTACTACAGACACTCAACGAGCATTCAAGAAGTCTTAAGTTTAGAAGTACAAGCTAAATGTTAAGATCCAATAATACTTTACGTTAATTCATAATACATGTTAATTTTATTTCTTGTAGGTTTCCTATTCATATTAAATTGTAAGAACATTGATCATAATTACAGACAAAAATTTATCAATTACTTCCACGAGCCGTCCGTGGCGTAACAGCTTCCTGGGAAACGTTTTATTACCTGTTAACATGTAACTGTTACCTAGTAACAGGGTCCGCTAAACCGTTCTGTTATATAACGCTGTTACGTCGTAACCTGTTACCCAGTAACAGGGTCCGCTAAACCGTTCTTTTATATAACGCTGTTACACGTAACCTGTTATATTTAGTTCCACACTGGTCCGCTAGGGGCGCACTGCGCTCCAATCTGGCTGTCTGCTCGACACTGGACCTTGACGAATTTAATTTAACAGGTTATAAAACGTTAGAGCTCTTCAAGAAGGGCGTATTTAAAAGTTTAAAATAAAGTATTTATGTTCAAAGTAATATAATGCCGCTTTAAGATAAGTAAATACCATTTCAATGATTTTCCTATATGATAAATATTATGCAATCTTCAAGGAATAGAATAAAAATATTTCAAGAACAAACTTTAACTTTTATTAATATATTAGCATAAGTTTGTCATACTTTCATCCCATATTTTCTTTCAATAAATCATCTGGCATTATCTTCAATTATAAATAAATTAAGTTTTACTTCATTTATTTACTTTTACTGTTATTTAATTAGAACTAAAAGCTTCAAACGTAATTTTTTAGTTTTGTATCAGTAATTATTTTTATCCTTGTTAGTTTTCTTTTCCCTCCTTATCGTGAATACATGATATTATATTGTGATGATTAAACAATGTTCAGTGTATATTCCTTGTAAAAATAAAAGTAATTATCTAGGTACGTGAGGCACACAAGGGCGATTATAAAGGGCGCTGTTAAGAAGGTTATATCACCATGTACTGAAATCTCTGCTTATTAAAATAACGTGTTATTAAAATAACCTGTTACTGGAACCTATTATTACCTGGCAACTTACGGAGTAACATGTTACCGGGAAATAACTATTTAGCGCATCACTAACTCCAACCTACGGACCAGCACGTTTTTTCTATTTTTAAAACGCTCTACACTCTTTGAGCGTTGTTTTCAGATGACTCACTCTCACAGAGTTTTGGAAATATCAGTTTCTCACTGTCGCCTGCCTCAGACGATCGAAAAGGCGTGGGAAGGAGTCATCAAGAAAACTCTCACTTCTGTTTTGAAGAAACTTTGGCCAGAGAGCGAAGTCAAATGTGACCTGGCGGGGTTTGAGACAGTATCAGGTAAACCTGTAGTCAATGAGATTGTGTCTCTGGCCAAGATCTAGGGGCTGGAGGTAGATAACAACGATATCAAAGGAAGAACACAGCCTAAAGCTGAAAGGCTTATGGAATTGTATTGTTTTTCACAGCAATAAAGTGTGAAAGAGAGTTTGTCAGTAGAAGAGGAGATAACAGCAAAGAAGAAATAAGAGAAATGCTGAAAGCATGGGAAACTGTTGCGTCACCCATTTAGAATCATCACCGTAATACGATTGTGGCTATGCGCGCAAATTTATTCAATGATAATGCGATGTCGCATTTTTCCTCATTTTTGATGCTTCGGCAAAAACAAATGTCTGCAGACAGCCTTATAGTAAAAATGAATAAGGTAGTTTACTAATTATTATGAAATTATTTCGATTTTTCAAATTGAATTCCCATTACAAGTTGGATCATTCCGCGAGAGAAGAAAAGATAAAGATAAATCACGTTCCTTAACAATTCATATATAATTTTATTTTAATAAACGTTAAACATTTTGAGTATTTTTTAGTTTCGTTTTTTCAGTCTTATTTATAGAACGCATTATCGTATTTTACATTAATTTATATAGCAAAAATTGTTTCGCCTAACGTGTAATTCGCGAAACGAGGAAAAGTCCTGAATGAATTATGCTCGTTATGAGAGGTTCTACAGTAGACAGAAAATAAATATAACATAAAATAAATAGTTTAAGGAACAGAAAAACCGTGTGCCAGCACACGTCACTATAAAGAGATGGATGAATTTTAAGTTTGGCATGAATATGAGAAGGAAATCAGTGGGGGTTAGTTTCGTCTTTCTTTATTTCCCTGTCCTTAGTTTAAGACCAAGAACTTCAAATGTAGGTTGGCATAAGACGTAATATCGTGAGATCTTCTAGAAGGGGTATGTTCCTGAGACACAGGCGTACAGTAGACCTGCCCGCTAATCCTATGGCCGGTCGAGGCATATCTAACACTGTTGTCCTGTTACTGGAGGACATGGGGAAAGCACCAATTACCCGAAATACTTTTCCATATTTCTGTAGAGTTTTCGCAACTTCACTCTTAGACGGATCCTTAAATTACACCCATTGGCTATTTTTTTCAACCTTCTGCTTCCTTATCTGCATAGACACAATGAGTTTTTATTCTCAGGAATATTCACCAAATAATAATTATAAAGCTATTAAATGCTATATAAAAAATGAACACTTGCAGAAGGAAACATCTCAAAAAGAATTTACAATAATTGTTCTCAATTAAAAATAATGTTTAGATTAAAATACAAGTAAAGGGGTTACGTACAACATTAAGGAGATAGGGCATTTTCAGAATCACGGGAAAATTCATTGGAATATTTCTATATAAAACGAGGAAGATAGAAAATGTAGATTTTTCGAGGGCAACCATTACTGAAAGTAAAAATTACTCCTTTTAGTTAATTAAATCCATATTAATTACATAATTATCACTTTTTACATTAACTAATCAACCATTTTTAGAAAAAATACTATATTTGAAAGCAGAACTGTTGTTCCAACATTTGTTTGCTTTCAATATTATTTAAATTAAAAGTTTGGAGCACTCCACATTTCAACAAGACCTTTTTTGTAATAATATTAAATTTTTTTATAACACTGACTCTGCATGGAATAAAATCCACTTATATACTACATTATTATAATTTTCCAACCAGCAAACTACGATTTCAAAAACCATGTCGTATGCAACGCGACAGATTTATTTTCCACTAGGCATTGTACAGTTTCTTCTATAAAAAATTCCCTCGTTTCACAAAATTGTTATTTATCTTTCTGAGGCAATACTTCGGGACGAGCAGAATATCTGTGCAGATATGTGCCCGCAAGAGCTTTCAACTGCTGTCCAATTTCTTCTGTCCTGCTATGCTCACATTCGTTGAAAGAGACAGAACGCAAACGCTACCCTTTATAAGGCGATTTAGGAGGTTTTGGCTCAGCGTTCTCGAGAAAAATAAACCACGGGAATAAGAACTTTGAAATTACGCTTATGAATGAAAGATAGAAACAGATTCTGGTCGAAAGAAAGGATCAGACTGCAAACCTATCATGTGTATTGCTAACATTGAGTTTAATACTTTACGTATTATACGGATTCAATAAACATTAGTATGTAACGTGTTTGCGTTCAAATATGGTGGTCGAATATTTATGAATAACATAAATAGTAATAATTTTATAATTCTTGTCTATTTCAATTAATTTCTCTTAATTTTCAAACAGAACATAAAATACCATTCAAACCAGATATCTAGAAATCTTAATATATTGAGATGAATAGAGGAGGAATATTATTTATTTGAGTGCTATATAAATATTACAATGAACTTACTTTATCCTAAACCAATTTGCATCAATATTCCAATTTTCTCAAATTTAAACTCTTGACAGCAATTCTATAACTAAACACTACATTATACACATACATAAAAAATGATACAAATTAATTTTTTTAAACTAACAATTCTCGATCTCTGAACTCAGGGTCGTATGATATGGGCCTTGTCAAAGAGCAATATACTTCATACAAAATCTACTCGGACCTGGCAGTATAGGAAATCAGCAAAAAGTTATAGGAGTAATTACCGTGTCATCACAATGGACCTTCCAGCATCTTCCTCGTTGCAATTTCCTCTTAATTTCGGTCGTGCTCGATCCACCGCTACTATTCTTCCTGGTTCAGTTTATCCTCCCTTCGGTTACCTGTCCGATAATGTCGATCATCTGCTCGTCTCCTCAAACTGCCTCTAATCTCATCTGCTCAAAGCTCTAGTCTCCACTATCTCCAGCCTAAATTCCAATCATGTCATAGTATCATCGTAAGTATAAAACCAAGAACTTTTCGGCTTTTATAGCCATAGTCATCTGAAAAAGTAATAAGACATATTATAATTATTGTCTTACAACACATTATGCTTTTCAACCCATACGTGCTGATGCGTTCAATCGTATATATATATATATATATATATATATATATATTCGAGGATTTCTAAATTCCTTTAAGGCGCCAGGTATTTTTCATAAAAACACCAAAATTGATTTTAATAGTTTTAATTTCAATCAGAGCATGAAAAAAAATTATATCTGCAGGGCGTGGTCATTCTCTCGTCGTCCCGCCGACACAAGCTGCTTCTCCGATCACCCCATGTCGACTCTCAAATCCTCGCCAGACCACATTGTTGGCCCAAGTTGCGTCAGTTCCTCAATAATGGCAACTCGCAAGCTGGCCTGCATTGTTAAGTGTAACTTTTCATGTTACAATATATAGTATATCGCCGGTAACTTACCAGAACGTCATAACATCGGATACTTACTTATCGTACTCCCCTCTCCCATTTATGTCGATATTATTTAGCCACGATGACTGGGAATTTATTTACATTAGAACGCTACTGTATTTAATATGACAGTAATCTCTTTCTTATCACATGATTAAACCATCAGTGAGAGCGTCACATTTTATAAAATTTAAATTTTTACGTCCACTGCCTTATGACGTCATAGCCACCTCGATGACTCTGTTTATTAATCGAGTCAAGGAATCTATTGATACCTTAAATAAGCACATACGTTCAGAGAAATACACCCAATCAGTTAATTATAATTATAAGCCTGAAGTACATGAAACATCCCGATTAGCGTGCAATAATGTGTGTAGATACAAATATACATATTAAAAAATAAAAGCTAATGTGTGCGGTCTTGCTCTTCATATAACGCACCTCAGTCATCTAACCTGTGATTTATAAATATTTTTGAAAATTTATTAACTAATTAAAAGTTTTATAACTTAAACAAAATATAAGTTAATTTTAAGATATATTCTCTTAGGGCTTATTAGCTTGAAATTATGTTTTTAGCCTGACGAAGCCAATCAAACGTGAAATTATGTTTAAATATAACAAAAATTTTACTCGTTATAATACCTTTTGTTTTTCGCGAAATATCGTCGTCCTTACCGTCATACACACGCGCAGAGCAGTAAAAATCTCGCTTGGCAGGATTTATGAAGGCATAATGTATCCTGTTGCACGTTCTATATATCATTAGGGTAGAACCTTGGGATGTTATTGGAAATCATAAGGGACAAACAAAGGTTCAGAGCAGAAATTGACGCGGGACGGTGCTTAAAGGGGCCAAGGATGGTTAATAAATATTCAAAATATAAACAGAAACCTTCTGTGAGCAGTGCACTGCAGTACACCAAATTTTCATGATAATAGGATGCAGGGAATTGTAAATCATAAGAGACAAACCTGAAGTTGCAGAGAAAGTGATTGGACAGTTTGGGCCAGAAAGAAGGGTTGAATGAAGGAACCTAAATCTTTCAAATATCAACTGAAACCTTTTTTGGGGTGATGAATATGTTGGATTATTCTTAATTAATATTATAGTGGTATAAAATATAATTTAATTAATTAAAACAAATTATATTTATTCACAAAAAATCAACTATTATTAAATTTAGAGTCCAATTTAAAAATAAAATCTCGACTAGCTCAATTTATTGTTAATCTCATATGGTTCAATTTTAAAGGGCTTGTCTTTGAAGAAGTAAGGTAGTCATACGACACCTCAGCCGAGCCACCGTTTGGTCGAGCCACGTCTTAAGCGACCTTCCTTCGCGGCCGGACAGCCATTTCTTCCCGGTCACACAGCAGGCTCCCACGCACCTTCTCTCCGCTGGCCTTCGAACAGCTGATCTCGTCATAGTGACGACTCTGCCATCGTTGATGAAAACGATAAGTACCATGAAACCTATTTACAGTGTGACCTCCCATTAGAGTTTTGTTTGTGATATTTCCGGAGAGATTATTTTCAACGATTTCTCTAATTTGAACAACATTAAAGGAATTGACGGTAAATTCAAGTAACTTTTTAAATATAGTCAATTTTCATTACTGTTATAAAATAGAGACTACATTGATGAATTCTTTGATCTTCATCAACGCTTCAATTCTATTAATTTTAATTAATAACTTACTGTTCTAGTTAAATTTAGAAAATATTTTCAATTTTCTATACTTCATTTGAATCAATTTAATTACTTTAGAATTTGTGTGATTTAACCTTAGTAATTGTGTTCTTTGATGTAATATCGAGTAATTGTGAACACTGAGAGAGAACGTTGATACAATAAATATAATTGTGACTAGAATTTATAATTTATTGGCACTCTAATCTCGACTCCCTCTCATTCCTTGTAAAGTTACTTTACTGAGGGTAACGCCGACGGTAAACAGTTGTGACGCACGGTAACTAATCATTTGTCATGTCTCATTATATATATATATATATATATATATATATATATATTGTAATATACTTTTTTGGGTATAAAACATTTATTAATTAACAGAACAAATTATGATCAATTTTAAAATTTTTCATTTATTAATTTAAAGTGAATACACGGGCTTAATCTCAGGGGATTTTGGGTTTCTCAAGAGATGGAGGATGCAGTAGCTGAAAATAGAAAGAAAAATCATAAAATATTATTTATCCAGAGCAATGAGCAAGTTTCACAATTTTTTTTATAGCTTGCCCACAATTACCGGGCCAACAAACATCCTCCTCTCGAATGTTTGTGCGTCTCTCTGGCGTCTTGCAGGATTTGATCACGTCCGGACACGTCTGCTCTCGTCCGCCCTCTCCTCAATCCGTCTGACTTCTCACAGCTCGGACCACGTCCGTCCTCTCATCTGGCTTCTGGCTGCTCGGACCAAGTCTGTCCTTTCCTCCACTCGTTTCACTTCTGCTCTGCTCAGACCAAGTCTGTCCTCTCCTCCACTCGTTTCACTTCTGCTCGGTCCACGTCCGTCCTCTGCTCCACTCGTCTGCCTTCTGGGGGCTAGCCACCCATCGGATTCCCTTTTAAATCTTCCGACGGGAATTCCCCTATTTCACAAAATTTCGGGGTTCCCCGCCCTCATGTTTTACACTCGTTCGGCGGGGTTTCACCATCGTCTTTTTTTATACACGCTCGGCGGGACTTTCCCGAGGGGAACCACCATCTTTCAGCCGACTAGCCATTGTTGTTGGCCGAACTCCGCCTCATAACGCCACAACCTCACAAAATCCGCCTTTTTTATCACTATATATATATATATATTGTTACACGACACACGGGTGTGCATACAATAATACGTTCGGCGAAGAGCGTATGCCTGCAGCATCGCCAAATTTATAAGAGATGAGGTTGGGATTCACATTCTAAGGTAAATGATTCGAAATGAGAAGTATGCCGTGGTAAAACAGGTATTAAAATGATTAAATTTCCTCAAGAAAAACGATAGCTGTATTCTTAAAAATTTTAATTACACACGTTAAACTTTTGTAGCCACTGGGTAATGAGAAATAAAAAATGTTTTCCACTTGAATTTGGAAAAATAAATTGAATCAAATAAATCGTTCGCTCAATTAGACAACCGATACGTTTCTCTTCGATGTATGGCAAACCACGTGGACGCGCTACTGAGCGTGGTCGTCGGCTGTCCGGTGTCGCGTAGGGCGGTGAGTTACTGGCAGAAATCTCTCAGTGTCGATGGAATGCGACCTGTCCGCAGTGTCGGCATATACAGCTGGTATGGGTTGCCGTAGGGCCCGGGTAGTCGTGGGTTGACACGGGAACCAGGGTAGTCACGACGACGTCGTCCTCCCGTTCTTGTTCACGGCAGCGCGGTGCTTTTAGAGACGAATCGGTTGATGTTAGCGGGCGAAGTCACGCTCGTGTCGGCAGTGTTGGGGGACGAGAATATACAAGCGGCTCGTGGGCGTCCAAAATTATCTTCGCAGGTTTGGTCACGGCTAGTCTCGTGAGTGGTGGAATTCTTCTTCGCAGGCCCAGACACGGCTCGTCTCGTGCAGGTCACTTCGAATTCCGATGTACCCGGTGGTCACACAAAGGTGCGTCAGGTAGGTCGGGCATTTGGTAATACTCCCACACCCTTCTGATGACTGGAGAATGTATTGTTCACCGAATGCAACAGACCCACTCCGTGCTTCGAACAAATTTGGCCCACTGGTCCAATGGAAATAGCAAACAATGCTTACCATATGCCAAAGGTCTGTAACCATCATGCATGCACTCTTCATACTGCACCGGGTCGTCTCACCGTGTCTGAGAATTTAAAGTCTTAGCCAGAGTGAGAAGGAAGGAAAAACCAGTGAGATTGAGGTAGCCCTAAAGGAATTTTCCGGCATTATCTGGGTTTCCTATCCTCCTCATAAGCATAATCCATGAAAGGGCGTACTCTAGAATCTGTATACCCGGCCTGTTCAAAAACACTACGAGTTGTAATCTGACAGTCGTCAATTTTTATATGTTTAGCACTGATCACCCCAAAGGTTTTTTCTGCCGATCACTGGAAGATTTGTATTCCTTCAGGCCAAAAAAGGTCCTACCGTGAAGATACAGGGAACTAGAAAATAGATAGATTATGCCCTCACGTAACCTGTCAAAATAAATTGCCGTTTAGCGTGAAATAATACTTAACTTTTACGTAATTATAGTTCTTAATAGTTAATAATAATGCAAAGTATTTCATAAGTCACTATGATTATAGTTCAAGATTACGAACAGTATTTAATTTCGAAGAGAATTCGCGAAAAACAATGTATCATTATTGAAATAAAAATTTGTTTTAAGCGTAAAATCTATCTAATCATAAGTAATGGTATTTTTATTAGTTTATAAATATATATTTTAAAAAAATTGAGTGCAGATTATGTAAAGAACCGAGCTTCGCACACACACACACAAATATATACTTTTGAGTTCCTTGTTTCCCCCTTTTGGGCCAGAAGAGACCCTACCCAAAAGACAAATGGAACTTACAAATGGATACATTATGCCTTCATGCATTCTGTCAAGCGAGATGATTATCCACTGCCTATGGCACATTATTTGACATTGATAGTAAACACATTATTTGAAGCTAATAATACTGTAGAGAATATATTTATCAAGCGTGATATAATACTTTAATTTAACTAACATTTTATTTAGTGATTATACTTATTAATAATTTTAAAATATCAAGATGACGAATGAGGCCCGTTGTAGAAATACCCGGGCAGTACACGCCTGATTTTATTTTTCGTATGTTATATATTTCGGTATAAGGGTGCGTAGTTAAGGTACCAGTAGATTCAGATACTAACGCATGGCAGTGTTTATGACGTCGTAAAATATATAACGGGAAAAAGGTAAATTTTCAAAAATGTAACGCTCTTGATGGTGATTTAATCACGTTCTGACAAATAGATTACTGATGAATTAATTACTATAGCAGGCTAATATAAATGAATTCCCGTGCATCGTCAGGCACCCAGCTAATTAACAAAAATAGATTCTAAAGACTAACGAATTACCTGTCCTGTCCTTTAGTTATTATGCTATAAGAAGTGACACAAGGACAACCTGTTTGTTGAAAAAGTCTAGCTACTACTGCAAAGGATTAACGAAAACAAGCTGTCTGTAAAGCGTAGGTGTGATGTCAACCTGTAAGCTGCCTACGGCTATGAGTGCTATCTCATTAGCGCCGCTGAGCAACGTGTAGCTCGTGTAGGCTTTCGGGATTTTATTTGCGCTTCTATTCTAACTAATGTTATGATGCGCATATTTTGAGAGCTCTTTTCGTCTCACATGGAATTTTACTTTCATAAAAAACTGTATACTAATGAATATAGGATTTTCGTTATCACTTCGTATTAAAATATCACTTAAAAATAATAAACCATAGATATGTAAAGGTAGTGTCAGAAGTATTCGACCTGACGTATGGATGGAATGTTGATATTTCAAAGATTGAAATGGTTTAAAGTACCAATCTTATAAAGCTTCAGTTCGAATTAAGAAATGATTGGATTTTTTTTATTTGACAGACATAAGCGTTTTAAGTACTAAAACGAGAAAATATACGCCATCCAAACAAAATAATTTCTATTGAATACATCAGTCCAAACAATATCAAAATCGAGACTACGCCTGAGTGGCATAGTTTAATCTTCGGCTGTCGTCGATAGACGACTAAATTTTCGTGAGCTAAGGCCAAAAGCGAATTGTTGAGTTACGAGGGTGGTTGGATATCTGGTGAAAATGTAACAAAAATATATTTATTTAAGAAAACTTATTTTATTCCTCAACATTTGTCCAGTGAGTTAGCGATTTTTTCTACCCATCACAAAAATATATTTCTTCAAATACTTCAGAAAACTTCATCACCTCCTTGATCACTTAGTCACGTGTTCATCTGAGATTATAGGTCCCCAGGGAGACGCGAACAAGAAACGTAGGGATCCTTTACCAAGATTTCGGTGAGCAGGGTCTGGCCTTGACTTTGCCATCGAAACTGGTTTGGAACGTGAAAAGGAAATTGTAAAGATGCAAGGAACGTTTAAGACAGTTTTGGTACTGGGAGTGAGTTCGCCTGAGTCTTATGAGGTAAGAATCGAAAGGTTGCAGTATTTACCAGTTAAACACAGATATTCAGTTTAGATATGTATACTATAACAGTCTTTAATATAAACTGTAAGAAAGCAGGAAGGGAAATAAGTCTGCTAGGATTTTATCACGGAAACCGATGTAACCTGCTGTCAAGTTGAACGTGTCGATTTCCCTGCAAAGCTGGAGTGCGTGAGAAATCAATGCTCAGAGAATTCTGGGACAGCTGACATACGTACGCTGTCATCATTTCTACGTCGCTATCGGGTTGAACGGCCATAATTGCAGACGCCTTAAAGACTGCGTCAAATCACATAGGCAAATAACCTACGCGATAACGAGCATTTGGTTCATTTGATGAAACTTGTTACCCACCCAAACAATTATTCAAGTTCGCGAAAAAGAGGTCACATGGTACTAGAACTGGTGAATAGGGTGGATGAGAAATAATTCCAATCATATCTCGTACTCTTTCGTCATTGGGACTAATGCTGTGTGCATTGGCGCATTGTCCTGTTGAAATAGAACTTTATTGCGCGTCAATGTAGGTCTTTTCTCAATCAGCGCCCGTATCAAACGATCAAAGAGAGTAGCATAGCAGACCCAGTTATGGCTGCGCCCTTTTCCAAGAAATACGAATGTGCGCAAAATGTCTTGTGAGTTACGCCTAAACATTTCTAGATTCTGCTTTGAAACGCTTTTCCCATGGACTGATATGTTGCCCCAATGTCAAGAGTCAAGTTACGCATCGTGCACAAAAATTTTGCACGGCCAATTTTTCATGCAGGTTGAAATACACTACGGCATCAGCTCCCAAAAATCACTTTAAGGTTTAAATAATCTTCCATTACGATATTTATAACTTTTTCGATTTTTTCTTGAGTGGAAATCGCAATTGAGCAGCGAGAATAAATTCCATCTTCTACGACGACGACATTTTAACACATTAATCCGTAAATAAATGGTCATTTGTGCCTGTGCAGACGTCGGTATGCCTTTCATCCAATTTTTTGACTCGTGCAGCTGTCCAACTCTTCAAATGAAAGTGTTTGCTTAATATTGAAATTCGTTTTTTTTTCATTGACTCGGCCTGACTACACATCTAACAATACAGAAGGTTGCCAACAATAAACTACGTTTCGCATATTTTTAAAACTTTTAAGTATATCTTTGAAAGGATCATGTTTACCAACAAAGGCGCGAAAGTGAAAAATTAACCCTTTTTCATAAAATTATGCCTGCCTTATCGAACAACCCTCGTTTTCGGTAAACGGACGTCGCTTTTTAACTTCCATGTGTTTTATCGAATTTTCGTCGAGTGGACTGATATGTTGCCCCAACTTATACTTTATTTGGACCAACAGAACACCAGTTTATGCGGTACATGATGATTGTAGTCGGGATTTATGGGGACTGGAAAACCAGAACCTGCCCCGATATGCCATCAGGATACACAGACCTACAGAGTCAAAAAACTATTGGTGGGTGGTACTCATACCCCTTTGCGAAACCGGCCAGGCCAAGACCACCCAGAAAGGTGTAGACCGGCTTATAGTATGCACACGGCTCCCACAGCAGAGTAAAACAATCATAAATATCTTCCTAATTTTTTACTGAGTAGCATATGTAACGTGCGAACCCAGAAAATGCGGAATTGTAATGGTGCTTATTTGAAAAGATTGTCCTGACGTGTTTGTGCTTTCACCATTTTATCTAGAAGCGATGGAAAATGGCGGAAAATTGGACAATTGAACTGCTGCTAATATCATGAAACTGGAATGTGTAATATGTTCCACTCAAATCGTGCATGGTTCATAAATGTGATATACAATGAGCCACAGTAGAGTGTGTCCGAAAATCAATCAAGTGCTATAAGAAACTTTTCTTCACTGTCTCATGTGTCATCTTGAATGTGTGTAAAACAGAAAGGAATTCAATTCGCTTGAACATCCATACAAGGTTATTTGTGCAACAAATTTTGGAAACTCATGGAACTTTTAGTGCTGCTAGACTGTGTTCGGACGCTTAGCTGCAATTAATTTCATGGAAATACATTCTCCTCCAAGTTTTCTTCTCACTGGAAGTAGGCGAAAAAAGGTCATATCTGTTCTAATTGTGAACAAGATGAAGCAAGTGTAAGGAAATTTCAACTTTTGTGCCGAGTACAAGGTGGATGGTAAGACTTGTCCTAAACTGGTCGCGACATGAAGAGGGGAATGCTGAGACGACATAGAAAACTCCTCATTCGTAAATTGGAAGGGCGTGAGACAAGAACCCAATAGCTCAACCTACCTAATGCAGATTTTCTAGGGTTTTCTCTATATACCTTACGTCTCTTAGAAATATCCCGGAAGTCCTAAATAACAGTCTCCTTATCCCTTCCACATCCTCCTTTTCAATTTCCTTCCTATGCTATTAAATGGATCACTCAGTTGTTTCAGTTAAACCATTATTTATTTAAAGGACGTATGTGTTCTATTATTTTCAATATACAGGAAAATGTGGATAATGTATCTTTACTGTGAATTGTAATGAAGCATTTTTACCTGTATCAAATTTTAAATTTGGAAGTCTGGAAAATGAATGAAATTTATGATGAATTAATTAATTGAAAATCGAAGCTCACCAAAGTTACTGACGTTAAATTAAAGGATTGCAACAAATTTTATTTCCAATTGCAGGTGAGTTTTCCATTGTGAAAGCAGCTTATATATTTAATTCCTCTAGTGCACCCAACGAAACTAAGCGCTTTAAACGTCGTATCTATGAATTAATATTTTCTAATAATATGTGTCGTATACTTTCTCTGTAACTTTCCATACAACTAATAAGGTTGCGTTAACAATACGAAATTAGGAGACTATGGAGCAGCAATTATTTCACAAAACTTTTAGTCTCAGTAACACGTGTGAGAAAACTTACATTTCATAAAGAGGAATTTAAATAACTAAGCTCAAGATCTAACCTGGTTACGTACAATTTTCTAATGTTTGGATCACTATCTAAACAAATAGAACCGCTGGTTACGTACAATTTTCAAATGTATGGATCACTATCTAAACAAATAGAACCGCTGCTAGAAATTCTAAAGGTTCTGCTAAATTTCTAAGAGTAGGTCCAGACTATGTGAAAGTAAATCGGGAACAATTAGGACGGGAATAATATACCATAAAGACTTTATTTTCTATTCCAACCTTATGCGGGGCAAACGCCATGTATTTAAATGAGTCTCAAAATGACAAATATCAGTTATATTAATTATGGCATCATCAATTTAAATGAAATGTTAGGATTAGAGAAACGTTGTAAGCAAGTATTCATTCCCACGTGAGACCATCAACACTTTTTAGGAAAATAAATTTATGTCGTAATTTCAACTTCAGGCCTTGAAATAAACATATATTTAATTAAAAAATTTGACTGAAATTATTTTATACTAGCTGGGTGCCCGACGATGCCCGGAAATTCAATTATATTAGTCCTCTACAGTATTAAGTAATCTCTTTGTCAGCATGTGATTAAACAATCAGCGAGAGGGTCACATTTTGGAAAATCTACATTTTCACACCCCTAATTTAAAAGAGCTGAATTTCATCATAACCACCGAGTTGACTCTGTATCTTACTAGAGTCAAGAAATGTACTGGTACCTTAAATAATCACAGTAACAATAAAAAACTTGAAAAATGTACAATACCGAGAGAAACATTATCAATCTCACTAACCACGAAAACATTTATTCGCAGGCACATAAAATTATATATCCTCCTAGGATTAAATTTTTTGTTGTTCAATTAATATAAGTTAGGTGTTTATGGTTCGTATAACATAATTTCTATATGAGTTAATATTTTCAATAAAGAATATCTCTATTTTATTACATCTGTTTATTTTTAAATACATTTTCATAACATAAAGAGCCGTCCATTTTCGTACGTATTCCCCACCTTGCTGTTTCCTGTAAACATATGTTCTGGTATACAGATAATAGAGAGATGTGAGCATTTTCAATCATCATTTATACAAATTATTTTTATGTAAACGATACAAAGTGCATTACTTCAGAATTTAAAATAAAATATATTTAACAAGGCTATTATTTTACACTGAAAACTATTATTTATGATATAAAAAATTGAACATTTTTATACAATACATCAATGCATTTAAAACTCTTCTTATACAAGTAAGACTCAGATTACTCAGTTCCTGATTTCATAAATCGATTTGTAACCAATTAAAATGCATTTGTGTCTAATCAGTTTTGAATAGATAACTTGAACACACTTATCACCTTAGTTATTGTCTCTCTATTGTTTCATGACATCTACAAACAAAATGTCACATCCAAATGAGTCCGGATTGAATAAAGTACAGCGTTATTTATAAAATATTCTCTTAATCGTGAATTTCAATTTACATATTGGTTTTATCTGAACGTTTATCTTCCTCAGTTACTAGTTCGATTTAATTAATTTCTGATTTATGTTTTGTTCATATATTCTTATACGTTTAGCTTATTGTATGTTATATTATTCTCGTAAAATATTTATTTTCTCCTCGAAAATACCTCGTAGGCTGATCGTCCTATTAATCAAAGACGAGTAATAGTAAACAATTTACTTGATAAACCTGATTGGCTGGTTGTCCCGCTTGCCCGGGTATATATTTATATTAGCCCAAAAATGAATTAATTCGGCAGTAAACAAGTGATTTAACTGGAATCGATTCCGTCACTTTTTGGACCATTAATATCTTTATGGGCTCACCCTGACATATGCCGAAGGGGTTAACTTTAAACTAACCAGGTTGATGAAGTTAAGAATTTTCTTCGTACATTAGGAGATTCTAAAAATCTCGGTGTATTAACTTAGTGAAAAATACTCTCGATAATTTAAAGGAACTAAAAATGTCTCCGGTACCCTTAGTTAGTCAAAAATAGACATGGTACCTTATTAAAGATAAATAGTCAATTTACCTTAAAATAGTTAAAATAAACCCCGTACCGTATTGTTGTCTTAAGTATTCCTGGAAACTTAACTAAGTAAAAATCTTCTGACACCTGTTTAAACGGAATAGTCCCTTGGTATGAAAAGGAACTAATGGATATTTCCGGTACCTTCAGTTTGAAACCTTTTCACGCCTACATTATAATGAACATTGCAGCTAATTTAACAACAAAGTTTCAAAATATTTTGGTTTTCTAAGAAATTTTGAAATTAGCTATATTTATCTTGGTATTTTGAAACTTAAAATATAGGACCAATGTATCGAAGATGTCGAATTATTCAAGGATTACATTCATTCATTTATGCTATTAGATGTGCATTATAATCAATTTAATTCAAACTAATTTAAAATAGTTGAATAACTCATGCTTCCATTTGTAATAAAATCAAGTTCAAACGTTTCTACATTAGCTTGGTGCTCAGTAAAAAAATACAGAAAAGAACTAGTAAATCCTTCACGCAGTAATGCTATATTTTAAAAACTTGAAGATTGTAAATACCATCAGGTTACTAAAAAATGCTTAAAATTTATTGATAATTTGAGGCAGGAAGCATCATTACAGAGAAATTGTCGTTTCAAAAGTGCTAAGGAGTGTTAAGTTAAATTTATAATACAAGATTTGAAAAATGTCAAGAAGCCACGTGACGCAAACCTAAGATCTCTCTAAGTCTAGCTTAGGCGTACAGGAATGGAGGGACGGTGAATAGGTCCTCGGGATGTCGACTCGGACTAGCTCAGTGGTAGAGTGCCCACCCGGAAAGTGGGAGACCATGGGACCGGTTGACATTTTTCCATTCATTTCTTCTAAATTCTATTTATTAAAACTCCTTCAACACTGTCATCATGAAACTTCTTAAGAGCTTTAGTATGCGAGAGTTCTTTGTTAAACCTGGAAATAATTTCTTATTTATTTATTTATTTTACATTTACACTTGTCGGTAAAGATGGTCCTTTCAAATATATTCCTAAAAGTTATAACGTATGCCAGTCGTAGCTCATAGTTGGCAGCAGTGTTAGATATGTAGTCGGACGTAGACTATAAGGTCATTAAAGACTTCCATTGAAGGGTTGGATATCTGAAAAATACAAACCGAATTGTATGAACTTCATGTGGACTGATTATATTGCTTTAAACCGGCATTTTTCGAAGTTCTCAAAAGAGACCTAGCTATCAAAATTCCTATAGAAAGGGTCCTGCTCTTATGGAAATGACAGAAACCTCCTCGAGCCGAAAAGTTCACAATATCGTAAAGGAGAATCGCAAAATAGCACACAGAGTTATTTACCACTGAAAGAAAATAACGTGCTACTACTAGAAGATAAAGACAAGGCAGAATTATTAAACTCGTATTTTATATCGATTCTTAACATTGAACAGCCCTAGTAAACTCCATGCTAACCAGTCTTGCGCAAGCCTTCTTATATCCGCATAACTAGCGCATCCAACATCTTCCCTATTCTGCTTAGCGTATTCCATCCTGAACATCTCTCTTCTGTTCTTACCCCACACACGTCCCTCTAATGCTAATTTTACAATAACGCCATGTCTCAAAAAGTGGCCTATTAATCTATCCATTCTATTGGTCAAAGACCTCCATATTGTTCGCTGTTCCCCTATTCCGTTAGTTACTCTATTCATCCATCTGATTTTCAGCATTCTCCAATAGCACCACATTTCAAAGGTTTCTATTCTTTTCCTTTCCGCAACTCCTATCGTCCACGTTTCGCACCCATATAACGCCACGCTCCATACGAACATTTTTAGGAACGAGTTCCTAATATTCCCCTTATATTACCCGTAATTAAATTCCTCTTTTTCTAGAAAACCTTCCTGCATGTGCTATCCCACTCTTTATGTCTACTATATTTCTACCATCCCTAGTTATTACGTTTCCCAAGTAGCAGAATTCCTTAATTTCCATCAAAATATCCCTTCCCAATCTAACACCTTTGTTATTCCAATGTTTCCCATAATATACTCCGTTACCTTGGTTTTCCCTCTATTAAGGCTCATATCGAAAACTTTCACCAGGACCACGTTCATGGTTTTCAGGTCTTCTTCTGACTCCCTTAATACTACAACGTCATCGGCAAAGCTTAGGGTTTTTATTTATGCTCTTTACAATATGATTCCTTTTCTATATTCCATTTTAACTTTCTTCATCTCCTGTTCTATATATAAGTTAAAGCAAGTGTGACAGACTGCACCCTTGACTCACTCCTTTCTTTATTTCTCCTTCTTTTCTTGTTCTTCAATTCTAATTACTGCTGACTGCCTTCTGCAGAGGTTATTGATAACTCTTCTTTCTCGATATTTTATTCCTGTGCTCTTCAAAATCCTAAATAGTGTGTTCCACTTCACTTTATCAAGCGCTTTTTCTAAATCTACAAATGCCATAAACGTAGACCAATTTTTTCTTACCCTGTCTTCTAAAATTACACGAAAAGTCAATATTACTTCTCTTGTCCCTACATTCTTCCTAAAATTAAATTGGTGTTCTCCTAACTCACATTCTATTTGACGTTCCGTCCTACTATATAGTATTGTTGGTAATATTTTGCATTGTCTTCTTCTCATCTATCAGCGCCAGTCCTCTTCGGTATGGGTATAATTATATTATAATTATATTTTTACTAAAATCTTCCTGTTTCGTAGATTACGCAAACTATCCTGAACAGCCATGATGTTGCTTCTTCGCCCCATGTTTGTTCTTCAACTCCGCTGGAACGTTGTCAATTCTTGGCGCTTCATAATTACTCAGGTCTGTCAGCGCCCTATCCAACTCTGACCTTAAAACTTTTTCCCCCAACTCTTAATGATCCACCTCCCCATCTTCTTCTATTACTGACTGATCTAGATTTCCACCATGATACAGCTTTTCTATATATTCCTTCAATCTGTATTTATTTTCTTCTTTATCCGGAACTGGTTTCGTATCGTCCC
This sequence comes from Eucriotettix oculatus, assembly GCA_034510155.1. NCBI lineage: Eukaryota > Metazoa > Arthropoda > Insecta > Orthoptera > Tetrigidae > Eucriotettix > Eucriotettix oculatus. The sequence continues at coordinate 258,954,446 of CM067376.1, read as the reverse complement.
TCCTGATGTTATTGCTATTATTTTTCATCTCTCCGAATGTTTCTATGATTTTCCTATATTAGCTGCGTCTATTTCTTTTCACCATGAAATCTTCAACAGCTTAACATTTCTCTTGTAACCAAGCCTCTTTAGCTGCTTTGCACTTCGTATCTATCTCATTAATCAGGGTAACCACGTGCAGCAGAGTTTTCGTTCACTTAACGAACCTGTTTTATCTTCATTCTTGTCTTGATGCAGGTTGCTAGGCGACCGGAACTTTCTTCTTCCTTTTGGTTGGATTGCAGATGTTCCCTCTGCCGATGTAAACTGGGATGAAACTGATACTGCCGGTGATTGAGAAGAACCTAGTTATTGTCCTTCCTTGTTCTCAATACCTTCTCACTAAAGAGCAACAATTCACACCTAACTTTCAACTCTTGTTGCACTCTCCAACTTCCTCCTCCCCTTTAAAATCCGTTCCGCTTTCGAGCTTTCTCCTCCCTTCCACGTCCTGATAAACTCTCCTCCCTTCCACCTCGCCTTCTCAACGTCTTGAACAACTCTCCATCTCTGCCTCATCAGCCTCTCGAGGCCTAGATCCATTCTGAATATTTTTCTGCTTCTTCCCTCCCATCCAAACTCGCGTATCACTTCTCCAAGGGAGAACGCTATCTCACGTGTTGTTTGTACCGCCAATCCTCAAGAGTCCCTCGTCCAGCTCGGGACATATTCCATGAAACAGAGAACAGTGTCCGGAAATTTTAAGGGTGAATGTTCCTTCATTAAAACATGTTTAACAGGACTAATCCGCAGACAGGCACGTCTACCGTCCAGCAGCCTGGCGCCGGTATATTCCACTCTATCTGCCTCCTGACAGTTAGAATGTTCTTGCTGAATTTTCTAAATCCCTTAAAATTCGAGAAGTTTGAACAAAATTAGGTAGGGGTCTTACTATGTTACAAATGTAGAATCTAGTATTATTTAGGCATGACCCCTAGCCTTTTTTGCACAACTTCTTAGCTGTCGATGAAACTTTTGTCCAGCACTACATTCCATAGACCAAGAAACAATCAAAATAATGGACGAAAGCTGGTGAAAGTGCACCGATTAAAAGTGGATACCGTTTTGTCTGGTTAGATGATGGCCACCGCCCTTTGGAATTCTCACAGTCTAAAATTCATAGATCGTAACTTAGCTATATTATGCTACTATGTTGGATCTTTTGAAACAATTGCTCATTGAGAAACACCCAAATTATCGCGCAAGAAACTACTATTTCACAAGGGCAATGCTCCAGCGACCACAGCAGCAATCTCAATGACCAAAATATACGAGATGGGATTGGAATTGTTTCTCATCCACCCGTGCACTTCTTGCACTTAACTTGAAAATTTTGTTTGGTTTCAGGTGGTGACTAGCTGAAGTGCCCCCGCTTTGCTGGGATTCACGTTAATAATAAAGCTGGAATGTAATTAAAGATACGTTTATTACAATACTTGACGGTACACTGCAATCATAGTTCTACTCCAAATGGTTCACGTTCAGCTATAAAGACGTGTAATCATTCGTTTTATATGTTTTCAACCTATTTTTAATAGGTGAAAAATCGTCAAATGGTAGCTTTCTACTGAGATGTCATTTTGACCCATTTCCGGTGGTCTGAGAAGAAAAGGTCATATGAAAAAATTATAATCGAGTTTCCTCAGAACTTTTTTAAAAGCTCTCCAGGTTTCAAACTACAGAACATTAAAGTTATAGGAGTTCGAAAATTGTTTTTTTTATCGTGTTTTAGCTTATTGTGGGAGGGGTGTCCACCTCTGAAATGAAGACATCTACTGATAGGTCTTGGTGAGGCGAAGAGAATAAACCCTTAGTCGTTCCTTTAGGTTGAGTACGGGCATTTCTAAAGACGGAAAACCACAGAAAAAGTGGAAAACGGAGTATATTTAAAAAATTTAAATATCATGGGCAGCGTCGGGTCCTGAGGAACTTATCAGAAACTGCTAGGAACATACGACCCAGAAGATCGAAAGTATTATGTGAGGATAAGTAGGGAAGGAAAGAAAAATATAATTAAAGCAAAAAATTAAACCTGGATAAAGGTGCGAGGAAATTAATAATTACATGGGCAAAATAAAGTCGAGAGATGCATGAAAAGTAATAAAAAACTTAAGGTAAAATTAAAGTAATAGGTTAAATCTATACAACTCATACCAGTAAATAAATGGAAAGATTACTAAGAAAAATTGTTGCAAGAAGATAGAGTGGAATTTAAAGGTGAGAGTACGTGGTTAATTGATGTCCCTAACAACCAAGAAATTAAGCATATAACACCTTATAAAGTTCAAAATGGTAGTCAAGTCATGTAAAAATGGAAAATCTCCTGGTTCTGGAGCAGTATCTATCGAGCTAATAAGAGCCGCACCTGAAATTCTTTTCAATGATCTCTGTAAATTGTTTAACTTATGTGTTTTTGGACCAAAATACCTGGGCATTTTAAGAAAGGTATTATTAACAATATCTTTAAAAATGTGCTCCAACAGAATGTATCAACTACCGGGGAATCACCGTGCTAAGCTCTATTGGCCTTATACATGGCAAGATTCTGAAAAATACAGTCGAACATGAGATATAGGAACATGAAGATCAAAGCAGTCTTATGGCAGGAAAGTCATATATCCATAATATTTTTAGTATTAGGCACGTCACGGACAAGAGGTTAGCACATAACCTAGAAAGCCATCTTATTTACATAGATTTACGGAAAGCATATGCCAGTGTTCTTATATTCAAATTATGGTTGGTGATAGACAATCAGCAAATAAATAGAACTTATATTAGCGACATAAAAATTGTATACAGGAAATTTAAACAGGCTTAAATATGGAAACACAGTCATCAGAATTCTGCGTAAATAAAGGATTGAGACAAGGCTGCTGTTTAGCACTATCGCTTTTTAAAATGTATTTGAATGATGTACTCAAAAATTGGAGAAAGAAATGCCACACCAGGGGAATACCCATAAATGGTGACACCCAATATACTTGTAATTTTGCTGATGATCAGGTTATATTCGCCGAAGATGAAGATGACGCATAATACGTAGTAAGAAAATTGAATGAGGAGTATGGAAAAATGAGGCTCACAAATAAATTTTGATAAAACCCTGTACATAGTAGTCGGAGGGACAGGAAGATATTTAGAATTGGAATACGAAAGTGTAGTAAAATGCTGCATCACATACAAATATTTCTAGTAAAGGAGAAAGTGAGGAGCAAATTAAGCAGTGAATAACTAGGGGCAGAGTAGCAACAAGACAGTTACATTCAACTATATGGAATAAAAATATAAAAAAACAGGTGATAAGTAGAATCTGCAAAACAATAGTGGAGAGTATGGTTCTGATGTTTAGGAAATAACTACTAAGGTAAATGAAGGAAAGTTAAAAGCGCTGGAAATGAATATATGAAGACGCAGCTATGGTGTGTCAAGAACAGAAAGAATAAGAAGTGAATACATTCGGGAATAAATATACAATAGAAGGCAGGAGGTTGAATTTATATGGACATTTGAGACAAATGCTAGAGGAACGGTAGTCATTAAGAATATTTCACTGGCAACCCCCAAAACGGAATAAAAAAGGAGGGCTGGAACTTACCCGAAATGAAGGAGTGATGCATGCAATAGTGTACAGATGTATGCAAGATGAAGATTGGCTACATAAAAGAAGATGGAAACTTGGATGCGAGAGACGCCTTATAGTGTAGTTCTCACTCGCATTTATTATTATACTAACAGTTAACAGACATTCCGTAAGAAATAAATTCAAATTTATTAAAAAAATATTATTACATAACAACGTTGCGTTTCTTTCATTGGTAGAATATCTTCAGGTTCAATAAACATAAAGATGTAAAGCAAACATGAAATATAACAGGTTGAGCAGAATCTGTTACGTGCAACAGAACAGTTTAGCGGACCCTGTTACTGGGTAACAGGTTACGACGAAACATCGTTGTATAACAGAACGGTTTAGCGGACCCTGTTACTGGGTAACAGTTACATGTTAACAGGTTATAAAACGTTACCCAGGAAGCTGTTACGCCACAGACGACTCGTGGAAGTAATTGATAAATTTCTGTCTGTAATTATGGTCAATGTTCTTCCAATTTAATATGAATATGTAATCGTGAAGAAATAAAATTAACATGCATCATGAATTAAAATCGTTGTACTTTTGAGACACTGCGTATATTCTGAAATGTTTGGAATGCATCTTCTCCTTTGCATAAGCTCCTTTAGTTCGCATTCTTATTAAGGTGTTCTTTAAACTTTTTTCAAGACCTATATATATCGGAACCTGCACAGCACATGCTGTAAAACTCTGATCGTCGACACTGTTGGAATATAATTTTGCGTGCTTGGTTAAACCATGGAACTTATTTCCGGAAGGCAAGGTTGAGCAAAGTAGGAGGGAGACTTTTTTTGTACCTTTCAATTAAAGTTGTATGTTAAAAGTACTTAAATTGTGTGAACGGGATGGGAATATGCAACAGATACGTGTCATGGCAAAATGTGTAATGTGATGTAAATGGGTCTAATACATGTTTCCTCAAATAAAATTGTCCTTTAACTTACTACTATTTTTATTGCAGGATCAGCGTTTTTATTAAAACAATGTTCTGATTTCAGCGTCAGCTTCAAAACCCCCGGAATAGACATAACTCTCGGTCGTTTTGCGTTACTTCTATGTAAAGCCCTTCAGTCACTCCTTGCCCGAACTACCTGATGCAGGTTTTCTAGGATTTTCCTGCATCTCTTTAGGTGAAACACCGGGTAGGATCCTTAAACCACAGCCCGGGGGCCCTTGGCTACCTTGCTCTACCTTCCGCATCCCCCTTTTTCAATTCCCTTCCTATTAAATGGGAGTTGCCTCATGTAGCCTGTTAACCACACTCCCCAAAAAAATAACTGTGGATTAATAAATATTTATAAAAATATCTTCTGAGCTATTCAAGATATCTAAATAAAACATACACGAAAATATACAATTCCTGTTTCAATCCCTGAAATTTTCATTGAAATCCGTTAAGCGCCGTTGGGACATAAACTGATCAAGAATGTAGGCTACCCACATTCAGTTCGGAGATTGTAACGAACGTATGGAAAAGAAAAGTTCACGTATAATTAATATATATACATATTATCATTATAGAAATTATATATGTACGAATATTTACGTTCAATTGCCTCTTATAAAACCCTCAAATTTTCATCTAAAGCCATTAATCCTTTTCGGAGCCTATTCGAGACAAACATACGAACAGACGGACAGACACACTTTAATTTTATTTATCGGTATATATTATTACTATTTTTAAAATATTCTCATGTTTTCTAGTATTAAGAAACACTTGAATTCTTGGCTGATATTTAGGTAATTGATGTTGTATTGATTGAGCAATGAATACGTCATGATTAATAAATGCCATTTAAATTGAACCACTTCAAAAAAATCTGCCTATCGTGACTTGTCATAATCGTGACAACCCTATACTATCTTTTTAAATTTTCTGTAACGATAAGTCAACGTAGCAGCAATAGTAGGTGTATCTCATCGTTGCAGCATCATAGGATCTGTGGCATCTCGATACAGTATTTTATAGTGAGAGCAAGTGAAGAAACGTTACATCACTTATTTGTGACTTTCGATCTTTGCTTTAATTACCATTCTATTTTAAAATGCTGTTATTAAAGTAAGTAGCGTCGAAATATTAAAAACTGCTTTCTGTGAAATTTATCTGGAAACTAAGACCGTATAATTATTATTAATTGATAGAAAATTAACGCATAATCTTAGAGAAAATTGCAGAATCCGTTGAATTCCTCTTATTCACAACGTAGAACACATATATTCGTGTAGAATAATACTGTGAGGATACATTAGATTATTTATTTGGCAAACATTACAGAAATTTATCACATTGGTATAAATAATTTAATAACTAAAATAATAATATTGAGAGCGCCAATGTTGCAAATGAAATTGTCACATTACGTAACGATATGGATTTACATCGACCAGTCGATTTCTTGTACTTTATATAGCAGAAAACTGTTGTTAAATTGTGAATCGCTTTGTAGATAGTTACAGCAGCAAACATTTTTATGAAAGTCACTTCTACCATGTCATATTTCTGAGGAAGTTTGGGTGATGAGTACTGAGAGTGGTCTTATCAGGGGTTTTACATAAGGGGAATTTATAGGACCAGGAAAATTAAGTTCCGATATGTAGAAATACTCTAGAAAAACTTTACTAACTCGGAATGACTTTGTAAATAGGAGTACTCGAGACGGAGGAATATTTTTTTGAGTGGATAGTGCTGACGTTTAGTAATTAGGGGTGGAACATGGTCATTGGTCAAGGAATAAATCTCAACAGACGACTTGACCAAGTTCTGACTGCACATTGTGAACGATCACTTCTTTAGGCGCCTTACATCTGTGAATTTATTATTTTTGCAGCATTTCTAAGAAAAATACTCCTCGATTTTAACTATTTAATGTTATATATTTTTAAACTGGTTGTCAATACCTGAAATAAGTTAAGTATAAGGTTTATATCTGCTTGTATTGAGGCTCGGCGATAAGCCTTAAACTAAAACTTGTGTGCGAGGAGGAACGGGATACTACTGTACAAAACTAAATGTAATGTGTTCCTCAGGTAAAAAAAGACTCACCTTTTAAAAATGAGTTACAGGATGCTGCGTCCAAAAAGAATAGATAATAAAGCAAAGGATCGGGAAAAGGGAAAATGCTAGCAAACACTGTGCAGTTGCAATAAATATTGAAAAAGGGATCAACCATACGCAAAATAAATAAAAGAAAGGAAGAAAAATAGGTAGTAATATTTTTCTTAATTAGAATTTAATTTTATTGTCTAAATTGTAATTACAAATAACATCCCCGGGGGTTGGGGCAGAATGGGATAGTAAAGTTATTTTTAAAGTTCTTTTTAAAAATTTCACCAAATATCTAAATTTGTTGTTTGATGTTATTTTGATTTTGGATTAAGTAAATAATAGAGAAATCTAAGGCTGTATACTTTTATGAATTGATTTTTCTTTTTCCATATTTTTACAAAAATTGTTAAACAATAAGTGTCTCGTTCCTGCCCGACGTCATGTGTAGCTGAATTCAGCGTCATTATTTAATTTTTGTTTAAGGAGCAAGTTTTACATATAAGATATGTTATTTTTTAATTATTTTTTTTGAAAAATTATTGGATACATTCTCATTAATATTTACCAACTATAAATTTCGGAGATATTAGTCATGAAACTGTTATGCATTTAGATGTTTTAGTCAACAAGTCACATACGTGTTAAATGGCTAATAAAACAATTATTTTTAAAACATGTTTGATTGCAGCGCTGTATTAATTGTACAGATAGCGTGTACAATATGGATTCAAGTTTGAAACGCTTCTGGCAACTCTATATTCCGGTGTTGTAATGCGCCTTCCATACAAAGGATATTTACGACTTTGTTATATCGGAAGGGACAAACATCATGTGCTCATAGGAATACAGCTGCCGCGTTACAATAAAACGTCCCGATTGGAAAATTGGTGTTATTTGGAGTTATGAGGCGTTAAACGATTTATTACAGCAATAGGAACAGACGCCTGCCGAAATATACCGGCTGCTAGGAGCGTTGTAAAGCGCACATCCGCTCGATTCCGGTGTCATTGGAACAAGAATCATCTTTGAAAAGCAAATAAGCTAATAAAAATAGTTGAGTAATAATAGCTTTTTAAAATAAAGTTATCTATAGAGGTAGATAGGGTACGTACGAAATATTGATTGGAACGGTAACTTTTTTATAAAGCATTTGCGCATTGACAAAATTTCTACGATTTTCCTACCCAAAAATTGACTCTGAACGAAGTTTAAGTGTCTTCAATTAACAAAAAATGTATCGCAACTGTAGTCCCACAGAGGTCACTTTAAAGTCAAAATTTCATAACTAAGTTCAGCTTGTTATTCTCTCAGAACACTAATGCAACACTTCGACAAAAATACGTCGAAATGGCTTACTTCGCGACCAGTTGGGGAAAATGGTCCAGGAGCAATGAAATATTTAAGTTGTGAAAACGTGTCATTAAAATACTTTCTAGTACCAATTCTAGATCGAGTTGCAAACCTTTCATCAAACGTTTTCAAATACGTTACCCAGCGGATATATTAATGTAATCTTAAAGTTTGTAAAGCGGAACATATATTTTTAATTAATTTATAGTCGCATAAAAAAGTCAAATGTAAATTTGTTTCAAACGAATGGTGAATATCATGAATACACGAAGAGAAATCGTTCAGCTCCCACAAAAGTATTCACTGGGATAATTTTATACAACAGCCTTCCTCCAGAGGTTAAAAACTATAACTACAAAAGTTAAGTAAACCAGAATAAAGCTATTCTATTAAATTGCGCGTTTTACTCTGTGCAGAAGTTTCTTAATTAAGGGATACGGGGACTGAAATTTCGGCGAAAATCTAAAAAAACCTATTTTCTAATTTTTTATTATTAATTCAGTAAACCGAAAAAAGAAGCTGCCAAACAAAAGAAGGAAGGTGTAACATATTCTGCAGGACAATTGTAATTAAAATATTTGACTCTCATTTAATAAATTATTACTGCTCTTTAGAAAAATGTGTTTTTCTCAGCTTCATGATTTTTGGTACCAAAAATTTTCAGTGCCTCAAAAATATAAATATATTGTCTTTATTTTAATATAAATGCTAGTACCTTCAAATACAAGTACTAGTTTTTTAATTGTTCAAGTAGTTTCGGTGAAAGAAATTTTTTGAGTGCTGAAAAGTGCCAATTTTTAAGTAACCTTATGAAGCTATTAGAAAAAATATATATTCTCGCCCCACAGTTTTATTCAATTTAAGAAATATTACTGAAAATTGATAAAAATGGTCAGTCCTACTTATACATGTAAAAAAAGATTAAATATATTCAAGTACATAACGCAAGAAACATTTTCAAAACTGCAAAATTTTGAAAATAATTTTCAAAATATCTCAACTAAAAGTAAGTTAACAAAAACAAATTTTTTACATTGTTACTCATATCCGATGTTAACAAACAGTTAAAATTTCAGCTCAGTAGGAATTTATTTACGGGAATTTCAAATTTCAGTCCCCGTGTCCCTTAAGGTTCCTGCTAAAGTGTTGAATGTGTTGCCTTGTAAAAAGACACACTACATAGCTTTAAACTTCCTGTACAGTTTCTTCTGCTCTCTTGTTTGTTTCATGTATTGCCAGATTCTTGGTCACGCAGCTCCAAGTAGTGAAAACTCAATTGCGTGTGTTTGTGTTTATCAGTGTGTGTTTGTGCTTTCTTGTGTGCGTGTAGTGTATTTAATGACTTTAAACTATATACTTTTTATTTTATTTATTTTAAGATTATTTGTAATTAATTATGTATCTTATTTTGTTCTTAAAATTATTTGTTATTAGTAATGTATGACGTATCCTATTTCCTCAATCGAGGACTAATAGAAACAACAATAAATCTAAATAATGTTTTCTTGGCAAATATATACTTCATTTGTAAAAATTGTTATTACGTTTAAGCTAACGACACAATTTCCCACGATTTGCGTTCTCTTCTCGTTTAACCAGTTCCGAGATTGCTGTACACATCTTTAAACAACATCAATTTTTGGAGGTGACAAGCGTTCAATAGAAACATCTGTATTGCTTGAAAAATTCAATTCTTGGGGAGCGACATCCCTGCCGATAAACGAATTCCAATGAAATTTCAGACGAAACTCATCCCACCTACATCGGCACAAGCCAGGCAAGGTTCAAGCAAAAATCACCGACGTTAAAAAATTCACTCGACTAGTACTCAAAGGCAAACGATTCTTTTGAAAAATGATATAGTATTTAAATTTTATTTATGTCACGTGTTCACCTGAGATTATAGGTTCCCAGAGAACCGGGAACAAGAAAAGTAGGGAACCTTTGCCAAGTATCGGCAAACAGAGTCTGGCCTTTACTTTGCTATCGAAGCTGGCTTGGAAAATGAAAAAGGAAATGAGATACAAGGCTTATCTCGAAGGATTGTAAAAATACAAGGAGAGTTTAAGACAGTTTTGGTAGTGTGAGTGTGTTCTCCTGAGTCTTAACAGGTAAGAATCGGAAGGTCGCAGTATTTATCAGTTAAACATAGATATTCAGTTTAGATATGTATATTATAACATTCACTAATATACACTGTGCGGAAGTAGGGAAAGGAAATAAGTCTGCTAGAAGTTTAGCACGTAAACCGACGTAACCTTCTAGCAAGTTGATCGTGTCGATCACCCTGCAAAGCTGGAGCGCGAGGGTATTTTTAACGCGCTCGAGAAGTCAATGCTCCGAGGACTCTGAGGCAGATGACATATACGCATTCTTTCACCATTTCTACGTCGCTACCGGGTTGAACGGCCTGATTTTCATACGTCTTCAAGAATGCATCAAATCACGTAACAAAATGACCGCGATAACGACCCTTCGTTATATAGGTACTGATTATTTTAATTGGTTAATCACTATGAAAAATGTTTTATGTGTCACAGTGCAGTTGATAGAGGTACGCTATATAAAGATCAGGGCCGCACACACTCAATTTTAATTTCTTTAGATGTATACGTATCTATATACATTATTTCACGCTAATCAGATCTAAGAGGTGGTTTAAGTATCTCTTTATAAATATAATTGTTTGTTTGTGTATTTTCCATATGACGGAAAGTTCTTAATTTATCATCATATTTATTTACTGAGATGTGGTATTAACTTAGGGTGGTACTTGTGATGTAATGCAGCTCTAATAAAGTAGAAGGCGTGGAAAGGTAAATATTCAAAAATGTGACTTTCTCACTTATAGTTTAAACACGTGTTGACAAACATATTAATGTGGAATTAAATAATATTGCGTGTTAATATCAACAAATTTTTGGCATCACCGGGCACCCAGATATGTTATAAATAAATGACATTAAACATTTCACTTAAAGCTTCTATGAATCGTGAAAAGAAACATATTTTGCGTAATAGACAGCATGAGGGTGGTCCATAAACTGACAACTCCCCGTTAATAGTATAGAAAGGTAACTGAAAAGGGGGCATGCGGAAGGAAAACATCTCGCCACATTTCATTTTATTTTCGTTGTTCACCCTTGACCGATTTTAAATTGCATTGAATTGTTAGCCACTATCAGAAATTAAATTCTTAGTATTCGGTTAAAATTATCAATTGTAGAAGCAGGCGTTTTGTTTGTATTTGCAGCCAAATAAACACATTTAATAATGTCAAAATAAAATCGAAGTGTAATTTAAATGGTAAAAATTATATTTAAATTAACAATAAATTATTCCTACCCTCACCATGTATAAAAAAGAAAATTTTTATGTTCATAAGAGAAATGGTTACAAGTTTCGTCAGATATTTTAATCTAGGTGAACACACTGAACAAATGAGAATGTTTTATATAAAAATATTACATTTTACAATGAATAGACAGTTTTATAGAAATAAAATTTGTGACTTTTGTCAACAATGCAAAGAAATGTATTTATTTTTCGTGTGAAAAATTGTCACAGTCAAATATTCGTGCAGTTACTCTCTTAGATGCTGTTGTTCCTTCTTTTGCCTCGTCTGCATAAATTTTCCACGCTGAAGCTGCTTCGTGAAGCTTACTTTCAAATAGGTCACAGCTGGTGCCCACCAGTATGTTTGCGGCCACGGAAAAAATTGTGTACATTTCTCGCCACTGGGCATGAAAATAGCTCTAATTTTTCAACAAGGATTTAGCTCTGCTTCTAAGCCTGAAAAATACACTTTCAACTTTTATGTTTTTTTAGTCTGCAATTATACGAGAATTACAATAAACATTACCTAAAAATTTATTATTATAACATGCATTCCTAATTGGAATTCCTATTCCTACTTGACAATTATATTACTTTGTTTCATTGGATTAATAATTAAAAGTTTTACATATTAATTATGAGGGTTAGTAGTTTACCAAACAACGCAATAGTTCAACTGCTTCCTAAATGAAAATACCGTCCAAAGTCATTTACCCGATAGTCAGTTATCCAGAACGTCTAATATCCGAACTCATAGTTTTTCCTCTTTAATTTTAAGGGCATTGATTTTTTAATGCTCTGTTATGAACAAACTTTTTTTCTCAACCTATGATATTAAACACAGTAATTGTAAGATTTTGTTAGAATGTACCTCTTTGATATATAAGATATAAGTTTAAATCAAGGAGTACTACACGAAATAAGGTATAATGCAAATTATATTAAGTACCATACATTAACATACCAGTACTTTTAAATTTTATAGATCCGGTTATACGATCATTTGAATATCCGAACTACTGTGGTCTGATAATTAACTATAGACTGTACAATTCTCAACAGGAACAGTTCATCTGCATGGAACGTGTCGGTCGAACGTCTCAAACATGTTCATATTCCAACCAGGCAAATGAAAGTCGAATAATTATTTCGGGTGAATCTTAGTAGTCAAATACGTAATATGAACATTCCACGAGTGTCAGGGGGAAGAAGGATAATGTGGAATCTTCTTTAGTAGGAATTTTTCCATAGACTTATAATGGGGATTACCTTCAGGGATGCCTCGTTTTCTGCCTGATTTTAAGGTTTTCACATGCCGAGATTTCTTCAACTCTATTGGGAGATTTACTGGGGTTAAAGACCTTGGGACTACGGTAAGGGTTGTCCGCTGATCCCATCGGATCAGTTGGCTAGCTGATTCCTAAAAATGAGAAGGAAATGTTGTGAACCCACTGAAAATTCCTCTCCAGTTTATCAGGAACGATAAAGTAGGCTGTTTAGTGGGAAAAATAAAGTAATACGTACTTGAAATAAGATTTAAGATTTAATTCATTTTACTCTTATCATATGCAGGATGCTCCGTAACCGACGATAACTAAACTCAGAAAACTCGTTGGTCCAGTCTCAACCAGGAACGCTGCTGTCTTAACCTTTTCCAAAGGAGAAACATTCCCCCCATTCTTCCCCGAAAGGCAACTTATGACTTTACACACGTTCATACAATTCGTCTTAAATTTTAATTAATTTCACTCGATTTGTCATATGATGCTATTCTTGTTTCATCCCCCACATCTGAACGTTGTTGATTACAAACCTCGCTGACGACGCCCATCTTCTACTGCAAAGGGCAACTGTTCCTCTCGGAGAAGAACAAGGGTGCCGACAGTGATGTTATTACTACTAGTAACTACTTGTTCCTCTCATATAGGAAGTGAAGGAAATCAAGAGACCTGCGTTTCAATATTACCTGCAACCTTCGTTGCAGTCGTTGCTGTCTTGTCAGACGGTTAACAGTTGTTATGGTATTCCGTCCTAAGACTCGCCTGATGCAACCCTCCATGCTAACCTTTCTTGCGCAAGCCTTTTTATTTCCGCATAACTGGCACATCCTTCCGAATAATGTATTCCTTACTAATTCCCTCTTCTGTTCTTACCCCACACACTTCCCTCTAATGCTCTAATCTATCCCTTCTCTTGGTCAAAGTCCTCCATCTTGTTCGCTCATCCCCTATTCTGTTATGAACTTCCTCGTTAGTGATTCTATCCACCCATCTTATTTTCAGCATTCTCCTATAGCAGCACATCTTAAAGGCTTCTAGTCTTTTCCTTTCTGCAACTCCTATCGTCCACGTTTCGCCCCTTATAATTCCACACTCCATAGGAACATTTTTAGCAACGATTTCCGAATATTACCCGTAAGTAAATTCCTCTTTTTAGCGAAAGCCTTCCTTGCCTGTGCTATTCTACTCTTTATTTCTACTATACTTTTACCATCCCTAGTTATTACGCTTCCCAGATTTCCTTAATTTCCGTCAAATTGTCCCTTCCCAATCTAACAGCCATTGTTATTCAACTGTTACCCCTACTACACTCCATTACCTTAGTTTTCCCTCTATTAATCCTCATTATTACTCGTTCTCCAGGTCCACGTTCATGCAATTTATTATGGTTACGAAGTCTTCTTCTGACTCCCAAATACTACAATATGATGGGCAAAGCGTAGGGTTTTTATTTCTTCTCCTTTCAGTATGATTCCTTTTCCATATTCAGTTTTAACTTTCTTCATCGCCTGTTCTAAATATAAGTTAAACAGCATGGGCAGTAACTGAGAGCAAATCTCGGTCAAGTATGGATGTTATATCTTTTCCCAAGTCAATATACTATTACTATTTGAATCGTGAAGTGGGACTATAGGCCTGGTATTACTTTAACTCTATGAAGTAGTGTAATCATTTCCTACAATGTCAGTGACAAGAGGCCAGAAAAGTAGTGAAGGGCAAATCGATTCTTTTTGTTGATTAATTCAGAGTCGATTGACTCAATGTTACGAACCAATTCTTTTAAACGTCTTTATTTTACACACAAAAATTATATAGCAAAATATGTAATATTTATAACGTCATTCATTTATAAAAGAACTATAAATATATTTGTATAATTATTTTCCAATATTAATATTGCTATTTTCATAAAGTATTTGGGAAGTGAGCCGACTCCTTTTTTCCGTCACGATGCGCCCGGTTTTGGTAAATATACATTCACAAGGAACCGATTTTGCGGGAAAAAAAGTATTTTTAAAACTAAAAGATATAGATTAGTAAATATTTTTTTCTCTCATTCCATCAAACTAGAGAATCCGCGTTTTTTATAAGGAAGCGGGTTGGTGATTTGAGAACATAAAATTATTATTCAAGAGGTAGAACAAAACTATGTACACAACGAAAGGACAAAAACATTGCTGGGAATAAATGGTTAATTATGTATGTTCAGAAGTCGTAAGATTAACAAATCTAAATTAAGTTTTGTCATAATTATTTTAGTAATAATTAAGACTTTACCATACTGCCTCTCATAAAAGGGTCTAAGTCTATTTATTGGAGACTGCCGCTCATAACCTGTTCTATTCAGAACCTTAATCGAACGTTACTTGAACCCGACGGTTCAAGTAGCTCACCCCGAATCCGACTTAGTCGAGCGGTTCACCTCGGAGCAAACTGGGAGCTGACTCAGGTTCACTCAAGACTCGATTACTCAAATAATTTTCTCACAATTCTACGACTTATGTAACTCGTTCACGACTATGAATCTAACAGTGAACCGTAAATTTATTTACTGACTTGTTTTAAAGAACCGTTTCTTTATAATAATCAACTCATTGAATATATTCTCGATTATTTTGACCACCTCTAGTACCAAGTGGTATTCCATTGACTTAATTGCAGCTTCCCAGAGTCCACCAAAGAGCGGAGCTCTTGGTGGAATAAAATGCCAAGCAATTGATTCACTTTCAGCCCAATTCGCCATAGCACTCAGGCGGTCTGAACACCGTAGAAGCCAGCCCAAATCTTTCAATATTTTGTTTGATCCAATTAAGGTTGTCCCATTGTCACTATGAATATTTTCTGTTTTGTCTCTCCGTGAAGTGAATCGACGAAAAGCAGCTAGGATGACATCACTGCTTAGATCGCTCATCAATTCCAAGTGAACAGTCCAGGTGGCTACACACACAAAACCTGTTACATAACCCTTGACCTTAATTTATAACGCCTCCCCCTCCCCACCTTCAACTGAAATGGGCCAGCATGAGGAAAGGTCTAGCAGATCCACTGGGTGGGTAATTGGCCCATAAGCTGTTCTGCACTTTTAGCCTTAAGTCTCTGACAAAGCCCGGACATGTTGCCTAGCTCGAGGCAACTAGTATCTCTGTCTTAAAGATGTCAGAAGGAGTTTTGGTGCAGCATTCTACAGTCGCTAATTCTCTGCCATCATAAAGAGAGTAGTGTAATGATGGTATGGTGGAAGAATGGCTGGGTGCTTATGGTCATATGGTATATCTGTATGCTTAAGTTGACCTCATACTGCAAGAATACCATTTTTATCAACAAATACATAAAGTGTGACTATGGTGCTACTGCGTGGTATGTTTTAGCCAGAGAACGACGCTTTCTTCTCTGTGTGGTAAATCTCCTCTTGTTGCATGTTGATATACGATTCCTCCACAGCTCTCGTGTGGTGAAATATCTTTTTTGGACAGTCACTAGTACGCCTGAAATTGTGCACAAAGCCTTGCATTAATGCTACAACGCGGTGCAAACGAGAAACATTATAGAACTTTGTTAAAAATCTAAGAGTATTGATAGCTATTAAGTTGACTGACTGTGTTCGCAATTCTGGAATATTTAATAGAGCTACTCTCGAATTTTCTACCGTCAGATTAATCATTGTTCTCCACGTATGTACTACAAACATGTAATCAAGCTCCATATGCCTCTTCTGATGATTCGCAAAATCCACAGAGTTCTAATTGTCATTATTCATCTCGAGACAATATTCTGCGAGGAATTCTTAAAATATTCAGTGCACTGATTTGTTCTATCATACTTGACCATTTATTCTGAATCTGTACAGGGAAGAAGTGATTCCAGTAGAGGCCTTCCTTCCATAGATATTGCAGCAATATTTTCATGTTGATTATTGCAGGCCTCGCCAGTCCCAACGGATCGAATATTGCTCCTATCAGTGAGAGCACCTGACGCTTCTTAGCGCCAGTTCCAACTGCCGTGTCACAAATAGCAGCAATTCGTAATTCATCGGATTCTTCATCAAATTGCAAGTCTCACCATTCTCTCAGAAGCATGTTTTATGGGTGCTAATAGATCTACGTCGTTTGATGTCAATTTACTAGGTCTGAACCTAAGTGATGCTAACAGGGAATTGAGTTCCTGCTGGATTGCGAATTGTTCCTTGGTCAAACTGGTGCCTGATAAAACATCATCGAAATAAAAATCTTCAGCAAGAACCTCTTGCCTGCTTTGTGATGAAGCTTGAAGACAACGTGTTGTCAGATATATTGGAAAGTTGTTCCACATGTTAGTACTCTTATACAGGTTCCTTGTGATCATGTCTCCAAAATATGCGCTGCAAATCCATGTAAACACTGTGGACGTTGATCATTCTATATTTTTTTCTTGATGTTAGTTGTATAACGTGTTCTAAATCTTAAAAATATCGATTGTAGATCTTTCTGTTAAGTAGGACCTAATAAGCTGCAGTAATACCTCGCAGCTCAATCGACCCAGTGACTCCAAAGCTATTATCAGAAAGCAGAAGGCCCATTCGGTATGATCAAGTCATCTACTGATATCCTGATCTTGGAATTACCTTCGTGACTTTTTGATAGAACAAGACATTTCAAAGTTTGATTATAAGTACTGATGCGTGACTCAACGTTGATTTGCGCCTTGACAGTCTGGGCTCCACTGATACCGTGCACAGCAATTAGAGTTGTAGACAACTTAAGACCAAGTTTTTTCATTAACCTGGCGGCAATGAAATTATTTTGTGAAATAAATTTAAAAGCTCACGGAATGTGTGTGTATGGCCATACGTGTCCAGCACGAAAATTGTGCTGTTCTTAATAATACTTCGTTAGTATCTCTTCTGGTAACCAATGCATAAATTTTTGGTGATGACTTTGTTTGCTGTGTCTCACCTCGATGAAACTGCAACATAGCGTTTATGAGCTTCTGACACTCGGAACGGTGGAGCACTGTGTGATATGATTTTCCAAATTTTGTGCATTTTCTTCTACCTGGACACTTGTTCTGTCGATGACCTGATCGCAGACAGTCCAGCCACATTGTTTTCTTGAAATGTAGGACATATTTAGCCATGTGTTCCCGCGAACAATTCACATAAATTGAAATATTCACGGCCGCAAATGTCCGTTCCATAACAGTCATTTCCTTCTTTGAGATGCGCTTGTTGACGATTTCACTACTTCCAGAGCTTGGTAGTGAGTCTCGAGGAATATTATAAGTTCCTCAAGGCGCGGTAGCCTAGCGCCTGCCTCGTACTTTTCCTAGTCACACATTTCAGGCATTGATTTTGCCGAGAAAAAGGTTTATCATAAGCAATTCGTCTAGAGGAACAACATCTAATTCCCTTATAGCACTATAATTGCTCCTCACTTCAATCAATGGATTTCTGACATCTCACAGATGCTATAGTTGATTAGCCTCTTTTGTGGCACCCTGATATTAGACGTGTATTGTCATATCTGCTTTTATTAGGTCCCAAGCTGTTTGAAAATTGGCATCGCAGATAATTAAATTTTGTATTAATCTCCGTGGCTCCCCCGACTTCGAGGACAATAAAGAATGCTGTTTCTGAACATCAGACAATTCTTTATTTTGAATAATAAGATGAATAAATGAAACCGATTTGCAAAATCGGCATCTAAGGAAGGTACGATGGTGGTTGGATGGCGTATTTGAGCAGCTGCTGGTTGGCTGGAGCATGGTGGTGGAATTGTGTATGGAAGTATCAAGTAAAGTGTCCATCAATCCTTGTAATTTGTAAAAAGTCTTCTCAAATTCAAACCTATCTTCTTGACATCCTCTAATGGCAGATCCTATGCCTGTTCTTGGCACTATCAATCATTTTTCCATAGCTCACGTATTTCGGAGCTCGAAGATGTTGGTATCTTCTTTAAGCTGGGCAACAAGCTATGAGGTGCGAGTGTGTTCTGCCTTGGTGCGTCCTCGAGCCCTAATAAGAGTTTGATGACATGTGTCCATGGTGACTTTGTAAGAATGCCATTCTCCACAGAGTTACATTTACAAGCAAGGTTACGATTGGTTATGTTGACAACACTGACCACTCTATCTGAGGTTGGCAACACCGACTATTAGCTGCACTTACTAAAATCTAAAATTATTTAATGTATAATGCCTGACCATCAAGCACACTGCATTAGTTTTATAAACGAACAGAAATTAAAATCGCCTGTTTCTCGTAATATATCAATTTATGGAGCCATCCCACAATAATGTTAATTACATTTCAATCATATTACAGGCATCATTTATATCAGAGTGGTAAAAACCATCATAAATGTCAACAATATCAGGTTTTTAGGGTTTATCCGGCGCTCAGCCTGTCCTGCCTACTGGCACAACGCGTGATTGCACTGTGTGTATTTGTATTCGCGTGGGTAACTTAAAACAAACATCAATGGCCGAGCAGAGATTCAAGCTCCGGACTTCTGTAATGACGCCGATCTCTACACGGCAGCATGTTGAATTGCAAAATATAAATCGGATGAAATATATTTCAGCTTACAATGTACTCCTGAACTTGAAATGAAATATTCATTTTGGGCACTTCAAGAATTGAGGCTGTAAATTAATATACCTGAGATATATTCTAGCTTTCATTTATTAAAGGTACCCCACACTTATATTCCGCTTAATATAACACTATCTCGTCCTTAAAACCTATTTAAATAGACTTATTGCCTTATCTAGAGTTCTGAAACACAATTACAAAATTTTCAGCTTGTTTTGCTTGGATATTATAACAATGCCATAACAGATTTTAAATAATTTTGCTTGCTGAAGACCGTTAAATTATTTTGTCTGTGAAAATTAATATCTTATATTAAGTAGAGGATTGAAATTGTTTCAGTAACGCACATTGCTGAAATAGGTATGGAAAGCTCCGGAACGAAAACATTTTTGCTCTTTCATCGACTTCTATAACGTTAATTAATACATTCTTAAATTTACTGTATATGTTATTATTTTATTAGATATTTTTGCACTGTTCGTTGTATGGATTCTTTCATTTTAGTGAATATAAATGACGTAATTTTGTTTTGGTGCCTGATTTGGAGAAGAAGTTCACGTCTTGAATGTTGCAGTGTCAAAACTCCGAGGAACAAAATTGTATATCAAGAGTAAAAGATTGGACTTTATAAGGTTTTGTTTAATTATTAATTATCAAAATACAACAATGAAAATTGTAAAAATAATGTACACAAGAATTACAACACAATTTACAATCTAAAGCATTCGATAATCGAAATTCCTGCGTTGGTGTCTTTATTGACGCAGAAAAAGCCTTCGATTTAGTCCATCATCCATCCCTCTTGTCCAAAATAAGAAATAAACTTAACGACATACTTCAGAATACTTTAAAATTATCTTACTAAACGCTAGTACTTGGTCTCTGGCGTCTCACAAGATAGCGTATTAGCCCCCTATCCACTCATCAAAAGAAACACTCCAAAAGACTCATTTATCTCTTCTTAATCATACGCTTGCTCTATTTAGGAATCAACTGTCAACTCCAATTCAAATAAAATTCAAACCAAGCAAACAGAATCCTTAAAATCATTTACAACTCCCCATGGTACTTTCGAAACTCTCTAAGCAATGACATCCAAATTCCACTGATCTCCACCACAATAAAATCATGCATATCCTCTTTAATCAAAAGCTCCATCAATCACTCCAATGACACTGGTCATAGCCCTCTCCACCTCCTCCTCCACACAACCACAGTCTCAAACGATAACTACCAATCGGCTACATCCTTTCACTCTCTCACTCCGGGATAGCCTAACAATAATTTCTCTCTGAGTTAGCTGGCATCTCATTCTCCGCTTTTCAAATAACTATTCCTTTATTTCTCTTCATCTGATTCCCCCTACTATCCTAAACTCTATTAATATTCAAAGCCAACATGAATTCAATTAAATATTATTAACAGCAATAACATAATTTTGATCTCAGCTCTGTCGTTTCTCTCGCTTTTAAATTTATTGTCAATGGACCTAACAATTTATTCAGGTAATCACGTAAATTATTTATTCAGCGAATATATATATATATATATACCTTGTAATAATTACTGTACTATCTTCAGATAAAAGTTTTCGCAATAAAAAATTAATAAAATCTAAGACTGATGCATTTAATATGTAGTAGTATGGTATTTACTAAACAGTATATTTTCATATGCAGCAAACATAAATACGGAAACTAAGAACGGCAAACTACAATTTAAAAAGGTTTTTTAATTATTTTACAAATGATAGTTACATATTTCAAATTATTATTTGGTCAGCTGGAAACATACTTCAAAGCGAGTATATATGTTAATTATTTTAATAAGCCATCTTTAAAATTAATGTCACTATTATGTTTTATTATGATTTCTCATTAGCTATATGTGATAGTTGTCAATTTGCTTCCATTCACAATCGGTACTGATAACGATAGCATATATTAACAGTAAATTGAATTCTTATAAGGCGATGGGATTTACTATTCTATAATATAATAAAAGCAATGTTGTTTTACATAAATATTATCACAAGCTTAAAAATTGATCTATAATTCAATGTTAATTAAAAAGTAAATTGACAATTTGTCTAAGCATTATCCACGTTTGTAACTACAATTGTAATAAAAAGCTCTATCTCATAGCTGAGTTATAGGTTCAGGCTGTTTTCAAACAATTTCATCATATCAACAGTACATGATAGGGCGCTGCGGGAGTTTTCTCGCAGGCGCTTCAGCCCAGAGTGACTGTGGGGCTCACCTGATCATGTCGGGAATGCCTCGCACTCTCTCTGGGTACTTTTTATCAAAGTTCTCATATGCCGAGACACCTTCACCTATTTTAGGAGGTATATGTACCGGGGTCAAAGACCTTGGGCATATGGCAAGAGCTGTCCGCTGATCCTATTGGATCAGTCGGCCAACTGCCTCCTGAAACTGGTGGAGACACGGAGAAGGGAATGCTGCGTCCCCACAGCAAACTCGTCTCCCGTCATTCGGAAGGGCGTGAGAATAGTACCCAATGCCCGACCTTAGGTGAAACACCGGGTAGGATCCTTAAACCATAGTCCGGGGGCCCTAGTTAACCCTTGGCTACCTTGCTCTACCTTCCGCATCCCCCCTTTTCAATTCCCTTCCTATGCTATTAAAGGGGAGTTGCCTGTTTCAGGATCGCCCTCATGTAGCCTGTTAACCAAAAAATATATATATCAACAGTACGGGAGCTTGTGAACCTACAAATACCGCTGAAAACTCCTGATATTGATTCTTCTGTGGCAAACTTCACAAGCATTATTCAAATAGTAGCTGTGACAGCCTTCCCACACATTAATGAAGAACCAAACACCCTTCAGATCCCCATTCATCACCAACATCCTTAGATCAAGTATCGAAGAAGATGGCCCAAAGAAACACGTGACCTTCATGCTAAAGTAGCTTAAAACCAGGCCACTAGGGATCTTAAGCAGGCGCTAAAGGTTGAACGAGACATGGCGTATCATAACAAACTGCGTAGCCTAAATACGAAGGATGGATCCCTTTGGCAAA
Organism: Eucriotettix oculatus; assembly: GCA_034510155.1. NCBI lineage: Eukaryota > Metazoa > Arthropoda > Insecta > Orthoptera > Tetrigidae > Eucriotettix > Eucriotettix oculatus. The sequence continues at coordinate 258,932,146 of CM067376.1, read as the reverse complement.
AAACAAAGTCTCTCACAAAAGAATGGAATGATGTTCCTCCGCTTAAAGAAGGAGGTCGTTCGTTGGTGGTACACCACTATGAAGGAGAAAGCTGATCTGTTTTCAGACATACTTTCAATGCAGTTCACACCGAACACTGTTCAAGACCCAGCACAAGAGCAACACATCTTCAATTCTGTGAATGAACCAGTTCAGCTTACGACTTTCTCAAAAATTTTCTCTCTTGGAAAAGTGAGGAAAGTAATAAACAATCTTAAAGTCAAGAAAGCGCCAGATAATGATTTAATTATTGAAATCCTTACCTCGAAAATGTATTTTTCAGTTGGCACAAATATACAATTAAATTCTACGCAAAACTCACATTTCTCACAAATAGAATAAGGCTAGCATTATAATGATGGACAAACCAAATAAGAGGAAGGACGATCCAAGCAGTTATAGGCCCATCAGTCTTCTCCCACTCTTCTCAGAAATTTTGGAACGACTAATAATAACAAAACTTATGGAACATATGTCTCACTTCATTCGCGATTCACAGTTCGGATTTCGATCCCACCATTCAGCCCTCAGCAGATCCACCGTGTAATCGACACTGTCGTCGAAAGTTTTGAACAGAAGAAGGCCTGTCTAGGAACATACTTAGACACAGAACTCTCTTCTCGCTGTCTCACTTCAACTTTCTGTATCTCTCTGAAATTCCACGTAACTTCCTTTTCCTACCTCCATTATGACATGTACTTTGCAAGTGATGAATTAATTGCATACATAGAAATTGATGGTATTTTTTGTGTGTTGGTCTACCTGACAAGTGTTACTTTGTGTTTTGGTAAACTACTGAAAACTAATTATCGGGGTACAGTTACCTTTTCACGAATTTCAAACGAATTGAATTTTTTGTAAGTCTTACCTCAGAGCATCTACACTCTGTCTTCGATAATCCGCTTGAACATTTCTAACCTGTTTCACCAGACGTCTTCTAGACCAGGTTCAATTACAAGCTTAACTTAGTAAACTGTTTTTTAATTCCCAATATAATCCATTACAAACAATATTTTCGAAATATATAAATATGTAACGTGTCGACATATATATTTTTGAAAAAAAGTTCTTCTCAAAAAGGGCGAAAATACGTTAGACGTATTCAAAATTACTGAAAATTCTACTTAAAAAAGAATGTACATATTAACAGCCATTATGAGGTTTGTGAGAAACATGTTACCATCATCGACCAAACCTTTTAATGCCTGATGCATGACTATCTATTCTAAATCCACTGTGTGTTTTCAGTGGACGACAAACCACGAATTATCAATCATGAGACAATTTGACGAAGCCTGCGTGGACAAATTGATTATAAGTGTTTTCAATTTTATTTCCCAATCTCTCCCTTTCACAGGCTAGGGATGAAATATACACTTGAAACATCGAAAGTTAAAATTTTAAACAAATATTCATAACAAAACATGTATTAGGAGGACAAATAATTTTTTGTGCAACTCACTTTGGTTAACGATGTCATATAAACAGCGGCTGTCTGTCGTGTATCGTATTAAATACGCGAAGTGAAACTTTAAGTTTGTTCATCTGCATTCCTGGCTGTGTGGATGGCACTCGCATTCCTTAGGACTAAAGGATGACCCTTCTAACTGAATGCGGGCAAGTACCCATTCACGGAAAAAGGGATCGCCGTGAGTAATTAGGGGGCTACTTTTGGCAAAAACGAAAGTTCCGTGTAAAATTTGGAATCTCACGGAGAAACGCAAAACACATATAGTATTTAGGGCCACAGTTGGAATTTTTCCTATTGGCTGCAATTGTTAAAGAGCAAGCCAATATAATTCATTTGAGGATAACAGCTCATTGGTGGTTTGGAATTATGTAGTTTCCCACTGAAGTTACGTGTGAAGAGACTTTGAGACGGAAAGGACAGAAGGTGTTGGAAGACGGCAGGCAAAAGGTGTTCTGAGACGGGAGACAGAAGTTGTTGGGAGATGGTGGGCAGTTGATGCAAAGGTTAAATTGTTAGCCGCTGAGGGAAGCAGAGAGGCCGGCTAATGCTGACCTAAAACTAAATTGTTAGCCGCCGGAAGGAGAGAAGGGAGTCTCCACCAGATTTGTCCACGGGACTCAGCCTGAACGGTGATGGACAGAAGTCATCCGCCGATTGCAGCCATCATCATCAACGCATACCAGGATGCAGACGCAGAAACTTCGCGGGTATCGTTGTACTGAATTAGAAAAAGTTCACATTTATCAGGCGTATTGCCATTAGAAATTATAATTGCTTCTCAATGCGCTCCACAGAGTGTCCTCATATTAGAGTCTCGTGTAATTTTATTGTTTTAGTAACATTTTCTTGATAATTTGTAAATGCCATCTATGTTCGGGCTGAAAAATGTTATTTCTATTACATTAAAATTTTAAACTTAAATTAGTCTTTTATTTTAAATAATAAATTAATACATTATGTTATAATTAAAATAAGTAAATAAATTCAATTCCTTTCCCACCAGTAAATGTCATTACAGCTAGGAATCCGTGAGACTGGATTTTTCACTTCGTTCCGTGCAATGCAGAAAACTCTGCCTCCCGTTCTTTCAGAACGCGAACGCATGTGTGCACGTAAACGAAAGCCCTCTATCACCAACCGAATTCGGTCTCTTAAACTCACAATCAACATTAACACGAATCACTGAACATTCCTTTCAAGTTGTAATGTATAATTATTGGTGGGATGGGGAATGGAATTTACTTTAGTTTAATTATAATACAATACATTATTGGGGACAATTAATGATAAGCAAAGACTAATTTGACTTTAAAAATATGAATTTAATATAAATAAAATATTTCAGCAAGAGCATAAATAATATTTACAAATTATGAAAGAAATATTAATAAAATAATAAATTTATTTTACATGAAACTTTAACATTAAGAAGCAATTTAGATTTATAATGGCAATAAGCCTGTCAAATGTGAACTCTTTCAAATTCAATGCAATGATACCGGTGAGGTTTCTGCGTCTACATCTCGGTCTGAATCGATGATGATGATGATGATGGTGGTGGTGGTTGCACTGCTGGATGACCTCAGTTCATCACCGTTTGGGCTGAATCTCGTGTACAAATCTGGCGGAGACTCCCTTATCTCCGTTCGGCGGCTAACGCTTTAGGTTTTAGGTCAGCATTAGATAGCCTCTCTCCGTCTCCCAGCGGCTAACAATTAAACTTTAGCATCAACTGTCTTCCGTCTTCCAACACCTCCTCTCCCGTCTTCTAATACTTTCTGTCTGCCATCTCCCAACATCGTATCTCTCCCGTCTCTCCACAGCGTATCTCCTGTCTTCCAACACCTTCTGTCTCCCGTCCCCCAACACCTTCTCTCCAGCCTCTCTACTTCCACTGTCTCCCAACACGTTCTCACGAAAGCTCGGTGGGAAGCTACATAATTTCAAACCAACAATAAGCTGTTTTCCTCAAATGACTTCTATTGGCTTGCTCTTTAACAATTGCATCCAATAGGAAAACCTGCAGGGCCTAAATACTGCATGTGTTTAGCGTTTCTCGTGAGATTCCAAATTTTCCACGGAACTACCGTTTTAGCCAGAAGCATCCCCTAATTATTCATGGCAATCACTTTTTTTGTGAATGGGCCCTCTTCTACATTCAACCGGAAGGGTCATCCTTTTGGCCTACGGAATGCGAGTCCACCCACACAGCCAGGAAATCAGATGCACAAACTTAAAGTTTCATATTTCGCGTATTTAATACATTACAAATACGCTACATCGTTATATTTCTTTAAAAGCGCCATCGAAACAGAAAATTTCGGGTCTCCAGTAATTAGAATATCTTTTCCATTTAATGATGAATAAACTATATGTTGAAATAATTTAACTTTTATTTCGCAGAGATTACAAAAAAAAATACTCCTAAGCTTAGGAATCAACTAAACGTAAAAGTTAAATAATATTTCCAGATATATTAAAGGATATATTAATGGAATTTTTTTGTTATTGACACGTTAATAAGTCAACATATTTTGAGTAATTTGACATTCTTTCATACTGTGATTGTCCTTTTACTATTAAGCATCCTACAATAAGTAAGCTCGTGACTTTCATTTTCTCAATTCTTTGTATACATTGAATGTTTCTTCCAACAATTGATTGAATATAGTTCCTTCCGGCGGAGAAGCAACAACTCAGCCATCTCCTTACTTAATGAAACTTCGCAGATTGCACTTCCATTAACGACTTTCTGGCTCTGGTCCCATGAATTGCTTTGCGATGTAATTGCCAAGGGAGTTTTTAGGCTCGTTAAATAGTAGATTCTAATGGAATAGATTTTATACGGTATATTTAAAAAATAAACAGAAATTCATCTCCCACTTATGCGGGAAGTATCTTATTAGTATATTAGTATAATTAACACTAATTATATATCTGTATGTCTATCGTCATATTAATTTCAATAGCGAGTGTAGTTCTACTGATATGATGCGGTTATACATTTTCTAATCGTTCATTTAATACCTGGGGTTTTCTGATCTAATATAAAACTGTAATGGAAAATTCCTGAAATATGTGCATATTCTAATGTTACAAAAGTTAGACATCAGGATTTTCGGTAAATTATTATAAATAGTACTGCTATTGTATTTGAAATATAATAAAATTCACTACAAGTAAGGCATTCCAAATTGCATGTACAATACCGGAATATGTAAAGAGATGAAAAAAATTCTAAATTGTAAAACCAGACAATTTCATCTAACAACTTTAACGTTGACACTAGAACGCTCTGGTTTGCACTCTAACCTGGAACACCTACGTTGAGCTATTTCGACAATTGTAGATTTATGCAGCTTTACTGAAACTAAGCTTCACAAATGCGTGGCAAAAATAAATCGTATCTATTTATTCTAATGCCGTTATACACTCCTTATTTGTCCTTCACATTGATGTTTTCATAGTAAACGAGAGGAACAAAAATACCAAATTTATGGCAATAATTTTTTTGTTTATTTAAAGAAATTCAGTAATATTCTACATATTTTTCTTAACATGATCCTATTTTATGGCAGTTATTACAGTTTTTTTTACTTTATTCCCATACACTTTATGAGTTAAAAATTTCGTCGTCGTTGTATTAATCCCGGTAAACTAATATTCCTAATCCTATTTATTTAATTGAATTTCTGACCTTAGGCGAGAACACTTCTCAATTCTTGCTGAAGTGTTCTCATGTTTTCATTTCTGCTAATATTTCACTGATTTACAAATAATCCATGTATTTATGGCAGCAAGATCCAAGGATTAATAAAAACTTGAACCGGCCACATGGATGATGCTGATTTTGTTGAACGTTTCCTTTTTCTCTTATAAAAGGCATAGCAGAACAGATAGTTTCATGATTATTTTTATTGTTATTAGCTTTAGGTGGGAGGAATGAAGATTTATGCGAATACAGACCTTCTCGTCTTCCCGTCGGTGAAGTTGCCTTCTTATGGGCGCCTCTTTCAAACTCTTCGGATTGAATTGAAAGTTCACGACGTATGAGGGTCGTTTCGTGCAGTTTTCAAGTGCATTGGTCTCGGTTCTTGGTCTGATGGTGGCAGTGGTTCGCCCTGGTATGTGAAATCTGATCGTAGGGACGGAACAGGCTAGCTGCTCATTGAGAACTAGGTATCCTAATTGAGCACAGCTGATGGACTGTGAATGGTATGGATCATCGCGCAATGGTACTAGTAACGTCTCAAGGCAGTTGTCTAGCCATTGGGCTAAGATCTCGTAGTTCCATTAATTCGACCTGTAGGGTTTCTTTACTGGGAAGAAGAACCTCAGCGATACGTTGAAGGGGAATCTGCCCTTGTGCGACTGCAATTAGATTCTGATGACAGGTTATAGTTAGTAATAGAGCTTTGTCGATTCTATTCTTCTCTGTCACATCCGGATCGCCGAGCTTTCCCGTAAATCCATAAGCAAGATAATATATTCTGGCAATAACATGGGCGTCGAGTTGCAGCAGGAGGTGCGGGGGACGATTGTATTAATTGACGCTTGTGTGATCATAGTTATTATACTGTAATGTGAGAATTATGTCATGCTGTACAAGCATGTCCTTTGATAATGTCCATTAGTGACAGAATATTAAATGTGCTATGGACGTCTTTAGTGCCTGGCCTGCTTGGCGTTGATTTTAAGGACCTTGTTTTGTATAATTTAGTGATTTGTCTTGGTTGCAAAGACCTATACCGGTCCTGCATACAAATAATTTAGTACAGGTTATTTATTGGACGAGATCAATGAAGGGTATGCTAAGAAGTGCATAAACGTCATTGGAGGAAGAAAAATAATTGCAGGTAGCACGGACAAGAAATCAAAATGACCCTCCTGCAAGTTCCACGTAAATTCTAAATTTACTATCATATTTTTTATTTAAGAATGCTGAGAATATTATTTATTTTTTGAATTACAAACTTAGGAATATTCAGAATATTTTAAAGAAAAATTTTCAATACTTTTAGTTAGAACTATTCCAGGGGTCTAATTAAACCCCACCGGTCGTTCGAGTGGATATCAACACTTTTTGCAAAATACATTGTAAATAATCCCTGGGTTCTTATTAAATTTAATTATTTAATTAAATAACTTTAAAGGTTTGATATAAAGACTTTATTTATAAAAAAACAATCACTTAAAAAGCGGCCCTGCACGCAATTACAAATAAATAAATTAATTCGAAGGGACGTTTTATTAATATCAGGCTTAATTTCGTTTTTTTTTCAATATATCAGGCAGAAATTTCGTTCACTTGAAGAACCAGTTTTATCTTCATTGGAGTCTGGATGCAGGTTACTAGGCGACCGGAACTTCATTCTCCCTTTGGGTTGAATTGTAGATTTTCCTTCTGCCGGCGGAAAGAGGATGAAACTCGTACTGCTGGTGATTGAGGAAAGCTAAGTTTTCCCTCCTTCCCTCTAGCCTTCCTTGTTCTCAATACCTTCACACTAAAGAGCAACACTGCACGCCTCACTTTCAACTCGCCCTCTCAACGTCTAGAACCATTCTCTTACTCTGCCTCCTCGTCTTCTCAACGTCTTGCACCACACTAAATATTTTTCGGCTCCTCACCTCGCAACTCAACTCGTATATCCCTTCTCCCAGGGAAAACGCTATCCTACGTAACGTTTGTTCGGAAAATCCTCATGAGTCCTTCGTCCAGCGCGGGAAATTTTCCATGATACAGGGAACAGTGTCATTCGGTAATTTTGATGGGTGAATGCTCCTTCAACGAAAACAAGCATAATACGCAGACAGACATATCTCCCGACCGACAGCCTATCGCCGGGAAAACAATTCTTACCAAGCTATCGGCGGTTATAATGTTCTTGCTGAATTTTTATATCCTTTAAAAATCTAAAATTTCGAATAAAATTGGGGAGTGTTTCTACTGCGCTACATCATGTTACCTTACAGTAATGAATATTTAATACAATAAGAGGTGGCTGAAATGGGGAAGAATCACTACTGGTAGGGAAAATCCCATAGTTGGCTTTGTGTTCGGTATTTTTCTGCGTGTGTCGATTCACCTAATGGCCAGTTTCATACTGCTAGGTAGTCATATGTGCACTCCACGACTTAAAATGTGTATACAGTTTTCTTTATATTCACTGCATAGTTTTGTTTTGTTTACTACATACATCTTATGAAAATTTATTCATGTCTCAGAAATAGTCCTCTGGTTTCCAGTCAGGTCAAGCAACATTTCGATGCCCAAATACAGTCATCTTCTAGACGATGGCGGCAGTGCGCTCGGTCGTCGAAACGTAGCTTAATAAATACTTGACTCGGGTTGAACTTGATAACTATCCTGCGACACTTACACCATATCTTGCATAACTTTACTCATTATGGGCCAGAGCTTGTTGGAGTGTAAACACAGTTAATGCATTCAATTTGGTGATAATGCAAACGTGTAATTGAAATGAATAATCTGGTTCTGCTGAACGAAGATCATACTCTTTCACTAAATCAGAGCTACGATAGACACACTGGCGTAAGAGAAATTTGATATTATTAAAAGAAAACTTACAACTTTCGTGCTGAATTGTCTTTTTTCATTATGTACAGAATATATATATATATATATATATATATATATATATATTGTGACGGATCCGTCGTTCCTCCGTATTCGAGGATTTCTTAATTCCTTTAGGGCGCCAGGTATTTTTCATAAAAAATACCAAAAATTGATTTTAATAGTTTTAATTTCAATCAGAGCATGAAAAATAATTATATCTGCAAGCCGTGGTCATTCTCTCGTCGTCCCGCCGACACAACCTGCTTCTCCAATCACTCCCTGACGACTCCAACCTCTCGCCAGTCCACATTGCTGGCCCAAGTTGCATCAGTTCCTCAACAATTGCAACTCGCAAGCTGGCCTGCATTGTTAAGTGTAACTTTTCTTGTTACAATATATAACACGAATTAATTATTGAAACGTGACGTCGTCACACACATTGTATTTTTGGATTGGGTGTAAGGATAGAAAATGTGGGAGAAAGTTGGGAAATTCGCTTTTTAAGTCACATGCTCGGCATAGAAATATGCTCAGAGAAAGCTGTGTGATCAGCGTAGAGAGGAATAGAAGAAGAAAGAAAGACTGAAATATATATATATATATATAAACGTAATAAAATAAAGTTAAAGTATTTTTCTAAAGACTGGTAAAAGCGTCCTTAACCTCTGGGTCAAACCGTGAAAACCAATCCAGTATTCAACAATTTTTTTTGGTGGGGGGTTAACTGGCTAATATGTGCGATAGTCTATGAGAAAAGCAAGAGAGCGGTATACGCATTGACCACGGCGACTTTAAAAGGAATGTACACAATTTTTCATCAAAATTCAAATTCATAAAATATTCAGAAGCAAGCTCACCTGATTAGTAGAAGCTCCGCTTCCCAAGAAATCGCTTGAATCATCTGAAACGTGGGCGCGAAGTCAAGTTCCCTGCATTTCCCAGTTAGATTCCGGACAGACTAGCGGCAGTCTCGGCGATGGATAATGCACCTCAGAGTCCTCTGTGGAAACAAGGCGCTGTTCCTTCCGCAGGTCGGATAGCATGATCGTTCTTAGCGCTGAACTTGGCTAGCAAAAGCTAACTGGTGGACCGTCTTCGGCCAACTCGGACGTTTCTCAAACGCAGATACTAACGTCTGTCTCCTCCGGTGCTTCGAAGCGAACTGTTTTTTTCTCCCACAAAATGTGGGAAGGATGATTAAGCTTCTAAAAATGCAAATTTTAAGAGAATAGAACGAATTCAAAGAAAGTAAATTAGACAGTAAATCATGAAATCGTTTTCTACGTCGATAGGTATGGTAAAGATGGTTAGAAAAACATGTGACGCAGTGGCGATCACTGGTCCGTCACAATATATCAAATGAATGCATGTCTGTTTGTTTGTCCTTATGCATTGTTACACCATTCATAGGATTGCCATGAAACTTTACAGTCCATAAAAGGTTTCCGGAAAAGTATGTCTAACCTACCATAGTTATATATATATAAACATATAAACTAGTGAAAAACATTTTACTGGCTGGAGTTCGAGGTCCATACACGCTTCGAGATCACCACTCTTGAATATTTCGCGCCGTAATTAAAATATTGTTGAAAGTGGGACCTGTTCAAAAGCAACTGCGAGTTAAATTGTTACTCTCATGAAGCTTAAATACTAAAAATAAAATAGATACATAAATGATGCCGTACTTTTTAAATGTTCATGGAATTCCACTTTATTTAAATTCTGTTCCTGTTTTTAGGGCAAAATAAAAGGAGCCATTTACCCAACTGACTGTATCTGTGTATTTGTCTGTATGTACATGTTCGTTTAAGATATCAGTACATTTCTTGACACGATTAAGGTACGGAGTCATTGCTGTGGTTATGACGGCATAAAGAAGGGGTGTGAAAAGGTAAGTTTACAAAAATGTGACGCTCTCGGTAATGGCTTAATCTCGTGCTAACAAAAAACTGCTGTCGAATAAAATACTGCGTCGGGTAAATATTAATTTATTCCCGTGCAACACCGAACTACCAGCTAGTCAGATATTAATTTCCCCTTCTCTGAATATGTTACTATGTCTGTAATGCATTTAACGGAGTCCTTAATACGATATGTTAATGAAAGTATCATTGAGAGATAAGCATATTCGAACAAAATAATGTTGTGGAAATAACATTCCATGGGATAAATTAGAAGTTTGGATTATTAATCCCAGGATTGTGTGAAATAATGCAATTAGCACAAAGAAGAGTGCAACGTTTAGATCAAAGAAGTTGCCGGATTTCAGGGGACTAGATGGGTAGTCATCTGAAAATAGCTTACGTTGTACGATAGAGGTAAAGTTCGATTGAAATGTTCTGATATTCGCCGTAGGTTCATTGTTCACGTAGGAACATAAAATAAACACGTTACGGTTTACGCCAGGTCGAGTCAATGGAGTCGAGAGGACAGCTGAGTATAAATTCTGGTTGTGTAGTTTCCAGAAAGCGAAGCTGTATATTTCTGAAGATGTAATGTTTGTATTATCAATTCTCCTTCGTTCGTGGCAGACATTTCGCTATGATGCAGCGCGCAAGACGGATGTAATGGTCTTAGGGAGAGGCTCTGAGTTACAACTCTGCGGCGCCACTTGTTCCATTTCCGACTTGAGGCATGCGAGGGAATCCCAATGCGTCTTCTACATCCGTCATTCATCTTGGCGTGAGAGGGCGGAATAGCAAAGCGAAGTAAGTCAGCAACGTTGTTTATAACTGTTACAGTGCTTTATGAGTGAGCTGAAGCAGAACAGGAAGCAAACTTTCATATCACAGGATGAGCATTTTATTTATTGTGGCCATCGCTCGCTCTTTTGCAGCAGCGCTAGTATCTGCGCAACAAAACTAACACAGTCCATCCTCAAATATCAGGTTTTAAATGTTTTTTATAACCGTTGTCGCACCTCAAAATAGCAGAATTATCAACCATACAGGTCATATTCACTTGAAAAGTTTAAAACAGGTATAGACAATTTGAAAAAATATTTATAGTAGCAGCAGCTGATAATATCATTAGTACCTTTCCTCTTACTGATCGGAAAACTCATTTCGGTTAGTTGTAACGGGATGGAAATGCATACACTCTACATCAATGTCCTTACCAGGATTCGAACAAAGGACCTCTATACACCACTGACACAATATAGACGTTGTGCAAAAAAACAAGCAATTTATCTTAATAAAGAAATTTAAAAAAATATTTTAAGTGTCAGATGAATTTGATAAACTACTTGTCTTCCGGGAACAATGTCTATATTGCTTTTGTGGTGGATTTGTTATGAAAATATGTTATATTTATATATAAAAGATAAATTTCCCGTATTTAAAAGTTAATTCAAATTATATTTCCAAATTTGTCAATAAATAATTATTTAATTTTTTTACAAAATACGAGACAAAGTTTTAATGCAAAATAATATTAATTTCTTTTAACATAATGGTTGTTTTCGAACAGATAAATAAAAATAATCAATTAAATGTAATTCCATAAGAAATATAAAGAAATAACAACTTCCGGGTTAAATAAATAGATTTCTAATCATCAATAACCTACTCAACAGCAGAATAACAATTATACAATAAAATTCATTACCAACCTAAAGCTCCATAACAAATTAAGACTATCAGTACAATGTTAAGTGTTATCTATATAAATGTGTAACAAAAAATGTAGCATTCGCTAATAACCACAAGGTTCATAGGATTATATAACATTGCAGCTTCTAGTGATATACTTTCCTGAGAAAACTGAAGTCAGTATTTTCCTTCTACCATCCCTAGTTATTACGCTTCCCAAGTAGCAGAATTCCTTAACGTTCGTCAAAATATCCCTTCCCAATCTAACACACTTTGTTATTACAGTGTTTCCCATACTACACTCCATTACCTTGGTTTATCCTCTATTAATTCTCATGTTGTACTCTTCCCCCAGGACCACGTTCATGCCATTTATTATGGTTTCCAAGTCTTCTTCTGACTCCCCTAATACTGCAATATCATCGGCAAACCGCAGGGTTTTTATTTATTCTCCAAGAGATTTGATTCCTTTTCCATATTCCGTTTTAACTTTCTTCATCGCCTGTTCTATATATAAGATAAACAGCAAGAACGATAAACTTCATCCTTGTCTTACTCCCTTCTTTATTTCTCCCTTCTTTTCTTACCCTTCAATTAAAATTACTGCTTGCTGTAGAGGTTAGAGATAAGCCTTCTGTCCTCTTCAAAATCCTGAACAGTGTGTTCCAGTTCACGTTGTCAAAAACTTTTTCTAAATCTATAAATACCACAAACGTTGGCCTTTTTCTTATCCTGTGTTTTATAATTAGACGCAGAGTCAATATTTCTTCAATTGTCCCTACATTCATTATAAAACCAAACTGATCTCCTAACTTGAATTATATTACATTCTCCTATATACTACTTTCATTAATATTTTGCACGAATGTTGTACTAAACTAATTGTCCAGTGCTGTTCGCATCCATCAACCTAAGTCTTCTTCGGTAATGATATATTTATATCTTCGGGTATTCTTCCTGTTTCGAAAATTTCGCAAAGTATCCTGAACAGTCATGATATTGCTTCTTCGCCTGATAATCTTATAAAATCCGATGAAATTTTATAAATTCCTGGCTCTTTACCGTTTCTCAGTTCTGTCATCGCCAAGAAAAGTACGACCTTAAAATTTTGTACCCCACTCTTCACCTTTCACCTCCTCTTCTTCTTCTTCTACTACAGTCTGATCTAGATTTCCACCATGATACAGCTTTTATAGATATTCCTTCCACCATTATGTATTTTTTTCTTTATCAGGAACTGGTTTCCGATCTCCCTTCCTGATGTTCCTGCTAATATTTTTCATATCTCCGAATGTTTATTTGTTTTTCCTATTTATTCAGGGTCTATTTTTCCTTTCACAATTAAATCTTCAACCGCTTTGCATTTCTCTTGGAGCCAAGCCTCTTTAGCTGCTTTGCACTTCCTTTCTATATCATTCTTCACACATCTGTACTGCTATTTACCTTTTTCATCTCTCGCGTTTTTATATTTACGCCTTTTGTCAATCATTTTTATTATTTATTTTGTTATCCATGCATTCCTATTCGTCTTAGCTATTCTTCCTATTTTTTACGTCGGCTGCTCTAATTATTTCTTCCTTCAAGAGTGCCCATTTATCTTCTTTATTATTTCTACTTTTCATCTACTCTAGTTATCTTCTTGAAACTTTGAAGCACCTCATATTCTTTCAGTTTTTCTAATTCCCATCGTTTTGTTTTAGTTCCTTTCTTGAGTTTCTTTAGCCTACATTTCATAATTAGCAGATTATGGTCGGAGTCTATATCTACTCCTGGGTATGATTTACAATTATATGTATGCATTTCAAATTTAATATATACTGTAGTGATTTTAATTTTCGTTCTTCATATAATAAATAAGAATTGGCGGTTAAGAAATCTTATAGGGCTGCATTCCAATGCCAAACGAGACGATTTTGTCCGTCACCTGATTAGTGAGTTGACCTGAGTCTTTAGGGATAGGTCATCGGCCTGTAAAAGCTTCTGAAAACCCTGGAAATGGCGGAAAAATTCCGACGATGCCAAAAGGAGAGTACTAGAACTGACGTCAGGGGAGGAAGGAGAGAACCAAGAAGAGTCTGCGAAAGAGAGGAAAGATCTGCCTGGTAGCTGATCGACGATCCCTACCTAATCTGTGCGTATGTACAACTAGGCAATAGCGAGGAAAGATGTCCTCGAATAGGCGTCGTCGCAGAACATCGCTACCGACGGGTTCCGAGGGACGAACCTGTGAACTCCAGCAGCTTGCTTCACCGCTGCGGGCGAGAGAAAAGAACTGTATGTATTTACGCGCCTGGACCTTTTGTCTGCTACACGGCCCGCAATTAAACCGTATAAATTTATTAGTCTCATGCTCTGTTAAAATATAAACATTAACATTATAAAATAAAATAAACTTTTATAACTTAAGAGAACCCGAAAATATTTCACAATTGGCGCTCAACGTGGGTCCTTGAGATCGCGTAGCAGAGAACTTTTAAACATTTATTTACGTGTGCGTGTGCTTAATTTTTTATGCGCATGTTCGCGGCAAATAAACAAGCGTGTGTTATGGTAGCAAAGCATTATTAATTAAATAAATAAACTAATCGCGGTTTTATTTCATCTAAGGGGACAGTAATTTAAATTAGTTTAACTTCAAATAACATATGATCCTTCGTTGGGGTAGGAGAGCGAATATGGAAAATTGCAACTTAATTTCGTACGAAAAGGGAATAGTGGTTCGCATTGCTAACAACGAAATGGCTGCCCTAGATAATTTCGAGGCGAAAAGCGAATCATTAATCCCTGATTGCATTAATAAAATTAATTTCGAAACGGAGTCATTTACGATAAAAGTTCAGTCAATTCAACAAAGTGGTAACTCTGATGAATTGCTAATGAAACTATTCGCTGAATTCAAGTATTTAGTCGCGATATAAAACTAACGATAAAATAGATGAAACTAACAGGAAATTAGAACATAAAAGTCGAGAAATCAAAGCTGAGTAGTTAGCGCTTTGCGAAGGTGTTGAAAAGGACATGCATGAAAGTACAGATCAGATGGAGGTTATGAGAAAAGAAACTAATGAGCGATTTGCTCAGGTGCGTTAGACGCAACGAATGAAAGACGAGATATGTCGGACATGTTAGAAGGAGACAAAAGCGAAATACGAAAAGATTTAGAATAACTCAAAAGATAAGTCAGTGCTCATCAGGCTGAAATAAGTTCCCACATAGAGCGAGTAAATTTGGAGATTAGGGAGTTGAAGGCAGATTGCCGACGTGACGGACAGTAGATAACTACCATAGGCAGTACCTCTTAAAATTAAACGCGGTGCCTTGGCTTATGGTGGCCTTAAGTCAAAAACAGAGAGAGAAGAAGCCTGTACAAAGCCTTATGCTCTGCTGTCTTGTAAGGTTCAAACTGCAACATGTAGTCTCTGAGAGAGATTAATCTCTCAGGTCATCGGTCACTCATTTTAAACTTGTCCTTCTACAAGAATATAAAGTGTATAGGACACGTTATTTTTATTTGTTTCATAGTACATTTGGATACAAAATTTAAGGAAATGTACTTAAAAGTCGTAGGAAAGTTGAAGGATTATGAGAGATAAAGTAAACGATTGCTATTGCTGAATTTGAAGATAGATAGAAGCATAGGCTTGGTGTAGCGCAATTTGTTAAAAATAGGAGAAATTTTTATAAAACTGAGATTTTTTCAGTGCCTCAATCGAATTCTCGTGTGATTGAGTAAACCCGTGGCAATGTTTTAAATTCAACCCAATCGCCCAATTTTGATTGTTTAACTTCACAAATAATGATTTATTAAAATTAAATCTGTTTTTCAATATATTTTATTTCATAAAGTCAATAAATTTGTTGTACTCAGTAATTTATTTTAAACATGTAGCGCAGTAAGACTCCTCAAATTTTTGGGTGATCTAAAGGTTTTGGAAGAATATTCTGGCTCGGCGACATGCAGGAAAGATGTGGTTTCTCCCTGCGCCAGGCTGCCGGACAGGAGATGTACCTACATGTCTGCCGATTTATAAGATTAGGCTTCTTTTTTGCTGAAGGAACGTCCACCCTTGAAAATTTCAGAAGGACACTGTTCTCTTTGCCATGGAAAATTTCCCGCGCTGGATGAAGGACTCGTGAGGATTGGCGAAACAAACATCACGTGGAGAAGGGGAATATACAAGTTTAGCTGGGAGGCGAGAAGACGGAAAAATATTCAGAGTAGTGCAAGACCCTGAGAAGGCGAGGAGGCAGAGGAGGAGAATTGATAAGGACGTTGAAGGGAGGAGAGTGGAACGGATGTTGACAGTGGGGAGGAAGTTGGAGAGTGCAACAAGAGTTGAAAGGGTGGTGTGAATTTTTGTTCTTTAATGAGGGGTAGAGAGAACAAGAAAGAAGGAGAAAAACTGGGTTTTCCTAAATTTTTATAAATAAAATTATTATATTATATTCTAAAGCGCAAGAAATTTTATTAAACAACTTAAATAAAACCCCTTATCATTTACAAACAGTTTCTTTAATTTCAAAAGTCCCAATTGATATATATTAATTAAAACAGAAGAATGTATTACAAATTATGGCCCTTAAAGGTGTGTCATGGTTCTGAGATATTACAGTGAAATTTTGAAGTTTTTGGCAGTTGAAGTAGTAATTTCGATTAGTATAAATTATATTTTAAATCAATCCGTTTTATTTTGCTGAAGTTAAGCTTCATCAGGCATAATAACTTTTACGGAGCTACTTATCTTATATTTTGGACTCAGATTTGTATATTGAGTTAGAATTCACAATTATTATACAAATTTTATTCTGTGTGTTGGTGACTATTGTATTTATGCGTTTACTGTGATCGTCGTGTTATGTCTGGTATTCGCTTTGTGTGTAGTAAAAGTGAATTTGAAAATTGTCGTATTGGAAATCGTGCGCTTTCCATTTTGATAGGTTGTCGGCACAGAATTTTCTCTTGTTTATGCTGTTATAAGGTCTGGAACAGCGTAAAAATGGCTGACAATTTTGCTGTACTCGGTAATTTGTTTTCAAACACTTTCTTTTATTTCACAAGTGTATTTATTTATAATAATTAAAAAAGTAGAGTATATTACAGTAAAGTTAATTATTTTACCTTCCGTCCTTAGTAACTCCGTTGCTGGACAGGTGAAACTGATAAAAATGTTTCCTATGACTTCAGCTCTGGTGCCCAACAAATTTGAATCAAGCAGTACACCGCACTGAATACTTTCGCTTGTACGAGATTACCATAGAAGAGGTTTAGGACTGTATATCATCTGTAATTCTCCAGTGCTATCTGTATATTATATGCTAGTGTTCATCAATTTTTGTGTCTGCAGTTTCTTTCCTTAACCGTCTTCACAAAAGACTTTTTGTTATTAGATGAGCCACCCCCTACGTAAGTGACTCCTACCAATGGAAACTATGTCTTTGGAAAAGTCCCTACCTACATGACCTACTTCGCTAGAAAAATAAAACATGAAAATGATTTTTTAATTAACTTTATACTGCCTGTACGTGACTTATAACATAGTTAGGTTTGTTGGTAGTTCAGATTATGAATTTATTAATTGAAAATTTAAATGCTCATGGTATAAAACGTTTTATTAACTCAGTGTAAACATTGTTCTTTTATTCACATTCCTTCGTAGCAGTACGTAGCTTATTAGAATTTTATCTTTCCACGTCGGTTTAATGCATCGTTTTATTTCTTGCATTAAAGATAAATGGAAAGAGTTAAAGTACTCGTAGCGTCTGAAGACCAGCTTGGTGACGTACTGGAAGTTATGAGTTGCCTGCACAGCACGCCACACTGTAATGGCTAATACGGTTTTATTGTTACGATGTGCTACCGGTGCTCACGTGAATTAATAATCTCTAGACTGGAGTAGAGTAACGGCTTATTTATGGCAACATGTTGTGTAACGAATCTGATAAGGTTTATACCGAAGCCTATTAATCGTCCATCTCCGAACGATGCAATAAAATGAATAAAAGGAACAATAGCTATTTACAGAATAATAAAAGTATATATTCTACACGATGCTCCCTTTATATCATGAAATTCGTGTTTTGAAGATGCATGGACAGGTAGTCAATAACACTTGTGGACCGTTCAATAACAATGCTTTAATTGCACTATTTTGAACTTCAACAATATAAATTTATTCTATAAAAAACTATATATTTCGTGTAATTATCATGAGTATGAAGATATACTGAGTTTATTACCATAGAAAAAGGTAGTATGTAAAATGTTTCCACGAAGATTTAAAATAGGCAATATAAAACATATATGTTAAAAATATAGTATTACGTAAGGAAATTTACAAATTAAGTACATTTGAGTTCGTCAGCTTCTTCGTGGACACTCTCTCTCTCTCCCTCCCCCATCACCTGACGATAACAAATGTTGCCGAAACGTTGCGTAGAATTTGATCTTTTTTAGCAATTCCTCATATAATTAGATTAAATATTACTTAAAAACTATATATGAATACTTGAAATGAGTAGGATATTGCTTGGATTATTGAGAAGGGCTGAGTACCGAATACTGCCATGGTTAAAAAGTAAGAATCGGCTTGATAATCAGCCGAATGGCAGGAAGCAATGCAGATGGATCTGAAATGATTATACAGACAAATAAAGGTGTACTCTATCAGTTGACGAAAGCGTACAAATACAGTTCTATGGCTTAAGGTCATTACAAAGTTTCTGTGATATATTTCTTTCGCGTCCATCTTAATCACTTTCTTCTCTTATTTCTAGAGCATTTGTAATATTATCCATTTATTATTTTAAAGATCTGTTCTTATAATTCGTAGCATAAGTGCTTTTAGTCATTTCCAAGTGTTCCTGGAAAATTGAAAATCAACGTGAACCACACAACTACCCTCTAATGCAAATTTTACAAAACCCTCGTGTCTTAAAACGTGGCCTATTACTCTATCCCTTCATTTGGTCAAAGTCCTGCATATTGTCCACTCTTCCCCTATTCTGTTTATAACTACCTCGGTAGCGATTCTATCCACCCATCTGATTGTCAGCATTCGTCTATACCACCACATTTCAAAGGCTTCTATTCTCTTCCATTCCGGTGCTCCTAACGTCCACGTTTCGCACCCATATAACGCCACGCTCCATACGAATATTTTTAGCAACGATTTCCTAATATTCATACTTATGTTACCCGTAAGTAAATTCCTTTTTTTCACTAAAACCTTCCTTGCCTGTGCTATCCTACTCTTTATGTCTACTATACTTCTACCATATCCTAGTTATTAGGTTTCCCAAGTAGCAGAATTCCTTAACTTCCTTCAAATTATCCCTTCCCAATCTAACACCCTTTGTAATTCCAGAGTTTCCCATACTACACTACGTACCTTGATTTTCCATCTATTAATCCTCAAACTAAAACCTTTCTCCAGGACCACGTTCATGCCATTTATTTTGATTTCTAAGACTTCTTCTGACTCCTCTAATACTATAATGTCATCGGCAAAGCTTAGGGTTTTTATTTCTTCTCCTTACAGTATGATTCACTTTCCATATTCCGTTTTAACTTTCTTCATCGTATATTCTATATATAAGATATATAAAGATTTTGAAGAGGGCAGGAATAGAATATCAAGAAAGAAGGTTTCTCCATAACCTCTACAGAGGCAGCCATTAATTATAATTATAATAAAAGAAAGCGGTCTGTCGCCCATGCTGTGAGCTTATATATAGAACAGGCGATGAAAGAAGTTAAAACGAAAAATGGAAAAGGAATCATACTGCTAGGAGAAAAAATAAAAAACCCAACACTTTGCTGATGATATTGTAATATTAGGGGAATCAGAAGAAGACTTGGAAACCATAATAAATGGCATGAACGAGGTCCTGGAGAAAGAGTTGAATATGTGGATTAATAGAGGGAAAACCAAGGTAACGGAGAGTATTTTGGGAAACAGTGGAATAACAAAGGGTGTTATATTGGGAAGATATTTTGACGGAAGTTAAGAAATTCTGCTACTTGGGAAGCGTAATAACTAGGGGTGGTAGAAGTATAGTAGATATAAAGAGTAGGATAGCACAAGCAAGAAGGCTTTGACTAAAAGAGGAATTTCCTTACGGATAATATAAATGTGAATATTAGGAAATCATAGCTAAAAATGTTTGTATGGAGCGTGGCGTTATATGGGACCGAAACGTGGACGATAGGAGTTGGGGAAAGGAAAAGAAGTCTTTGAAATGTGGTGCTATAGACGATTGCTGACAATCAGATGGGTGGATATAATCACTAACGAGGAAGTTATAAACAGTATAGGGGAAGAACGAACAATATACAGGACGCTGACCCAGAGAATGGATAGATTAATAGGCCATGTTTTAAGACATGAGTGTCTTGTAAAATTAGCATTATAGGGAAGTGTTATGTTAGGACAGAAGAGGGAGAACAAGGATCGAATACGCTAAGTATATTAGGGAGAGTGTGGCATTTGCTAGTTATGACGAAATGAAAAGGCTTGCGCAAGGTATATTAGTTTGAAGGGTTGCATCAGACCAGTCTTCGCACTAAATATCACAACAACAACATGTCTTTATTTACTTTTCTACTTATCCTTACATAAAATTTCTATTAATAAATTCCACAATAAAAGAAATGGAAGATCCATATTCGTTGATCGATTTACTGCAGTGGTCTTTAGCCTCAGTTCGTTGAGCCTTAGTCAAAAATACGGAATAATTGACAATTGGATAACATCTATCTCAAGCCAGATCAGTTATAAATGCTGAGTCAGCGATAAATTCCTAGCTTTGCTTTTTTTGTAGATTTATGAAATTTATCAATGAATAAACATTAATGTCACTTTTCCAATAGCAACAAAAACTGCCTCCCGGTTATTGGCAGGGCGTAGTACTAAAAGGTTTCTTTAGGATTTTTTTCTGCAACAATTTCAGATGAACCGCCGTATTCGTTCCTTCAACTACGGACCGTTGGCTCATTCAAAGCTACACTACCTTGTTCAACCTTCCACATCCCCCATTTCTATCCCTTCCTCTTCTACTATAGGCCCATCAAAGTAGGAAACCTTAAAATCCCGATCACATCTGAGGACGAGAAATAATTAATTGATTTATTTACCTTCGAAATAGGTATTTACATAAAAAAGAGAAGATAGAAAACCATATAATAGAAAATACTACTGCCACATAAAATTAAATTAATTGTTTGGATTTGGTTCGTTAGTTCACGCTCGCGACTGCTGATTGGCAGAATTAATTACGAATGTATGATGCGTCGCTCCAGATAGCCGCTCCAATTATCAAGTGAAAGGACAGGAACGTGACACAAACTATCAGCCCTCATGATACATTGACTACTAATACTCGACGTTTCGCAAATGCATTTATAAGCGAGCAAGTGAAAGTCGCTATACAGCTATTTAACCACAAGCTGTGGGGCAGACTACACCTGAAATCCGGTAACAGATTTTGTTGCCTTTAAAATTACATTAAATTAGGTACACAATAAAATACATTTTAATAAGATTTATTTGGTGAAACAAATGAGGCAGAAAATCATATAGTTATATGAAACCAGAAAATGATTCCTAAACTTTGGTAGTCTGGTTTCATTAGAGGTCATTGAAAACCCGATGACGACCTATGTGAGGAGTAATGTTGGTTACTTTCATAGCTGTAATAACAGTGGAGGCAAATGTTGTCGAGATTTTTTGAGAAGCTGTCAGCAGTTCCCGAGGAGAATGAATCTATACAAATATTAAAATTGTCAAAATTTAACGGCATAAAGCACTCAATCATTGTTATATATCATTTCAGCCGTAACCGTCGCTGGTGACAAAGTAATAAGTTTATAAAATTAAAAATGTAACACTGTTATTTATTTTACTTTATTGTACATCATACGTCATATTTTAACAAAAATGTTATGTATTCAAAATTAGTATTGAATAATTCTTGCGTCTATTTATCTGAAGAAGTCACCAAAGATGGATGAAACGTTGTACTTATATTAACTAAATGTTAATTAATTTTGTTTGCTGACATAATTGACTGTATTTTTATTTTTTATTGTGCTTAACGTCAGAAAATTTCTTTAGAACAAAAATAGTATTTCATTTTCAAGACATATAGTTATTCGCCATTCGTTGACCGGTTTTCGTCGATTTATTATTATTAATACATAGCTCCTTGGGCATTTGCTCGATGGCAGCTGTATACAAAGTAAGCAGATATAATACAATTACAAAAAAAAACACAATTTACACTCAGGAACAATTTTGTAGTCTTTTGAGGTTTTGATTTGAAAAACAAAAGAGAAGTCAGGAGTCACACAGAAATCACTTCACTCACTTCTCTATAAGCACTTCACTGATTCAAAAGCCGCTCACTTAAGTTTCCTTAGCCTATTCCTAAACTGATTTACGCTACTCGGAAAAGTCGACATTTTTCTGCAGGCAAGGAATTACAATCGCGTATTGATCTATTAACAAACGAAAATATTCCTACGTCAGTGCGTTCCCCCTTTTCTTTAATTTTGAAGGTATAATTCGGGGCCGTAAGATGATTTATTATTTCTTTCCAGGTCTTATAAGCTTTATATATTGCGCACAAACTCGCATGTTTCCTTCTATTATTAAGAGCTTCTAAATTTTCGTGAGGATTGCTCGTGAATCGAGACCCCCAATCATCTTTTCAGCCTGTTTTTGTATTTCTTCCAACACTAGAATGTGTTCATTTCGATATGGGTCCCAGCACGTTACCCCATGTTCTAAGATTGGCCTGACCAGCGTTTTGTAAGCTAAAATGAAAACCCTGTTTATACAATTTATGTAGCAGCAGCGCCCTCCACCCTTTACCTGCCACGGACCTCGCTTACTTGATTACCCCATTTTAAATCTTTACTAATCTGGATTCAAAGATATTTACAGTTGTTTGACACCGTTACTACTTCGTTTCTCATTTTATATCTAGTGGGAGGGACATTTCTCTTTCGTGTAAAAACGATTGCCTTACTCTTCGTTGCATTTATTTGCATTTTATTTCTGACCATTGGTAAATTTTGTCTGTCAGCCTGCAGAATCTGTGCATCCTCAACGTTTACAATTGCCCTATAAACTATACAATCAGCGGCAAAAAGTTTACCTGTGATTTTAAACCGATTGTTAAATCAATTATGAATGCAAGGAACATGGGGTCTTGGACGGTTCGGCGCGGCCAGTTCGGTGCGGCCGTTTCGGCGCAGCCAGTTCGGCGCGGCCGTTTCGGCGCAAGAACTATTCGGCGCGGCCGTTTCGGCGCAAGGTTGGGCGATAAACAACAATATTGTGGACACTTGTTTCAAATGAGTTATTTTATACAAATACACATCTTATATTAATATTAATAAAATGAAAAACTGCCTATATATCAGAAAAAAGTGACATAAACTTTATTAACAGTAGTTCGTTTACGACGTTCCGTTCCTAAATTTTAAAACCTCATCTTTTACGATTATAATAAAAATGAATATATACAATATATATGTATAATACAATTATGTTATAAAATGAAAAATTATTAACAAGAAATTGAAATGGATAAAACTTTTGTTGTGAATGTCGCACAAGCAACGAGGCTGAAATAACAGTTACAAAGAATAACTCATAAGCGTATTGTTAGTTCCAGAATTACAATGGAAAACTTAAACAATGAGTTAATTCTGTATAGAAAATTGTCATAAGTTGTGCAAAACACCAAAATGTACATTTCTAATAATCCTGATGTCATCTTTAGTGAATCTACCAAAGGAATTTGACTAAATAGTTTTATAAAGTTGAAACGTTATTATCAGACAAATAAATACATAAAACTTGAAATAAAAATTAAATCCATTACTTTAATTATTGATCAATTAGAAATTAGCTTGAAAAGACTTGTGGACAGTAGTACTTTTAACTCCTAGTTTTTAACTTCTGATAATAGTGTCAGATGCTCTAGCATATAATTTATCTTTCACAATTATCGTTTCTTCTACTAGCAGCCCTCTTCATAACATTTCTATATTTTTATATAATTCTCTTAATGAGGAAATCATTGGTTCTACCATGGGAATTTTTCTTTGTCATTTTTTCGTGCAAATTATGAGAGATTTGGAAGCCTTATGCATTACATCTTTAGATTTAAAACCACTGAGATATTTCAAGTATGATGACTTTTTTGTATCATCCTCAGATTCCACATAAACTATTTGCTCAATACTTTTAATAATTACAACCCTGAAAGAAACTTTACAATTGAAATTGAAAACGATCACTTTGTCAATTTTCTTGATGTTTTGGCTATTATTTGTCAATGAGATAATTACCAATTGCTATTAAAAGATCTACTTACTCAGGAATAATTCTTAATTACATGTCAAATCAGCCATTATTCCATAAGATACTATGGTTTATAATTTAGTAAATAGGGACGTCTAATTATAACGTTAGCGCTATCATAAATTTAATCTGGGTAAAATATAAATAGCATTCTTCTTAATATTTGTCCTTTGCATTTCGTTTACAAATACATTAAAATTGGGATGACTAAGATTAATATGAAATTAATAATTTACCCGTAAAATCACGGAGTAAGAAATAATACAAACTTATGACTTATGATTTAATGAATTATGATATCCGAATTACCTTAAAATCTTGCAATAATTTAAGCCATGTTCAAACATTAAAAATAAAATTAATAATTTCGGTATCTGTTTAGACTGTAATTAGAGTTATATTGGCCAAACTATGCGCACATTTAATATTCGTATTAATGGGACTTGGAAAGAAAAATTCAATGTGAAAAATTATTCAGTTTTGTGGAAGAATACATATTGAAACAACCATAAGATTTATTAGAAAAATATTATAATTTCAGATGTAAAATGTAATATTTATTTTAGACTGATGAGTGAGGCGCATCACATCAGAGCAATTCGCCTATTATTATTATTATTAAAAAAGACAAGTAATTTAAATAAATTTAAATCGCAACTTTTATAAAATTTATGTTTCACTGATGTATAAATATTTCGATTTTTATTCTGAACACAAAAGTCTCATGAGTTATTGTTACGAATTGTTAAATAAATAAATAATTTGCATCTTCAAATAATGAAAAGTCCAGATAATTTGTCATAAAAACGTAGCTTAATATTTATTTAAATAAACCTAAGACGTTTAGTCCATATTTGTGGAATTCATACTTATAGCTTGTTTTACTATTAATGTTTTACAACTCTCGGGTATTGCAAATAATTAAGTGTTTAGGAATATATTTAAAAATTTTGATAAATATTAAATTTTATGTCTTGTAATGTTAAGTGAGTTTCGCGCCGAAACGGCTGCTTTACGTCTAGTAATGTTATGCGAATTCCGCGCCGAATCGGCCGCGCCCAAGTGGCTGCGCCGAATCGGCCGCGCCGAATGGTCCCATCCCGAGGAACATATCCTTGCGGGACCCTGACGTGATTTCGACAGAGTCGGACAATTTGTCATTCACGGGAACTCTGAGTGAACGATCTTTTAAAAATTTCCGAATGCACTTCAGTACCCGAAAATCTATATCATAATTTTTTAACT
The DNA here is from genome assembly GCA_034510155.1 of Eucriotettix oculatus. NCBI lineage: Eukaryota > Metazoa > Arthropoda > Insecta > Orthoptera > Tetrigidae > Eucriotettix > Eucriotettix oculatus. Next base: position 258,906,844 of record CM067376.1, on the reverse strand, counting down.
TACTTAATAATAGATCGTGCGGCAAGACGTCGATGGATTTAGAAAAATCAATAATTATAATTTTAAAAAAAGTGGTCTCTGATTTCATCGGCAACGGGCGATTCATTGTCCTACTAATTTTTATTGTCTTTACTTATTTTACTCATATTTTATGAGCAGCATCCCACGGGCTTTGTTATACAAATTGTTTCTCACTGCTTTATGGACGCTTTTACAGATTGTGGGTGAATGCCACGTACGTAATTATGTACTGCTTAGGATCAGGGCTCGGTAGCCTGAATTTATCCTGCCATTTTCAGTTTAAAGATGTACGTATAGCACGAAAATTATAAACAATAAGTTAGCCCATACGTTTAACTTCATCTTGAGATCAAAGAAAAGTTTTCAAAGCCATAAAACCTTCCGAAGAAGGTCAGGAACACAACCTAAATTATTTAAAAGTCTGAGAGGGTTAACAAGATTGGTGAAAACGACAATTGCGGCGAAATATAAAGTAAACAAGGATGCTAATGTAGCGAGAGGCGTGACTGAGCTATTTAAACAACGGCCGCAAACAACTGAAAAAGTCAGTTTGTGGTGGAGGATCATACAACTGTTGGTCGTCAATTACACCTTTACGAATACACCACATTTAAATTTTGGTTTAGGGATCGCGTTTTGATAATATTAAAATCTGGATAATTTTTTATAAAATATATATTTTATCGAAGTTTATACAAAAAGTATTTACAATATATTCAAATCATTTACAATCATTTTGTTGCTAAATATAATAATACTATGATCTATTTGAAAAATTTACTATTATTTTAAACTTGCTCCGACCAGCCTCTTGATTTACAGGTTGGACGTGGTGATTTGGAAAATTACACCAATTACATGTCGAAAATAGAAAACCAAACCACACCGTTAAATTTAGCCCCAATAATACAAAGAAAATAAATAATTTATGTCCCCAGAATTTCTAAGAAATCGTAAAAAAAAACGAAATTACCGCGTCAACGTCAGAACATTTTGTAATTGATCTGGTTGGGCTGTTACTATGGCTGTTGTTGGCTGGTCCGGCTCGGATGTTCGTTTGTGGTGGAGGAAGACGATGAAGCGTGGATCCCCGGTGCTGTGTCTCGCTGATGGCCTCCGATCTATCGGGCTCCATCTCGGACAATCTTATATGGTGGAAGAAGACGATGAAGCCAGGACCTCCGATACAGCGTCGTCGCTGATGGCCTCTACTTAATAACGAATATCTTAACGACTAGTACATATCTATCTCAATAACTACTTAATATTCACTACATGTAATTTACTACAAGTAATAATTAATTTGAATAAACCACAGAGTAAGATTCTATTTCATGGCCAGTTGCATGCCGATCTCATTAAGAAATAGCTTCAGACAAATGCTAGTGTTTTTCAAGGCCAGCAGAGGCAAATACAGCATTTTCGAGACTCGGCGAAAGAAAAGTCTGAGGCCCGAAAGCTTGTCTCCGAATTCTAAGATTACGCAGAGATTGAAGGGTTCATCCCCCAACAAATATTCAACTATTAGGAGAATGACCTTCTTTTGGATAAAAATATAAAAAGTCACATTCATCACAAAGGAGGAAAATGCACTTCGAGTGCTTAAGACTGTGAAAGATAGGCGAACCTATTATTTTAATCTTTATATTACGTCTCATCTACTGCCAGGGTGATTAGCGACTGAAATATATACATTTAACTTAATTGACACATGAGATTATACTTATGACAAATTAACTTAATGTATTCACTAAGTGTACAAACAGTTAATGTCTTTGTAATAGCTTTTCTTCTACTTCATAGGGGTTACTAATTTTTACATGTTTATATTTACGATGATGGTGCGCTTTTAGGATTCCACTAATTTTTATTAAATGCGGAATTTATAGGTGTACTTCTGCGCATTCAAATTGTGGGATACATCGAATATTGTTAGGGCAAGCAAAAAAATGAAAACATTTTCGGGAATTGTGAATGATATTTTGTCGGATAAAAGTAACTTTTCGAACCTAGGCCAATCTCGTCAAACAGTGTGTCTTCGAAGTAATTAAATGAAAATATCTTAAAACTTCACGAAAAAATTCGACGTTTCGAATATTTTTCCTTAGCATTTGTCGAAAGTACAGACATTTTAGACTCAGCTCAACTTGTATAATTCCTTAGGGGAGTAAATTAATAATTTAAAGAAATGGTACATTTGATAAGTTTAAAAGGTAAAACAACAGGATAAAATATTTTCCTGTTGTTTGAAACTCTTGGATTCGGGCATTTTTTCTGGAATATCAACTAATGGCACACCTGCTATAATCCGTAAAACAATGACGGCTATAAAATTACTAATCAATAAAATAGAAGCCAATAACAAAACTAGTAACCGCTCCAAAAGATATTATAATCCAGTGTTTGATTCATAAACAGAATTTATATGTTCATTTCTTTTAAATGTGTTGTTATGCAAGTAGTTATAAAACAGTCAATTAGAGTCGATCACATGAACATCCACATTTAGAATTCAAAGAGTTCTTGAAAGAATGCGATTCTGAAAATAGTGATGTTGTCATGTCTGATGGTTAAGTCTTGGAAGACGTTTTCGCCGATTTTATCAGTTACCTGAAGAAACTGACTTATTTATGAACGAAAAACAACCTGTACCGGAATTAAGAAATTTTGTATACTATTAATACAAATTCAAATGCGTGGATAAAATGAAAGGTTAATCACCATAACGTTAGACTGAAAACCACAGCCAGCGACAATAATAAAAGTTTATGTGCCCACAATTGCAGCAGAGGAAAAAGATATTGAGAAAGATACAATGAATTAGAAGAAATAATTAAATATGTCAAAGAAAACGAGAATTTTTTTATTAATGGATGACTGGAACGCAGTAATAGGAAAGAGAAGAGAAAGTTATATAGTTGGGGACTGTGGAATTAGTTAAAGGAATCCAAAGGGAAACACGCCAGTATAATTTTGAATAGAGCACAAATTAGTAGTAACAAGAATCGTGAAAGAAGACTCTACACGTGGAAGAAAGCGAAGGACAGTGGCAGGTACTAATTGGACTACATAATGGTGAGACAGACATATAGGAATAAGGTGCTGGACTAAGAAACCTACCCAGAAGAAGATGTGAACTGGGACCATAATCGGTTGATTATAAAATGCAGGCTGAAAATGAATATTCTGTTAATTAAAACAAAGAGATTTAAATTAGATAGACTGAAACAACAATAGGTGCTTCACAGTTTCAATGAAGAAATAAAAAATATTTGTGGAGAAACGAACGATATAGAAGAGGATTGGGCACACTTGAAGGAAGAAATGACTAGAGCACCCGATGAAACAGTAGGAAGAATAGATCAGACCAATAGGAAAGCATGGATAACACAAAAAATAATAAAATGATTGTTGAAAGAAGTAAGTATGAAAACGATAAATAGAAGTACAGACGGCTGAAGAATGAGGTAGATAGGAAGTAAAAAGTAGAAAAAGAGGTTTGGCTCCAAAAGAAATGCAAAGTGGTTGAAGATTTCATGGTAAACGGGAAAATAGTAGCTTATAGGAAAATCAAATAAACATTCGGATAGAAGAAAAATACTAGCAGATAGGAAGCCAATTCTAGATGAAGAAGAAAAGGCGGATAGGAAGATAAGGAATATCTAGATGAACTGCATTACGGTCGAAATCTAGATCAGTCAGTAGTAGAAGAAGAAGAATCGGTAGTTGATGATGAAGAGTTGTGTGACAAATTTTAAGGTCGGAGTTTGATAGGGTGCTGACAGATCTGAGCAATGGTAAAGTGCCAGGAGTTGATAAGATCATCGGGAGAAGAAGAAGCAATGTCATGGTTGTTCAGGATAGTTTGCGAAATTACGAAAAAGGAAGAATACAGAAGATTTAGTAAGTAACAAGTTATACCTATACCGAAGGAAATTGAGGCTGATAGATGCGGGCAACACAGGACAATTAGTTTAGTATCTCATGCTTGCAAAATATTTACGAAAATAGTATATAGGAGGAAGGAACGTCAAAAAAATGCGTGTTACGAGTTAAGTTTGGTTTTAGCAAAAATTTAAGGACAAGAGAAGCAATATGAATTTTGCGTCTAATTGTAGAAGAGAGGATAAGGAAGAAAGGCCTACGTTCATGGCATTTGTAGATTTAGATACAGGCTTTGATTCTGTATTCTGGAACAAAAGATTAAGGATTTTGAAGATGACAGGAATAACATGTTGAGAAACAAGAGTTATTCATAAACTTTACGGATGGCAGTCTGCAGTATTTAGAATGGGATCGTAAGGAAAGGAAACAGAAATGTTGCAGTCTGTCGCACATACAGTTTATAAATATAAACTTAAAAACTAAAATGGAAAGGAAATCAAACTGCAAGGGGAAGAAATAAAAACCCTAAGGTTTTTTGATGATGTTGTGCTATTAGTCAAAATAATACTTGGAAACGTGATCCTGGAGGAAGAGTACAATAAGAGGATTAATGGAGGAAAAGAAAGACAATGGATTTTAGTATGGGAGATGTTGAATAACAAAGGTATTAGATTGTGAAGGGATATTTTGAAGGAGGTTAAGGAATTGTGCTACTTGGGAATGATAATAACTAAGGATAATAGATTAAGTATAGTAAGCATAAGAAGTAGGTTAGTACAGACAAAGAAGTCTTTCGTAAGAAGTAGGAATTTATTTGCGGCTAATATAAGTATTACTAAAAATTTTCGTATGGTGTGTGACGTTATATGGGTGCGAAACGTGAATGATAGGAGTTTCAGACAGGAAACGTATAGAAGCTTTCGAAATGTGGTGCTATATGACAAAGATAAAAAACAGACGAGTGAATAGCGTAACTAACCAGGAAGTAAATTATGTAAAGGGACAACAATTAGAAGAACTTTGACCAGGAGTGATAAATTAATATGTTACAGTTTCTACAAGAAGGTATTGTAAAATTAGCATTAGAGGGAAGTGTGTGGGGTGAGAACAGAAGACGGAGGTCAAGGATGGAATACTCTAAGCATGCAGGGTTGCATCAGACCAGTCTAAGGGCTGATTAGTACAATAACAACAACCACAACAAAATGAAACAATACATATTCTTAAAAACTCAGTCAAAATACTGGAGGAAAGTTGGTTCCCTAGCTCAAAAGTGAAAAGAACGATCTAATGTGTCAGCATGGGTTAGCGAGTGATGTCATAGAGACAGAGTACAATGCATCCAATATGGCTTTACTATTGGCGTAAATTATGCTACTTGAATGTTTGATAAATTACATCCTAAAATACCAGAAATATATTAAAAAATGAGAAATAACAACGTGAAAACTTTTCAAGAGATTGAAGTTTAATTAAATACTGTATTTATGAGTACATATATATAAGGTTTTAAATACCATTGTGGTATTAAATATTTTAATTTAGACACAAACCAACACAGTGTGTAAATTTCCTTAATGGAAACTGATTAATGTACCAGTTTAAAGCATTAGAAAAATCCCACACTTGAAGTATAAATAAATAGTGAAGAAATCACACATAACAGATGGATGCCAACCGACAACAGACGAATGAAATGTAGATCCCAGCTAACGTTTTTGTTGCCGGTAATTTTGAAATTTATGGTGCAATTCACACGAAGTTTGGTGTAATCTGAGATCTTTATTGGCGAATAAAGAACACGCTGTCCGTTTTGCGTGGACCGTTGCGAATTCCCCGTGCGTGCGCGTTGTTACGAGTAACACGTAGCACAGATATCGGCGCAGGGCGTCGCCCACATTCGCACGCCAACCCGTGGCCGAGGAGGGCAAAATTACAGGGAGCCTCTCGCACAAAACATCACTCAACCATCAGAAAACCGAAATATTCTTGAATACGGTGATTCATTGCGCCCGTTTGCGGACAGGATTTAATTTGCATACGACAGTAGGGCGCCTTGCCTCAGCACACTCAATCACCACTAAACAATGTACTTACAATTTTATTGCGAAATGTTACGTGTATTATGTTGTGAACTAAACATTGAATTCCTTTTTTTCTTTAACGAAAATTAATATAAGTATGATTGTGATTCTTTATTTGCAAAGACATAGTAGCATGTGAGGGAACATAATTCGACAACCTTAACCGTGGGTGGCAGTGTTCTATATTTCATACCTTTAGATATTTTAGTACACTTTTTCATTTTATGTATTTATACTGTATACATCCTCCAAAAAAAGTCCATTACAAAATATATCACTTCAAGTATGGTTAGCGTGAAGATAATAGTATAAAAATTGGGGAAATTGATCCCTGAATATATTATACGTGTATTAAAAACAGGTAAAATATAGCTAATCATACCTAATAACAATATGCTAATACATATATTTATGTGTGTATATATATATTTTGCTCCTATTAACTTTAACGTAAATATTTTTAAGAAAATGAAGATTTCTCTTCAAGCAGTATAATTCTGAGTTAATTTATTTGAAGCTTTGCCTTCTGATTGTTCTTATTTCGAAACCTAATATTTTCAGTACGTAAACCTGCTCACAGTAGTTTTTTTATATCGTACTTAAACGTTAAAGACAACATAAAATTGAACAGAATAATGAACTGAATAATCACAATGAGGTATTTCGTGCTTATAATAGTGTCTGGAGGACACACAGCTAACCTAAGTACTAAAGTGTATGGAAAATATTTAGACTTCGAACTGTATTTTTTTGACGGTCAACGGAAGCAAAATTATAAAACGGAAACCTTTCTTCAAGTGTAAGACGGTCCGTGGTAAATTCACGACCCCTGTAAGTTTGAAGCTTAGCATAACTAGAAATATCTGCTACTGATTGTCAGGATTACAGTAATTTACTGAATGGATCCAACACTTGACCATGACGAAAGTCCATATACCGGAGTACAGAGTCTGAGGACTCCTCCCCGAATGTGCTCATTGCTCTTCTAAAGAAGACACGAGGACGATGTCCCCAGCACCTTCAGCTTACTATCTTCGGACCCGCCGAAAAGGTTTATTGGTCAGACTGCATACGGTTCCCACACCCCAGTTTTTGACCGTCTCGTGGAAAATGCAGTTAGTCTAAACCTCAAATTGACCTCGGGGCCGCTGCCTTGCCCAAGAGCTGGAGGCTTCAATGCCTTGCCTGCTCCGCACCCTACTTTTAGATTTCACAGACCCAGGTATCGGGAGAGCTAGAACCATCTCCATGAGATTGTAAACCCATTGCACGGCACGACAGAGTACAACCCAATTGTAAGCCAGGCTGTCACCCAGTAACAGCGGGGCCCAAGCTCTTCCTATCTACCCAATTTTTCACTGAAGATTCTGGTCGCCTCAACGGCGTTTTCGGACCTCGCAAACTAGTGACCCTGGATATCGTCGACAGGAGTACAGCCTAACCTGTCGTTGAAGCTTCACAACTAGCTAGTAGCTATCCCCTGAGTCATGAAGGATAACTAGTCCTAAGTGAGCCTGATACGGCTGCCAGTCCGGTCCGCCCCGTACTATTAGGTTACACTTATCCAAACCAACGACTGCACCCAGCCGGCCAACGACCGACACTAAGGCCCTTGAGAACTGCACGCTACTCCCCTTATGTCATGACCTTTCAGTTAGTAAGAAAAAGGCACCACGAGTAGGAAAGGCCTCCCATAGAAGAACTAAGCATTCGCATCATCACCCCTTTCACCCACACCAGTATCAGCTACATTTTTTGGCTCCATTTTAATCCGTATGACCCTGTATATGCTAAATATAGCTTACCAGGTGAAAATTGCTCTGAAGGAAAAAAACCGTTACTGCTGGTTACCCAGAGAGGCTGCAAGGGTTGCCACTCCTCGCCCCCTAACGCATGCGTCCAGTGTAGGCATCCTGTTCATTATATTGGCTAATGAACCTATATGCAGGATAGTGGGGGATTTTCACCGCCCTTCAGTTAATTTGCGTAAAATCTGGTTGTTGTCTGGTTTATATTTTCGATTATTTCTTTTTCAAATTCAAATTGTTTCAAGCTTAATATAAATTATTGGTAAATTTCCCCACAACCTAAAATTTTTGAAGGTTCCAGTTTTTGGTAGTCCTGAAAGGTGTCATGCCAAAAATCACATTCCCATACAATGTGATAAGTTGTTTCATCTTCCTGTTTGCTGAAAGAGCATGTAGAAGATTCTGTTAAATTTAACTATTTTAATTTAGAATTGTTCGGTCCGTGTCCAGAGAAAAATCGAACTACTTCTTTTGTTGGACTTATGAAGCTGTGTTGTAATCAAGGTTCAACAGTGGGTATTAATTTCTTTGACCAAAGGCATTTTTCAATTTTGTCCTATCTGGTTTGCCATTTTTTCAACAGTCAATCTTTACATGTATCTTTGGATTTACAGATTTGTTAGTAATTTGGTGGCCTATGTTTGGGTTATTACGCTGTAAGTGGTACAGTGCTGCTACAGTCAAGTCTATTGGAGGAATGGCAGTAATGATCTGTATAGAGTCAACTGGAGTCGTTTTGTATGCACGAAAACAGCGAATTAATATTTTTTCTTTGCGCAACTAATAAAGTTCTTTTCACATGAGTATGAAGAAGTCGATGTTCTAGAGCAGGGATTCCATATAAGCATATTCCTTCGAATATTGACTTGTAATACAGGATGAATTTTGATGGGTGTATTTTGTATACATTTTTTGCCAAAGTTAGGACCTGATTCATGACGGAGACAGCTTTCTGTGTTATTTCACCAATATGCGGAAGGATCTAACACAACACGTAGTTTTAATGGTTTTATTGTTGAATGTTTTTATAGGATGTCCTTTCAGTGACTTTCCAAATACCATGATTTTATCACTACGTATTAACATTTTGTTTCTCTCGCTATCTCTCCGTGAAGATGCGCTCAACAGTGTGACTAAATCATCAGCATAAGCAATTTCTGTCCTGTTAATTATTTGTGAAGTGAATCCATAAATATGATCCAAAAGAGTGATGCCCTTGGGGCCATCCTCACTCCATGACTTTCAAAATTTTTCCTGCTGCAGAAAATATAGAAGCTTTTCTGTGTTGGCAGTAATTTATTTTTTAGAAATTATATGCTCGGGAGCATTAAGAATTGATAAGGTTTCAAACAGTTGTGGCCATCATAAATGGTCGAAAGCCCCAGTTATGTCCACAAAAATAGCCAAAGTGTATTTAGAAGTAGAGGACCTTATAACATGAACCACGTGATTGATAGCATCTCCTGTGCTTCTGTTTCTTCGAAAACCGTATTGGTTGTTATCCAAAGCATTCCTTTCCTCAAGATGTAATAAGATTCTTTGCAATTATTTTCTCTAAAACGTTTCCCAATGAATTTAGGAGGCTGTTTGGTCTGCATGAACGAGGATCCTGAGGGTTTTTGGTTTCGTCCTTTGAATAAAATTTTTAATTCAGCCTCTTTTAACGTGTCAGGAAAAACTTGTTCTCGTAAACATTTGTTAAATTTTCCTTTATAACTACAATAAATCCATTTTAATATTTCATTTTCATTTTTGTCTCGTCCTGCAGCTTTTCTATTCTTGAAGTTTTTGATAATGTCTGCAAGTTCTTCCTCCGAGACAACAATCTCCTCCATTCGTGAAGTTGGTTTTCATTTTACCCATTTTGCTCGGAGATATGCGTGATCAGTGGTCATGGTTTTTACCATCAGGAGGAAGTAAGGATTTCAAAATCACTTTATTGTAATCTAGTCATCCTGATGTGCAGTTATCATCGTCTTTGACAGTATTGTACACATTTGGGATTTTAATTTTCATTCTAAGAATTTTGTAGGGGAGACTCCAGATGTCATTTGATATTTCATTTTCAATAAAGTTTGTCCAGTATTTATTTTTTGTCAATAATACGGAATTTTTGTATTCTGTATACAAGTTTTGATAAAGTGAATTTAGTCTTTGCCGAACATTATGGTCTTTAGATTTTTATTATATGCATTAATTTCCTAAGACTATTTTTTTTTCGTTTAAATCTGGATTCCACCAGGGACATGGTTTTAATTTTGGAGGGAAAGAAGTTCTTAAATATTTATTGCATTTAATATCCAGGAATGTATGATAATTTAACATTTGTGTACTCGTATACCAGGTTTCTAGTATTGGAGCGTCTTCAATTAAGTTGTTGTTTAAAAGTTTCCAGTCAGCATTTTTTATCACATAATTACTTTTTTTGTTTGTGATCCATGATAAATTCTTGTGGTTAATATATATTTCAGTTGTAATTGGGCTATGGGTCACTTGATGTTTTATGCGCTTCCACTTTCCAATTTTCTATTTCTTGCAATAATGAATAAGTAGTTGCAGTTACATCAATATTTCTTTTGTGGCCTAAATGGTTGGAGAATGTAGGAGGCTGATTAGGTTGGTTTACAACATGTAAGCCTCTTTCGTTAAAACTTTGTAAAACTATTTCTCCACAGATTTCGCGTTTACATCTCCAATATAGAAAAATGGCCTTTTTTATATAAGGTTTAATTAATGACTAGGCTTTGATGTGTATTTCTATATCATCTTGGAATTGACAATATTGATTTATTAAAAGAAATGAAAAAAATTGTAGATAATCTCCATTACAATAATGTGATCGGTAGTTAAATTTGTCAATACAGTAGGAGTTATGTCCATATTAAATATAGATATTGCAGTCATTGCTTTACTGGAGTGAATAATTTGATATAATGTTGATGGCATTCCAACAGTTTTCCCTCGTTTGACGTACGGTTCTTGAAAACAAATAAATATCACTTTTTTCTGGTATCGCAATTTGTCGAATTTCTGACCTAACTACATTACTGCGAGCAGCATTGATTTCAATTATTCTTAGTTTTGGCTTGCTATTGCATTGTTTTCTCGGGCTTCTATTTTTTCCAATGATATTATTGTTTATTCCAAAATTTTTGTAGCGATGTCACATAATTTATGCTCTCAATTATTCACTGCAGAATTAATTTGTGGGTCAAGCAATTTTCAGCATTGGGGTGTAAATATTTAACATTACGACCTTTGCATGGGACACAAACTGCCTCTTTATTCTTTTTAGGGTAATCAGAATATTCATGTCCAGTATCACCACAGTACTTACATGTTTGATTGTTTTTACAATATTTTGCTACATGTCCTAACAGTTGGCAGTTGAAACATTTGGGAACTCTTAAGAAATCTTTAGTTTTTGCACAGTTTTATTCCAAGAAAACTCTACTTTCTGTTTAGAGGATTTCTTTTACACGTGGTAATGTTTGAATAACCCAATGTACTACACCACGGTCTCTAGGCCCGGTGTTGAATTTAATTTTAATCTCCTCTTGTTTATCTTCTAGATTGTTTTGTGTTGTAATAATTTTGTGTAAGTCCTCATTAGATAGTGTAGCGTCAACATCAAATAGAATTAGAAGAGGATCGTTTTTCTGATGCTCTTCAATTTTGATGTCCACAAGCTTTGGGTTATCCTTTAATTTCTTAACGTTATCAGCGGAACGAACAGTCATTTTAATAGATTCTGTTTTTGTGTTACCAATTTTTATTATTTTTACTTATGGGATTATTGCTCGAGTTACTTCCTCTCTAGTTTCCTTGCTATCTTTTCTACCATTTTTGGGAGTAATGAAAATGGTGGTTCCTAACTTTCTCACTCTTTCCTTACTGATTATTGCACTTGTAGTTTTCAATTTTGAATTGATATCTAGATTCCTTACTTTTTCTGCGTAGCTTGGACTGAGTTCAGTTCTTGATGATTGTTGATGAATGTTTTTCTTTAATTTATTAAAGTCCTCCTTTAACTCCGACATCGCTGTATGCGTTCCTTCAATAAAGGCAATTCGCACTACTAAAATTTGAATTTGCAGCATAATCTTCCCAATCTTGTCTTGTAACGTTTCTTTGGTATTTTTCACCATTCTTGAATCATCTATTATTTGATGTAGTTCGTACCGAATGTCCGTACATGTGTTAAGAACGTTTATACCAATATTTTCTTGTTCAATTTCTCTATTGTCATTGTTTGAAGTCATTTTATTTCCGATTAGAAAGTCGTGACATATGGATTGTTAAGATTGTTAATATTGCATTACTATTTACGTACTATAAGGAATGTATGTTTATGTTATAGCCTCAATTAAAAGCACGTTTATTAGTCATTTTAAATGAGGATTTTATGTTTTTGTTGCAGATTAAAATAAAAATACGTGATGTTTCTATTCCTTATTGAGCATTAAATTATCACCATGCAATGATATAACAATTATATATTAGTTATTTTTACGCGATCACGCTTTGGTGACGCTGCATTTACGTGACCTCAACACAGGAATTGAGGTTTCAACAATCCCTCTATTAATCTTGAGCTCTCGTCACAATGTAGCAATCAAGTGCCCCCAACAAACATAAGGAGATCTCCCAAGGTTTCTATCACGTGATCAAAACAGATACATCTTCCCAACAATCATGCAGCTACGAGATTTAATCAACAGAGATATCAGAAACGAGAAAGTCAGTAAAATAATAGTTTCTGCTGCTGTGCGACTAATGAGAAAACATGTGGCAACACATTTGCTAGCATCGGGTTGCTTGGATATTCTCATAGGTTGCAACTCCGAATAAGCCAAATAAATGAGAATTATTTAAAATGAGGGCTGATTAGCTCTTAGAAAATGGAGGAGGATATTGTAAAAAAAAGTAGGAGATGTAGAAAGAAGGTTTGGGAGAAGATTCTCATTAAATTGTGGACCACGAGCCAGGACAGGTGTAAGCGTTTGAATTACTAGTATTTTAAGGTCAAAGTAGTGAGCGATGGGGATTTTAAGTATTGGGTACGTGTCTAGTCGTGGACCTGGTAATGGGAGAGACATAGCCATTCCCTCCCGACGCAGTTTCAACCCGGCGTAGCTCTGATGAATTTCGTCAGAAGCAGATACCCAGAGGCACCAGAACAATGTGTACCTAAGAGAACAACTGCAGTCTTCATACGGTATTGTTCATTTAATATTTAAATAGTCTCACTTTTCCGGTAATATTTGCCCAGAAAATAAGCTTCATTATGTTTCACCTCTCAAGTGACCCTCATTTTAACAGTTGTTTCGTTGTAGATTTAGAGAGCACTACAGTTCTCATTTAATTAGTTTTGCTTTACTTTCATAAATGCATTTGATCATCGTTTAGTTAAATATTTTTATGACCACGTATCGCTTCAAATTCGGAATGTGTCATATAAGATGACAGTCACCAGTCGACCCGGTAGGCCAAGGCCTTTAATGGACTGCAGAGTCAATAAAGAAGAAGAAGTATATCTGTTTCCCAACTTTTGGAATCTAAATCTATCAAAATATTTACATGAAGACTGTTATATTGAGAAGTTCTTTCAATATTACTTACGTAAGAGAGTTATGGTATTACATCCCTATTTAATATTTTCTCACTCATTCATTGTTTTCATAAGTTATATTAATTATACTTAATTAAGATAAAAGTCTAGAGATTAACTCAAATCATTATTGTTCAAGGTCGAAGAAGAGTCAGGAGACGTCGAGTTGTATGAGTGTTATTCGTTAGACAAAGAGTTACTACTCCGGATAAATATTGCAGTATTAAGGACTATTTCGCGGTTAAGGGGAAAGAGATATCATTGCAAATATTTCTGTTACGAGAATTACAATGTAATTCACTACTATTTCAGTGTGAATATTGCAGATCACATTTAATAATATGTTAAATAATGATCTAAAATGCTTTAATTCCTTTTGTGCGTCAAGTTAAAAATCATATATTACCTACAAGGAATGGGAGTTCGGTCGAAGATGTGAATTATACGACAGAGGGCGCAAGATTCAGATTGGCATTTTCTACAACTTTGACGAGAACTTTTCAACCACCATTTCCCGCATCACTTGCATCATTGACGACGTGCGAGTTCGTTGAATTTTTATTTATGACAAGAATTTATGAGGCAAAGAAAATTCCCAGCTTTTTTATTGCAAGATATCAAGGTTTTGATAAAATACAAATTTATATTGCAAGTAAAATAATTAAAAATAAGATGAATTTAACTAAATTGACTACTCGCATTAATCGTGGGAGAAACTGGCATTGAAATTGATAAAACCAGTACACGACGTCAAGTTTCCTGCGCAGTGTTAGTGTAATAATTAATAGAGCAGCCAAAACAGTTGCAACGATCTATTCGAAGAAATATATCCATTATCATTATTAATTTAGATGATAATAATAATAGTTTTAATAATGAGCATGTCGTGGAGATCAGAAGAGACAGGTAGATATAAATATTTACGTGGACAACATCTGAAAAACATACAGGAAAGTAAGTGAGGTTAATAAATAAACGAAGCAATGATTGAAGGAAGGGACACTCAAGAACAAAACTAGATCTCTTAGCAACTTATGATCGAGCCCTAAGAAGAAATGCAATGATGGCTAAATTGACAACAGCCCGCCCCAAGACAAGAAGAATATGAAAGGATGCTGAATAAATCGTTAACAGCTGATATATGGATGCAAAAAGACTGTTCAAACGGAGTGTATTGAGAGGTATAACAGGTGGTCACTTGAACTTATGCAACCCAAACATCACAGTGTTACAGAATGGTTTGGGTAATTGATAGAGGCGTGTTCAGTGATAGTCTGCTCCAATAGCTACGAACAAAATTGCAAGGAACTAACACATTCAAATCGAAATTTGAATGAGCTGGTAGTATGACATCCTTATAACACACTTGAGACTTTTGTCGGTATTGTAACGAATATAGGGGGATACTAATATTATTTAAGTGGGATATTGATATATTAATAAAATGATTTTGTAATAAAATTATTATACAATTTACTTTAACAAAAAACATATTTTACATTAAACTTACAATTTTTATATTTCGATCTTTATGTCGGCAGTTCTTTCTCAATAAAACTACAAATATATTTACACAAAAAATGATACAAATTAAATTCTTAAAAACTAACAATTTTATAACTCTACACTTAGGGTCATATATTATGGGCCTTCTCGTAGATCAGAATGTTAAACACAAAATCTAATCGGACCTGGCAGTACAGGAAATCAGCAAAAAGGGTTACAGGTGTAATTTACCGTGTCGGTTTAGTGCATGTTCCAGGCCCTTCCTCCTAATTGGGTCGTCCTTTCTCCAGGTCACAGCCACCGCTCCTATTCTTCCTGCTTCAGGAAGAATTTCAAAATCTCCCTTGCCAGAATTCCAACAACAGTCACGATTGAGAAGTTTAGCGTAGGCTATATCCAAATAGAATTTCACACGTAACGTGTCTTGCCATCTCTCCCGTCTCACTTCTCTCGAAAAACTGCCCAAGATCTCCTCTCCAAAATCTGTGTTATCACTCTCGAAACATCTTCCCAAAATCTCTCCTCCAGAAATCTGTGTGCCAAAATCTCTCTGCCTTTTTAAAATATCCTCCCCACTTCTTTAGTTTATGTCACAAAAGTGGCAGGGATGGTTATCCACCAATAACATTTATGGTTCTAATTGGGGAAATACACCACCCGATGCAGCCTACTCTCACCAAAATTGGAACTCCCAAGACGCGACGTGGAGTCTGAGTTTTATTGCCCCTGGCTCATATGCTGTCTCCTTTCTTTTGTCTCCGCACTACCAAAAGTCCGAGCAGATGTGTATGACAGTTACAATATGGAGACAGAGACTCCATTCACCTCTGATATGGGAAACGATAGCTACTACTGTACTCATAATTGTTGGCACCCCTGAAGGGAACTACAGTCTTCAAATTCGGTCTTCAAATGGTAACAACTGACCAACTAGAAAAATCTGCAAGACACAGAAAGCAACATCCAAAACGCACTCAATGAGCTGCACTCCTGGTCTCAGAAAACGGGACTAAAGTTCTCCAAATAAAAGTGCAATTCAATGCTGTTTTCCAAGAAACGTAATCCAGCCCCCCTCGATCTAAAATTCGGAAACGAGACGATAAGCACTGTCCAAATTATAAAAATGTGCGGAATTACCTTTGACACGAAACTCATTACGGTAAGCATGTAACCTCAGTCATCAAAGAATATAAAACCCATCTAAACATCTTAAAAGTAATTGCTGGTAAAAATTGATGAGCAGACAAATTTATTTTACATCTCACTTGTAGAAATCTGATTAGCTCAAAACTGGACTATGCATGTGTACTCTACGCAACAGCAAAAAAATAAATTTTAAGCAAACTAGACACTGTACATAAAACAGCAGTAAGAATAGCAACAGGCTGCTTCCATACGAGCCCCATATGTAGCATCCTCATGGAAGCTCTAGAACCCACCCTTGGTCACGTCGTATGTGTCAAACACGCATTGAAAGCATTACCGTGCCCGAACCCATTAATGAGAAATGTAATCCACCACAGGTATTAATCCTGCATCAAGTATTCATCCAGATACGTCCCTTTCGGTACAAGATTCAGCAAAATTTGTGATCAAATAGAGTATGCTCTGCCTAAGATTAAACCACTACAAATCTGGAAATTTTCCCCAAAACTCAGCCCACAGAAATCACAAATGCATTTAAAGAATTATAGATAAAAGTACACGAAAACTAACGCAGTCATGAAATACAAAATGGATGTCATTTAAAGTCAGTAATATCCATTATGAAACAAACGAATTCTACACATTGAAACATAACCATAAACATAAAGTCAAGATAAGAGACCAAATAAATTTATCCAGAATAAGAACTGGACACAAAAATTACTCATCTTTACATAATAACAAAAGACACCCCCCTCCCCACCGAAGGACTGCATTATCCAGATTTCAGTTGATCACCTGTTAAAGAACTGTCCAAAACTTGACGATGAGAGAAAAAAACTTTAAAATAAAATGATTTCAACGAGTTTGTGGAATGGAAAACGACACAAGAAAATTTAATATAGTTCTTAAAAAAACTAAATTGTATCATAAACTGTAAACTTTTATTTTATATCAATGAGTATATTTAAATTTTTACATTGAAAACGTAAAAATCAAGTTCAACTGTATAAAATTGTTAATTTAAAGATCAAAATATATTGGTCGCCAATGTCAACTTTTGTTAATGCTACTATAAATAAAATGAAAATAAAAAATCAGCGGTATGTGGCACAGCACATTTTTAAGACGATTTTCAATTTCTCCATCCTTTGATCCCGTGAAGGTCCAATACCAGTTAAAAACTGTTGTTTTAAATAATTTGTACTTGTTATTATTATTATTTACTGAATTTCTTTTTCTGTTTGTATGTCACATTTACTTATTTACTCGTCACTGTCCTGTTAAATCAATACGATAATAGTTTTTATATGAATAAAAAAATTGTCCTGTCAGTGTCAGTCACAGTTTACCTTAATGTTATTTTATCGAATTTATGTTTTAATTTTCATATAATGTCCCTTTATTACAGCATTACGGCCTATTGTTGCTCACTGTTCATGGATCAAATGCAAAGAGGAAAAATGAGTTTACGTATCACATTAAAAATAATATGAGAAATAAATTATGAGGCTAGAGAATTTTTAGCCTCCTTCTACTTGAATGATTCTCAAATTGATTAGAGGAAAATTTCTTTAATTTTTCTGAATGCTTATGTTAGTATTGTAATGATGTTTGTAACGATCGTAACATTTGTATTAATTATAATGCAAACAAGAAAGCGGGCTTTTCTTAATTTCCGATTTTCGATGAAAAGGCCAATCGGAGCCATTAATACATGGTCATTGCGAAAATTAAGTGGAGGACGGTTGTCGCTTTGGACTATAAAAAGAGAAATCTGTTAGAAGAAAAAAAGGGAACTTGACCTGCGAGTAGCCCAGGTGAGAAAGTACTTGCAGGACCACCGGATGTTTCCCTCCCTCACTTTTGAGGGAGGAGAATAAAAGTTTTAGAAAAGAAAAGTAAGGGGGCAGAAACTCGCGAGGGAGCAGGAAAAATGATTATACTAAAGACTCATTAACTCATTAACTATTTATCAATGACAATGGGGATTCGCGGTTACTAGCTTTTCTTCACAAGCCCTGGGCTAGTCATATTTTTCTTTAAATTTCCAGTTGAGTTTCTTTTTATGCTTTCTTCTGTTTTTATCTAGCCGGCACATTTTCAATTTTTTATAATTTCTTTTATTCTGTATTAACGTTTTCTTAGCAATATTTAAGTGTTTTACTTATGTAGTCATGTTATTTGTTAAATATAATAAACTTAAATTATCTTCAGCGTCATTCCGATCAATTAACTATAAAATAAATTAAATTAACAACATGACCCATTATAAAAGTTGGGGCTTTGTATAGCTAAGGAAAAAGTTTATAATAGAAGAGTATTTTAGTTATGATTTAAGGTTATATTAAAAGCTTTGACAGTCGATATGAGCAGTAACAGTGTTTCGTCACTGCACACAAAAATCAAGCTGCATACTAATATGTTAACGATTTGAATTAGCCGTAACTTCCAAGATATAATTTCTTTCGCATTCATTTCAGTTTTCATTAATTTACTTGAAATTAAAATTTGAAATTATAAACATTGAATAAGAACTGTCGAGAGTCAACTGTGATTCGGCAATATTGAGATACTTAAATGTAGCACAGGTTTTATTAAACTATTTAATGCGCTTTTTGGTTCGAAAAGAGCTTATCAATTGGAAATTAAGTGACATAATATTGTGACTTCATAGTTTTCTCAGTCTTTAGGCATAATACGAAGTGCCGCTTATGCTATAGGACGAATGATACGTTATTATACCTAAATGTAGCGCAAATTACAAAAATTGTAAGGAAGAAATTAGCAGAATCCTTTTTAAGTTCAATTGGTCTCTAAAGAGAAAATATATAAGATTATTGTCAAAATGTGAAAAACTCGGCGCTCATACGTATTGATTTGAATAGCGAGGATTTTCAGACTGAAAACAGTTCGAAATACTCCTCATACTTACCTCACGTATGTAGTATGAGTTTAGAGTGTTTCTTTTGACTGTCCAGTAACCCACGTGATTTCAGGCGTTATTTCTTTTCATTTAAGAAATGTTTTGAGATAGTGCATGGCCATGGCCAGCAGATTAACGTAAAATTGAATTCCTCGGTCATATACTTCAAAATGGAAGTATTTCATTTTCACAAACTAAACATAGACAGGTAATTTTCCTACCACTGTAATAATACAGTAAATTCAGAGATTTTAGGCTTAACTAGATAATTATAGTAACCATACCTTATAACTCAAAAATAGTCAACACTTGAGTGACTTACGCCCCCAATATACTGAATTTAGGCTTGATTCCAAGCAGAAAGAAACCTTTCAACTAAGTAAATGAAATTTGATCTCTAGAGCAAGTTTTACAAAACTTTATCAAAGACATGCTCTGGAGATGCACAGTGCCAGTAGTCATGGCTATAGAGCAGTGCTATAGAAATAGTCGGATAATGAGAATTATTTTACAACACAATTTATAAGTTAGAAGTCAATTCTTCTATAATGAACTGGAGGAGCATGAAATAATTGATGTAATACGAATAAGTTTTGTGCTATGTATAAATTTAACATGGATTCCGGAAAAGCAAGCAAGAGAAGCAAGATGTTGGAGGGCTGCATTTCACAGAACGTTCGTGCCAATTTTGGAAAAGGAATAGGAGTCGATCTGAGTTTGTCAGGTAAGGTTCATTGACCTCAGGAACCATCTAGTAAACATGGAAAAGGTGGCAACATTTCAATTATGTGGGAATTGAGGGTGCTAGAAGTGCTTACGGGAGAGTAAAAAATGTCCAAAAGACAAGAGATGAGATGAGTGAGAGTGGAAGAGAGAAAAAGAGAAAGAGTAGGATTTTCGGGGAATACAAGAAGGATCCAGCACCTGGCCCCGTGTATACCTAAATGGCTTTACGGTGCGAGCATACCTGGTCCACTCCCTACTCTTAGGTTTCTCAGATCCACCATCTTAGGATTGTAAAATCAAATCAACACTGTCCGGCAGAGTCCAACCCAATCGTGAACCGGGCTGCCACCCAGTAGCACAGAACATATTCAACATTCTGTGCCCAGTAGTGACGACTGGGTCTAACCTCACCACTGACTACCAGATTTTTCGCTGAAGATCCTGGTCGATCTCGTACCATTCTTTAAGAACGCACTTTGTTCCTTCCCAAGTCCACGCGTTCCCCTAGGTCGCCTCATCGGCAAAGTTGGCACTTACAAAGATTCGGGCCTCTCAATCCTTATGATCCTGGACATCGGTGGCAGAGGAACAGCCCTACTAACCTGTAATTCATCCACCGACATCCACAAATCGGTTTCTGTGTATGTTAGTAGCTATCCTTTAAGCCAGGTGGTCTGCGATGATTGATTGTTGTTAGGTTCCCACTTGGTCTTTTTTTTCAAAACCTCCAAGGAGGCAACCGGGAGTACCATGTTTCCTAGAGACCCGAGCGGATAGGTTCCTGCCCCCTGGGAAAAGATGAAGAAAGTTGTGCCCGCGAAACCACTACCCCCTCGAGTCCAACTCTAACGTGCGTTGGCCTGCGACGTAGACATGCCACCATCAGGTGGGCTTACGGGCCTCCTAAGGATAGATCGGTGGTCCAACGCCCCCGAAGACAGCAATTTCCCAGTAGGACAGCGTTGCTCGGCCGCGCACGTTGCTCCTTTCGGTTCAGGGTCACCCCGCAGGGAGGAGTTGCACTTCTCATTAAATGGCCCTTGAAGCTAGTCTGCTCATTCCGGAAAACCAGAATGGGTTTTCAAGTTAAGTCTACTAACAGCGTGAGGAAAGCTGTCAGATGCTTGTGCCCTTTCATCATCGAGTAACTACAAGTGTTAGGGCCGGAACGGCCCAGGTAACCCCAGACCAAATGCCATAAAATGCCAACACCGAGCCAGGAACCCACGACACCGCACCAGTCCCCACACATCCAACACCTTAGTCACGAACGACTCGATGACCGCCTTGAGTCAACCTCAGCTGCTGTCACTGGCAGGACGGGATGCCATGATCTGAGATAGCGGAAGGATCAGCGTGGAAGTTGTCTTTCAAATAATTATACGCAATGGCGCATATCAACAACCACGCCATTACGAGGAAAAGAGTCGCTTCCGAGTGTCAACTTTAACAGCTTTCTGTACCGCTGCAGACGTGAGGAAACTGTGTGTATTCATGCGCCTGGATCTTTTTCTCTGCTACACGTCTCGGGGTTAACCTCTGCTCTTGTGAAAACTGATTATTGATATTATGAATTAAATTAAATTGATTTCTAATTCAAGAACTAAAACTACACCAAACATAACTTTGCAAAGCCTTAAATGTTCGGATGCTATTTTTGGTACAAAGTAGTGACGAAAATAAATTTTCGTCATATATTTTGTTTTATTCATATAAATTAATTTTACAATATTAAGCGTTTTATACAAAATTCCGTAGAGAACACTCCTGAGGTATTCACAAGGCACCCTTCCAGGGTAAAAACCCGGCAAGACAAACACAGTCATAAAAGTTAAAGCGTGACAGGCGCAGTCTTTGCCTGAAACTATTTTTGCCGCCTGGCCTATAGCCCCAGGTCAGCCGAGGTTAGCAAGGTGGTTGACCCAAAAGATTTCAAGTGTGGCCCCTCCAAAATTTTGAATTTTTGAAAAGTAACGGTAGGGACACCAACCCCATTGGAGGACCTGGCGAAGATAGAAAAATCGGGGAGACCAATTTCGTTTTAGGAGAGTGAGTTCGAGGTGGAGAGGACCTCAAGAAAAGGGATTCGAAAAAAATACATTGGAGGTGAGATTTCAGCACGAGGATACGGAAAGTTGGACTGGCTGGCTTCGAGTCTGAGAGGAGACGTGGCCTGGCTGCAAGTGTCAAAAGGAAAGTACACCAAAATAGAGGTATGTCTCTTCTATGCTGACCCGGAAGCTGCCTTTGCGTTAAATCCAGGACTGCCGGTCAACAAGGAAATCAGGAGAGGATGAATGTGTTATGCGTATAAATACGTAATAAAGCCCTAAGAAAAAGTAAATTGAATTCACTTAAGTCTCATGCAATATTACTTCTTTGGTTAGGGCTCATCTTGACAAATAAAATTCATGAAAATTTAAATATTGTAATATTGTTACATCTTTTACATTTGATAATAATAAAACTGTTTAAATTTCAAATTTGAGATTTCAATATAACTCTAATTTTTAAATATATTTATAAAATTATACTATCCATGTCACAAAGTTAAGAAATTAAGTAATGAAATTGTAATGCGTTCCATAAAACCATCCGTAATAAAAACATCACACCGACGGACTCTAAAAAATTTTTTAAATTCAAGTCTATAGACCCCTTTGGCGTAAAAATGTCTGGAGCTATTAGTCCAAACACAACATCTACAGTAACAGATTGCAATGAGTGCATGTGGTCATAACCATTTTATTTCGTCACTGGATGAAGAATTCCCCATATTGGAGACACTCAGTACAATTAAACACCAAAGTGTCAGAGAGGCGAGACATCGGAAGACCAAATATGCCAAAATCACCGTTTGGCGACTTAAAATCTGGTACCTGAGTCCAGTTTCTTAACCCCGGGAATTTTGGAAGGTGCGTCCCTTTCCAGAAATTAGGGAGACAAATCACGGGCCAGGCTGGATTTAAATTTGAGGCTAAGGGTCAAGTGATTCACCATGTATCTCACGGTGGGGTGAATGAACGTTGTGTGTGTGAGGATGGATGGGAGAAATTTACGCAGTTGGTCATGAAGATTTGAAGAAGGAAGAAGTCTGGAGGGTGCTTGGTGTTTGATCCACGACACGGGCAGTTGGACATGAACATATGAAGGAGATAAAAGTTGAGGCAGCCGGGAATGAATCTTGGAAGTAGGAAGCTGGAGATGAGATATAGAGTTTGGCGATGAACATTAAAAATTAGGAAGAAGTCGTTTGAGAGTGAGAGAAGTTTGCAATCTAATCTGAGGGCAAACTGAAAAGAAGATAGATGGCAGCGAGCAGAAGCAGCCCCGTCTACGTAATCCTGGCCCTAGAATTCCTAGAAAGAAGACCTCAGGTACCGACGGCAGAATTAATCACTGCAAGGAGTCGCCTGACGAACGCGGAAGCTGCCTGAATTACGAAAAGGCAGGAGGAAGCCGCCGTTTCACAAAAGAAAAACAGGCGCGTGTCTGTGTCACTGTCTGAAATGTGTCATGATTGTCGTGCTGCTGCAAGAATCCCCACAAAAATGACCCTTATGACATTATTTATAAGATGAGCTAGTCGTGTTAAATTTTTAAATTGGTCCCTAAGTTTTGTATTTGTTGTTTTCTTTTGTTTTCTGTGTCTAAATTTAATTTGTTTTTTATTTATTTCAATTCATTAAGCTATTAGATTAAAATAAATTTAGTCCAGTTCATTATAAGATCATATGAAGCCATGGTTCATCGTATTGCATTAAATGGCAGAACCATTTCTCTAAGTTACAGAATCTCTTTGTTTTTATTCTTTTTAAATAACATTATAGCAGATGGCTACCAGACGGAGCAGACTTCAACTTCGCCAATAAAGTGTACCTCTCAGACCTGTGTTGTCTTTACGACGAAAATAAAAAGTGACGCTCCAGTTTCCTTTAGCTGTAACTCATCCAAGACATAATAAAGCAATTTCTTAACAATCAATATCTCAACTGTCCAACGTCTGGGAAGAAGCTTTGTTCTTAATTTAAATAGTGTGAAAATTAAAAACAATCTGTTTAATTTGTACTTAATGATTTATTAACCCGTTTTTCACCGTGGCCCCATTTGGGGATCCTTGCTTTTTACTCTGCTAGCTACACCAATTTCATAGTTGTAATATATTTTGACGTTGTGTGTCATTAAGAAAGTGTGCTTCTTTACGCAGGGTAAATTTCGTAACTTTTCGTTATTATTTTAAGTAAATATTAATCAATGAAGTTGTCAGTTGCTCGATATTTCATTTAACAAATTTGTGTGTGACTTTTTATCGAAAAATGTCTTAAATATTTACTTTATTCATTTATTCGTAATACATGCGTGTGTCATAAGTAAGGTATTCATAATTTTAATTGAAAATGTAGGAGGATTTGCGTAGTGGAGCAGAAATACGTGCACGTAATTCATGTAATAACATTATTTATCAACGGAACAGTTAACATACATTCTACAATGACGCCGGCACGATACAGACTGCCTTACGTAATCCGTCTGACAGTGTTGCCAAGTCGACACTATGAGTCGCTCAAATATTATTTCTGACATTTCCCCTAGAGTCAAAGAGTCATGTTTCCTACGAATCTTGTACACCAATGCTTGGTCCTCGGTAGAGATTTGGTTAAGAAGTCTGCAATCTGTTCTTCTGTAGATACTGTAAAGCTATGGTTTCCTAGGAAAGCGTTGTCCGTAAAACCATGGTAATGCCATGCGTAAAACTACCTGCGCCATCAGTTGGATTACGTCCGTGATGGCGTTGACAAACAATTCTCCAACGTTTTCCTCCAGGGTACGGACGTCATTTCAAAGTTAAACCTATATAAAATAGGGACTTCAAGTAAAATCACTAACCATTTTTAAACATTTCTCAAATATGAGCGGAATCTATTTTAGCACGGATTGAGTTTTCCATATGTAATTGAAGTGTATTATCAGCATTCTTTAAGCTGGAGCAAATACTTCTCCTGCTCTTATAATGTTATATAATATTCAGGTACATAATGTATTGTATTGCCTGTAGGTTTTGTGGTAGCAGTCATACATTCTGAAATAACCACATAAAATTCTAAAAGTATTGTCACTGGTCCATGGAAATCGAGATATTCGATAGTTACATATCACTTTTGGTAGATCGTGTAGAGTTTGACGTCTTGGACAAAGTTTCATCAAGTTCTCAAGCAAGGCACAAAAGCTTGTCTCCAACAATCACATATGAAACAACAATATTTGTTGAGGCAGTGCTTTTGTGTCTGGTCCATTGAATGCAGATTTTTAACTTTTTCACTATTTACCTAACTTCTAGGAAAAGAAATTCTGAAATAGCAAGGATTGTTTACGTCTGTGATTTTCCTGCATCCCTGGACGATTTCTTAGTATTCGATTACTGTTAATCTTGTGGTGAAAGTCGCTATTTCTGATATGTCTCACGTGCTTCTTGTTCAAAAAATTATTAATAAGTGTGCTTTTGAATCAAAAGTGACTCGAATTCTTAAATTACTGGAATAAAACACCTCATATTATGCAACATCTTTTTATCAGTCAGATTCTCATGAATAAAACACAAAGAATGGTCAAAACTTAGAAATGGAATAATTTAATTAGAATACGTTTCGTCCCCTAACTTTAGGAAAGTTCTCAGTTCCTTCATTAAATTTTTAAAAATTTCCTCTTTTTCCTGTAAAATGCGGGGCCGAAATAAAAAATTGGGAAACGAAACATAGTCTAATTAATTATTACATTTCTGACTTTTGAGCATTCTTTGTGTTTTATAAGTCGGATAAAATTACTTTATTTAAGATTGTGATAAAGTTCAATTAATTTTTATTAAATAATATTACGATTACAATACAATAATTTGATTGGATTATTTATTATAATTTCTTGTAATTGTGCGTAGAATCGATATGCATAGAATACAATAAAATGGGCAGAAGTCCGCACTTAGTAAGTAATGAGGATTTGAAGAATTGAACCTGTGTAACTAATACAAATATGTAACCTTTCAGGTCTTTGCGCAAGCATATACTTGGTATTTCTTCCCACCACAATTTATATTATCAATGATTGCTCCATTCTTCAAGACTCATTCATTTTTGTAACAATTATTAAATTTTCGATAATGTTTCCCAAGTGTGAAGTGAACTTAACTATGTAAATAAAACGGAAACTTATCTTTTTTAATGAATTGGGCAATGTAAAAGCTAAAACTAACGTTAATAATGTAAATAATTTTAGTAAAATATTTAAAAATCAGTTTAAAATGGCCTAAAATTTTACTAGTGATGTTTACTCCATCTTTCAAGACTCGATATTTTTTGTAATAATAGTTATATTTTCTAAATTTTTTCCAATGTGAAATGAACATATGTGTATAAATAAAATGGATAAATATAGTTTTGTTAATTAAATGTCCAATGTCGTAGTAATAGCTAATTTCAGTTCACGTTCGGTATTCCTAATATAAATTAATAAAAAATTATAATAAGTTACATTAATAATAATAATAAAATTAACAACAAAACATTTAAAAGCTTCCCGATATAATATGAATACGTTACTGTGTATCAAATATGTTGCACTTTAATTCAGTAAAGTATATTTTGTTTGGTATCATTTTTCTTGTAATGGTGCGTAGAATAGATATCTAAATAATATTTTAAAGTAAAATGTCATTTTAAATATCTCTAAGTATCATCGAACAAGTCCACTACCTGCTCAGCCGATCAACCATTATACCTGCTGTTTGACCTAGACAGGACGTCAGCGTTAACTTTGTTCTAATTTTACATCTCTGGATTGTACGTTTCCGTCAAACGTGCAGCATTACGTCCGTTGCTGACGGACAACGCTTTCCTAGGAAACCATAGCTTTTACGAACAAATACATCTACTCGGGCAATGGCGGCGCGGAAAAGGAGACGACAGCTGACACTTGGGCCATAAAACCTGGAATCAGCGTCTTGGCTCGGGAGTTTCCCAAAATTGTGTGAGAATCGGCACCGGGTGGCATCTTTTCTCCAAATGTAACCAGGGATATTATTGGAGGAGATTTGTGGCGACATCAGATTGGTAGAGAAACAGATTGATACAAAGTGAATTAAAGAGATTGGTGGTAGAGAATGGAATGAACAGATTATTTGAGAGATGTAAAAATAAATCTCCATCAAAAATAGAAAGAAACAAAAGAAGAGAAGAAAAATCCATATCAAAAGGATAAACGAAAATCTCGCAGGAAGAAAAAGGAACACAAGTAAATTAACATGAGCCAATTAATAGTAATCAAATCAATCCCACTATAATTTACAAAAATATCTAAATAAATGTCAGACTTACTAAGGTTAAGGATCCATTGAATCTAAATAGATGTCTAAGACATGTAGTGAAAAACCTGCATGAAAATGGCAAAAACATAATCTTTCCTTTCCCCGAAGCGGTGGACAGACTACAAATAAAAATAGCAAGACCTGAAGAACTATGGGAAATAATAAAAGAGACATTTAAAAGAAGGGAGGAAGACATTATCCTGGAGGGCTTGTACGAGGACTATGTAATAATATACGGGGGAAATGCGTTCGATCCAAGTAAAACTGGATCAAATGCATTTTGTATTTCCCATATTCCATGAACAAAAAAGATGAAAATGATAGTAATATAATCAAAATTGCTCAAATTAATGGTATGCGTAGCTCCTTGGTCTTGCATGACTGGTTGACGAAATGCACTACGATATTGTATGTATACAAGAGCCGTATGTAAAACAAGGACACCTACCTGGTATGCCTACTACAGCTAAAATAGTGCTGCAGGGTGACAGTCCAGCGGCAGCAATCATAGTGTTCTCAATGGATTTAAGTGTGATGAAAATAAGACAGCTTTGCGATGAGCTTATGATATGTGTAGAGTTATTAACATAATGTTGGTCAATTTATATTTTCAGTTGAGGGAAACCATAGAACCCTATTTAGACCGAATCAAAAATTTAACACGAACATATCCACATTTACCCATTGTGTACATTATGGATGCTAACGCTAAATCTGAGCTATGGCACAGCCGCACAACAGATGAGAGAGGCGAAGCACTCTCAGATCTACTACAAGAGATACAACTAGAAATAGTAAATGCTCCAAATAGTCCCTTCAAATTTGAGAACAGTGCGGGGGCTAAATCAAATATTGACGTCACAATAGTCAATAAAAATGCAATTGGTATGGTGGAAAACTGGATTGTATGTAAAAACTGCACAACCAGTGATCATAACCTGATTCAGTTCAAAATACGGAAAAGCACATACCAAAGAGAAGAAGTGGTGTCAAGCGCAGAAAAATACAATATACATCATGCAGATTGGACCAGGTTCTTAAATGACTTCCTCCCTCCCGAAATTCCGAATTTAGAAGATAATATTGCCATTAAGGCAAGGAAACTGGTAGAAGCTATCAAACATGCGGCTAAGGGAGCAATTAAAATTCTTAAGAGCAGGACATCACAATGTCAAGGATACTGGTGCGAAGAACTGCAAACTCTCAGGAGGAAAATGAGGAAAGCCAGATTGGCCTATCAACAATAAAAAAAATAAATGCAAAAATTCAGAACTAGAAAGGCAGAATACAAAAGAAGAATCTTCGAGCTAAAAAATTAAAAATGGAATATATTTTTTGAACAAAATTTAGTGATTGATCCCTGGGGAAAGCCGTACAAACTGCTTGCAAAATAGATAGGTCATCCCCAAAACCTCTCCACAATGATGGATGAGAATGGTGTCATGACTAAAGATCATCTGCGGAGCTACTTCTGAGAAAATTGTTACCAAATGATGTGTCAGGTTCGGAAAACGAAGACCTGATAATGAAAATAAGAATAAGTGAAGAAAATAATTATAACAAGTTAGTCGTACAACCATTCTCAGAACGTGAAGTTGAAATCATCATACGAGGATTGAAAAGAAAGAAATCACCAGGACCGGATGGCATAGTTAATGAAATGGTTCAGGCACTTTCCACCAGGCTGGTGCCCTACCTGTGTGAACTAGCTAATAACTGTTTAGCGCAGGAATGGTTCCCGGTCTGTTGGAAGGAGTCGGAACTAATGATAATATAATAATATAATGATGAAGAAAGCGAAGAGATTAATCCAAAAAAATATAGACCAATCTGTCAACTGAACACCCTAGGATAAGTATTAGAAAAATTAATGTGAAAAAGACTGCAAAAACTGAGAAACATGAGAGATGTATGTGACAGTCAGTACGGCTTTCTAAAGGGACGATCTACAGAAGATGCAACAGAGTTCTGAAGGTCTCAGCAAGCTCTGCCAGAAAATATATGATTGGCATAGCAATCGACATATCAAGGGCTTTCGACAATCTGTGGTGGCCTGCCCTGTTATGTAGGTTAAAAGACTTAAATTGTCCGGTGACATTGTACAAAATGATTAATGATTACTGCTCAGGTAGTGAAGTCACACTACGCTGTCCAAATGACAAATTACAGAAAATAACAACAAAAGGATGCCCTCAAGGATCGGTATGAGGACCATTATTTTGGGACCTCTGTAGGAAATTCTACTTGAGCAAATGAACCAAGAAGATACCACAGATGTAGTCGCTTACGCTGACGATATTATGTTGATAGTAGAAGCTGAGAACAGCGGAGCTATAGCAAAAAATAAGAGAATCCCTCCGGCACGTTGAAATATGTTGCTTGAGTAACAAACGAATGATATCGGAGAATAAAACATTTTTGCAGCACATAAATATTGCTTAAGATAAAAGTATTAAAGTAATGAATAAGATAACAAGATTGGCAACATATAATTACAAAGTTCCATTAAAAATTTTCAAAATTTATCATGATACAATAATGGCAGCAGTTGCCGGATACGTATCCAGCGTGTGGGCCCGTAGACTAAAATTAGTAATACCTTCTCAGAAGGTCCAACAAACTCTTTTAGTAAGAGATAAACGACAGAATAATAGATGTATGTCATGAAAGATGGGATAATTTGGAAAAGGGAAGAAGAGTTTATAGCTTACTTCCAAATACAAGGGAAAGATTAGGAATGGGATATCTTGAGCCAGTGAGGGGGCTCATGCACTTCCTCTCCGGACATGGACCATATGGCTGTACGTGGCTCGTATCGGCAGAAAGAACAACAACCTATGCTATTGTGGTGAAATTGGAACACCTGAACACACGCTTTTGGATTGCCAATTAATAGAACTAGACCAAGATAAAAGAGATATCTTAAGAAGAAAAACACTAAGGGAGATTATGCAGGATATAAACCTAATATCGAGTTTGGAAGAATTAACACTCAAAATATCAGAGATAGAACATGATAAATATAAAACACAAAGAATATAGGAATATAAACAAAGAGCCACTGTTAATAGTTACTACTTAGTGAGTCAAAAATGAGAAGCATGTCATGGTGTCAACAGGTGCATTCATCATAAAAGGATAAAAAAAAATTAAAAAGTGCCTCAATTACATCATCCTGGAACCGGATGGTACAAACAGAAATCATTGTTATTGAAAAAATCTAATAAAAACTAGAAATAAAAAAGCAGTTTGCAGCTCTCACTTCGTGAAATCATGAAGTATGGGCTGCTACCGGGGTGCAGCCATCCACCTTTATCAAGGAAAAAGGCTACGCTTGACTAGGAGTGCCAGCGCTACCGTTAAGGTTGAACCCGGCCAGTCGTAGGGGAGTACTCGCTTCCATCGGGGTAGCGCGAGGCCCTTACTGGCTGAAAGCGCGGCACGTGGTCGACCTGAGCCTTCAGCGAAAAATACAGGTAGACAGGGGTGAGCTTTAGCCCAGCTGTCGCTATACCAGGCGGCAGCCCTGCTCACAATTGGGTTGGACTCTGTCGGGCAGTTGTATGCGCTCAAAAACCCACGGTGGCGGTGCTAGCAAGTCGGTGCCTGGGTATGTGTAACCTAAGAGTAGGGGACGGACCAGGCCCGGCAATTGAAGCCACCAGCCCTTGGGTAAGGCAGCGGCCCCGAGGGCACTCTAGCCGTTGCGGGCGGAGTGCATTTCCAACAGGTCAAAAACTCGGGCGTGGGAGCCGTACGCAACCCGAGCAACAAATTCCGCAACTCGCGAGCCGGTCGGGTGGAGAAGTGTCGCGGAACAATTCTTGGCTAACTCAACTCGGGCGGATTTACAGATGCATAAGCACATTCGGGGTTCTGTACACCAATTTATGCGCGTTCCCCCCGTAAAGGCAGCTTGGCATACACGGGGTCAGGTGCTGGTCCCATCCAGTGTTCCTGTTATCATAACTACCAACAACTGTACCAACATTCACTTTTTAAATGTCCAGTGCGTTTACATATAAAGCACCGCAATTTTGGTTTTGATTTAATTTCACTTTCACTTTTGTTTACGTTGTTTAGTTTCTTCTTTTATACTTGGTACTTTTGTTTACAAACATTGCGTTCGGTGTTATATCTACTGCATTATTCGTTCTGGTGTCCGATTCCTCTATGATCTTTGCACGAATATGGTCACGTATGTCGCCATTTTTTGAAGCATGAGTTTCTTCAAAAGTGTAGCCTTCCTAGCGGGACCTTGCGACTGATAAATATCACGATGTTTCGTCCACACGCCATGCGATGTCTCACAATTTTAATTCACTGGGAGAAATTGACAGAATAATATCTACTCTAGCCTTTTCATTGCCTTTCTCCCACTGTTGAATCGTTGCATCATTCGCACCTTCGATTGTCGGTTCCGGCTTCACTTTTGTTCAGTTAACGAAATCCCACGGTTCACTTAACACTAGCACAGCTTGCATTTGCAGCTTCCATGTGTCATAGTGTGTTTGTTTAATAGTTCAATTCTTGTGTTATACATGTTCAGATGTCGCGAATTTGCGAAAGACAACTCTTGGTTATTTCGTCAAATTACACAGTTTCACTTTTAACCTGCTCTCTATATTTTGTCATCTTAATCTGGGCATCATGACCTGGGCACCTTAACCTGTTAGCAGGATTTGCGTAGTGTAGCAGAAATACGTACACGGAATTCATGTAATAACATTATTTATTTACGAAACAGTTAGCATACGTTCTACAAAGACGGCGGCACAATCGAGACTTCCTTACGTTATAACGTAACAGTTATGAATAACCTGTTACCACAATATAACTGTTACCGAAATAAACTGTTACTGAGAATACTATGTTAATTTAGTATCACCCAACTTATGCTCGTAACGCAATTGTTTACTTCACCACTGGCAGACGGCGAACTTAAGAAGCGCCATGTCGGAAGAGTAGAGCACAGTGCGCTTCTAGCCGGCCAAAATATATTAATTTGAGCGGAACCTGTTACGACATAACAGCGTTACATGACAGAACGGTTTAGCGGACCCTGTTACTGGGTAACAGTTGCATGTTAACAGGTTATAAAACGTTACCCAGGCAGCTGTTACTCCACGGACGACTCGTGAAAGTAATTGATAAATTTCTGTCTTTAATTATGGTCAATGTTCTTACAATTTAATGTGACTATATAATCTTGAAGAAATAAAATTAACATGTATCATGAATTAACTTAAACTATTATCAATATAATAGAATAAGCTAGCCATACTTTCTTCACAGAATATTTTCTTTTTTTTAGTAAATCAATAATGTGTCAATATCTTGAATAATAAATATATACAGACAATTTTTCCACTGATGATCGTCGTGGAGGGGAAAATGTTTGAAGCATAGTAAGGAGCAAACAAATAACGCTGCGAAGAAGTTCGGGGTTCGTTGCCCATGGAAAGAAGTCCTCAGAGAATAAATGTAGCATGAAGCCTTTTTCAAGAACTCTGGTATCGAGACGCTTGGCAAGTCTCTGTGCAAAATTTGCAAGCTTGGGGTGAAAGTGAAAGATGTTTTCTGTTGAGTCTGTCTGCAAGGCGTGTTTTACTCTTTTCTGTGCAGAATGTTGGTATATTTTATATCATTCCAAAAAATAAATTAGATAATTCAATCCAAATTTTCAATAATTTTCACCAAAATTTATATTTTACCAATTAATTAGAACTTAAGCACTCTATTCATTTCATAGATGTTATGATGACGGTTTCAAATGAAATTATTACCAATTAGTATAATTCATGATACATGTTAATTTTATTTCTTCAAGATTATATATTCATATTAAATTGTAATAGGATTTACCATAATTGCAGACAGAAATTTATCAATTACTTCTGCACGAGTCATCCGTGGTGTAACAGCTTCTTGGGTAACGTTTTATAACCTGTTAACATGGTAACTATTACCCATTAATAGACGCCGATAAACCGTTCTGTTATATAACGCTGTTACGTCGTAACCTGTTACCCAGTAACAGGGTCCGCTAAACAGTTCTGTTACACGTAACAGGTCCGCTCAACCTGTTATATTTAGTTCCACACTGGTCCGCTAGGGGCGCTCCAATCTGGCTGTCTGCTCGACACAGGACCTTGACGAATTGAATTTAACAGGTTATAAAACGTTAGAGTTCTTCAAGAAGGGCGTATTTAAAGTTTTAAATAAAGTATTCATGTCAAAAGTAATATAATGTCGCTTTAAGATAATTAAATACCATTTCAATGCATTTCCTATATGATCAATATTATGTAATCTTCAAGGAATAGAATTAAAATATTTCAAGAATAAACTTAAACTTTTATTAATATTTTAGCATAAGTTTGTCATAATTTCTTCCCATATTTTCTTTCAGTAACTCAATTATCTGACATTATCTTCAATTATAAATAAATTAAGTTTTACTTGATTTATTTACTTTTACTGTTATTTAATTAGAACTAAAAGCTTCAAACGTCATTTTTTAATTTTATATTAATGATTATATTTATCTTTGTTAATTTTCTTTTCCCTCCTTATCGTGAATACATATTATATTGTGATGATTAAACAATGTTCAGAGTATATTCCTTGTAAAGTAAAAGTAATTATCTAGTACGAACGGCACACAAGGGAGATTATAAAGAGCGCTGTTAAGAAGTTCATATCACCATGTACTGAAATCTCTCCTTATTAAAATAACATGTTACTAAAATAACCTGTTACTGGAACCTGTTATTACCTGGTAACGGTTACGGAGTAATATGTTACCTGGAAATAACTGTTTAGCGCATCACTATCTAACGTAATCCGTCTGACAGTGTTGCCAAGTCGACACTTTGAGTCGCTCAAATATTATCTCTGACAGATAAGAACGTATTACGTTTTTTATTATAAAAATCAAAACTAGCCCCAATTGGGGCTCATGGTAAATAGTATGTATTGTAGTCGGTATATGGAACAAAATTTTCGTTTGTATTTCAGTGTCATTATGGGCAGCAAAAGATTTTTTATCATTAAAGGATCTAGAGAACTACATAGATGAATATGATTTTGACGATACCGAAGAGCCAAGAGATTGTGTGGATATAGTTTTTTTGTCGCCTGATGATGTGGATGGTTTTTCATACGAAGATTTGGACGAAAATATATTGGAAGATACTGTTCCCAATTATGGTCCAGGGCCCATTGAAATACACGTTATTCCACCGAATGAAGCTTCGAAAAAGAAGAATGAAGAAAGGTAAAATATCATCTAATTGGCAAAAGGAGAGAGCATAATTTACTGCTTATGATTATAACATTGATGAATGCATGCGGCGTAGATTGAATAAGATCACCAAAGTGAAGAGGAATTCCCCCGTTGAAGTATTTGAACTTCTCTTTGATGATGATATTCAATATGCAATTGTAAGGAACTGTGTGCTATATTCTGCTCAAAATATCCCACATCAATTTACTTTCTCTAAAGAGTGTCTGAAAATGTTAGGCATTGTCTTGCTGACAGGATACCATTCTCTACCACAGACACAGTACTGGTCAGAAACGGAAGATCTGCCATTGTTGGACTTCACAAGAGCCTGTCTGACAATACACTCAGTGTCGGACCCAAAGATTTCGGGTCGCCCTTCTTATAGCATCAGTGCACAAAATCGTGTTCATGATGCTGTGAGGACGGATTTAACATCGTAATTTTTTAGAAAGCACTATGGAAGGAAAACAACGTAAATGTGCGATTTATAAAAATAATGTCAGATAACAATGTATGAAATGTGATGTAGGATTACATGTGGAATGTGTAAAAGAGTGACATAGCATGTAATTTTATATATTTAATTTATTATTATTATTCATATGTCATTATATCCCACATTCGAGCCTTTGCCTACCAGGTCAACTGCGGACTGTCATCTAACATTACACATTCCGAATATGGAGTGACACGTGGTCAGCGTATCGACTCTCCATCTTCCAGTTTCAAAGACCATGACAACACGAACATCCGAGCCGATGCCAGGATTCGAACCCGGGACCTCTGGCTTGTGAGGCTGCAACACTAGACACTACACCACAGGAAATCGGCTATTGAATTTGTTATTAGTTAATAATTATTTTATTTTGTTTAAGTACAAACATACAGTCTTATATCATATAATAAAAATATAATATAGTACAAAATTATGACACGCCATTAACAGTTGGCACCAAATGGGAATCATGAAAAATTTCAACAAAATGTCAGATTTTTTATTTTAATTCGAAAAGTTTCGTGTCTTATTTTTATCGTAAAACCAAAGATAATACGGAAGGAAAAATGAAAAATATAATTTGGTAAAAAACGGATAAAATAAATAAATGTTCTCAACAATGTTTGCTTTCTTTGGATTATTATGTTTTATTTATATAAAAACTTTTTCGAATTGATTTTCAGTTGGTTACAATAATGATATAATATATACATTAAATAGTCAATACAAGATATGCATATAATACATATAATTAACATGTCGGCATGTGGGGTAGGTTATTCCATTAGCAGAATGGGTTTGGTTTATTTATTTATTTTTGTGAGTACCTGAGAGGCATACGACGTGGGTGGATGAACTGATTTTTGGAGTATATATGACGATGTGGTCTGCAGACATGATGGGGAGGTGTGTTAGGGTGTGCCTGAATGTTCAGGGGGAAGGGTGACGGAAATTGGGAGTTTTATTTTGAGCCGATGGAAGCGTAGAGATGACCGAGGATTGTCATGGAATTGCTGGGTGGTTGAGGCCGCTTTTAATGGATTTACTTAGGGAAGTTTGATGTTATGGTGGATGACTGAATTTCTAATGTACCAGGGAGAGTTTGTAATGGGCATAGGATTACGTTTTGTTTGGTTTGAATTTTGGCTGTTGTTCCCCATATGGACGAGACATAGGACCAGGTGGGTTGTATTATGGAGAGGTATATGAGGCGTTTTGTGCTGATGTTAACAGGGGATTTTCTGTTTAGGAGGGGATATAGCGTTCTGAATTTATGGTTGATTTTGAAGAAAAGAAGATTAATATGAGGTTTCCAGGAACGTTTTGAATCAAACATGACTCCGAGGTAGGTGTCTTCTGTTTTTGTAGGGATTAATGAATTGTTTAAATAGAGGTGGACTTGGGGAGGAGGGTTTTTTGTTAGTGTGAATGGGACGGTTATGATTTGGTGGGGTTGATGATTCTGATTCGCAATATTTTTTCGACCACTGGTCTAGGTTGTTGAGCACTGATTGGAGTGATTGGAAATTGAAGATGAGAGAGGAGTTTTCATAGGAGATGGCTATGTCGTCTACGAAAAAGATTGGGCTGGTGTTTGGATGTTGTGGGATATCGTGGGAGAAGATGTCGGATGGGAAGGGGGCAATGACACTTCCTTGGTGGACGCTCGCCGCGATTGAGTGTGGTTAGGAGAGGTGGTTATATATTTTGACTGAGAAGGTTCTGTTAGAAAGGTAGTTTAGGAGTATTTTGTAGTGGGTGTCATTTAGGAAGTCTTTAATTTTGGATAGTAGGGAAGGGTGGTGGATTTTATCAAAAGCTTTTTCGATGTCAATAAAGGTGGTGATGAGGGATTTGCGTAGTTCTATATTTCATGGGGGCAAGAGTGTTTTGGGCGATAATTTGGATTAATTTGAAAATCATGCATGTAGGTTTACAAACACTAACACGACATCACGAGAAAAGACAATCAGCACCGTTTATATTCAATACGCTATTCCTTTTTGAGATCTCAGTATAGTACTGTAAGAAGTCACGGTAAAAGAGTAATGCTTTGAAGTGCGTTAATGTTTATAGCTGCTTTATTTTATAATTCAATAATCTAATTTTGAGGTGGAATAATTTGTAGAATCGAAATAATTTTAATGGACTACAAAGATATAACTGTAAGAGTAAAATTGCGTTGCGCTGTAACTGTTTCGTCTTCATATCTAATTTACTGGTGCTGTAATCTTGTTAGCAGCATTTGCTGGAGAGATCTCCATAAAAAAAGAGCCTTTCTCGGCTGAGCGTTCACGTGGCCCTTTGTGCCACGCTGCGTACCGTCCGTTAACGATTCATACCAAGGCGAGAAGATGGCGCTACTCAGACGCCTTCACTTCAGCCGACAAAGACGCCCTTTGCCTTCTCGCAAAGGATGGTTATCACGGACACTCGATGCAGTAACGCCTCGCAGGAATAGATGAAGCCGTATTTTACATTAATCGGAAACATTACATCAGAGGCTCTCGAATACCTAGCCTTAAAGAACGCTATGATTTCTAGTAGTTAATTGCAACAATATTACATATTTAATTAATTATATTATTAGAGACACTTTCGACAGATATACTAACAAAATTATCGCTTTCGCTATAATGTCCTCACTCTGAAAATACTTATGCAAGTAACTTTTTGTTTTTGATAATGATAAATTCCCGTCCTTAGAAGATGGCTTCTATACAGGATGTACAGAATATGATAATATTATTATTATGAGCTTCAGTATCATACGATGGGCTATTGCCGTCAAGTTTAACATATTATTAATTTGAGAAGAGTAGGATAGCACAGGCAAGGAAGGCTTTGGCAAGAAAAAGAGGAATTTAATTACGGGTAATATAAGAGTGAATGTGGACGGTAGGAGTTTCAGACAGGAAACAAATAAAAGCTTTCGAAATGTGGTACTATATGGCAATGATAAAAATCAGATGAGTGAATAGCGTAACTAACTAGGAAGTAGATTATGTAAAGGGAGAACAATTTGAAGAACTTGACCAGGAGAAGTGATAAATTAAGAGGTTACGTTTTCGACAAGAGGGTATTGTAAAATTAGCATTAGATGGAAGTGTGTGGGGTAAGAACAGAAGACTGAGGTGAAGGATGGAATACTCTAAGCGTATTTGGGAGTATGTGCAGAAAGGAAAAGAAAAGAAGCGTTTCGAATAATCATCATTCTCAAACCGGGTAAAGCACTCTGCCAAGTGGAATCATATCGATAATATTACATTAACAAAATAACAAGTGCTCGGATTTGATGCGGCATGAAACCAAACAGTTGAAGTAGTTAGCCAACAACTTTTTTTATATTCTGTTTCCACACAATTTACTTGCAACTCAATTACTGATCGATAAATATTTGATTTTTACAAAATTGTTATTGTAATTTAAATACGACGCCACAGATTCACAGAGTTACAGCCATTATCGAACACGCCTTGTGATCACGCTGCATTGACATCAGTGTCACCACATCGAAGAGATTCGATATAATTTTAAGTGCCCTACCATTTTCATTTAATTCATTTGTGGCATCAATATCGCTATTAAACCACCCTTCTGTTTAATAAATGTTAAATTTTGATTAATATATCTCAATATTTTCCTATTAAATATATATTTTCTCCCGTCGTTGTTGTGGTATTCACTCCTAAGACTGGTCATCTTGCGCAGGCCTTTACATTTCCGCATAACTACCACATCCCACATCTTCCCTAATCTGTTAAGGGTATTCCATACTTCGCCTCCCTCTCCTGTTCTTACCCCACACACTTCCTCTAATGCTAATTTTACAAAACACTCGTGTCTTAAAATAAGACCTATTAATCTATCCCTTCTCTTCCTCATCGTCATTCGTATATTTCGCTCTTCCTTTTATTCTTAGAACTTCATCGTTAGTGATTCTATCCACCCATCTGATTTTCAGCACCATGTTCGAAACGCTTCTTTTCTTTTCCTTTCTGCAACTTCTACCGTCCACGTTTCGCACCCATATAATGCCACACTCCGTACAAACATTTTATCATGATTTCCTAACATTCACACTTATTTTACCCGTAATTAAATTCGTCTTTTTTTACGAAAGCCTTCTTGTCTGTGCTATCCTACTCTTTATGTCTACTATATTTCTACTATTCCTCGTTATTACACTTCCCAAGTAGCAGTATTCCTTAATTTCCTTCAAAATATCCCTTTGTTATTCCACTGTTTCCCATATGATTCCTTTTCCGTGTTCCGTTTATATTTCTTCATTGGTTGTTATATATATATATATGTAATATACTTTTTTGTGTGTAAAACATTTATTAATTTAAAGTACAAATATGATCAAATTTTTAAATAATTTGTTATTAATTTAAGGAAGACACGGCTTACTCTCAGGATTTTGGGTCTCTCCAAGAGATGAGTATGCATGACTGAAAATAGAAAAAAAACATTGAATTTTATTTATCGCAGATAAACAATGAGCAAGTTTCAATCACAATTTTTTTATACGCTTACCCCACAAATACTGGCCAACAAACCTCCACCTCATCGAATGTTTGTGTGCGTCTCTCTGCGTCTTGTCTGGATTCGACCACTCCTGCACACGTCCGTCCACTCGCCTGCCTTCTGAGGTCGAGCCAAGGTCTCATCCTCTCCTTGTTTCACTTCTCCTTCTGGGGTCTGATAATCTACTCTCTGTTATCTGCTCTCTTGGATAATCTGCTCTCATGGTTCACCTCGCCTTTGCCTTCTGCGCTCTGTTCCACTCGCCTCCCTTCTGGGTACCTGATCCACGTCCTCACTCCTCTCCTCCCCTACGCCTCCCTTCTCGGGTTCCTGATCCTTCTCGCCTGCCTGTCTGCCGTCTTGGTTCACAATCGCCTCCTCTGGGGTCTGCTCCACGTCCTCTCCCTCCTCTCCTCCACTCGCCTCCCATCGCTGGGGTCCAGATCTCTCGCCGTTCCCTCTGCGCTCTGCTCCACTCGCCTGTCTTCTCGGTATGATCACAGAGCACCCAACGCTTCCCTTTTAAACCTTCCGACGGGAATCCCCCTATTTTTCATACATTTCGGGGTTACCCCGCCCTCATTTTTCCCGCGTGGGTTCACCACGTCCATTTTTTTATACAGGCAAGGTGGGCCTCCCCCGCGGGGAAACACCATCTTTCGGCCGACTAGCCATTGTTGTTGGTCGAACTGCGCCTCATAACGCCACAACCTTACAAAATCCCCCTTTTTATCACAATATATATATATAT
This sequence comes from Eucriotettix oculatus, assembly GCA_034510155.1. Lineage (NCBI taxonomy): Eukaryota > Metazoa > Arthropoda > Insecta > Orthoptera > Tetrigidae > Eucriotettix > Eucriotettix oculatus. The sequence continues at coordinate 258,866,709 of CM067376.1, read as the reverse complement.
ATATATGTTTAGAAGCATGGGAGACAGGCTGCACCATTGTCTTACTTAATTATTGATTTATCCCAATAATTAAATATTATTAATTGACGCCAAACAGGGAGCATGAAATAATTAATTATTACAAACGGCTTAGATCAGTGGGTCAGAATTGATTACATGTTACAATAGAAATTATAATCATTGTTGGATAAATTTAATCATTTTAGTTTTCTCGAATGTGTAAGAATGTTATTATTCATGTGTATAAATAAAAGGCAATATTTGCTTTCTTTTTGGATAGCAGGTTCCATAAGGGTAATCCTGAAACCAACTACTGTCCTTTAATAGGGAATTTAAAAGGGGAGATGGGGAAGGTAGAGCAAGGTAGCCAAGGGTTGACTAAGGTCCCTGGGTTATAGTTTAAGGATTCTACCCTGTATTTCACCTAAAGGTGATGCTGGAAAACGCCTAGAAAACCTGCATCAAGTAGTTAGGGCTATTGGGAACTACTCCTACGCCGTTTTAATGACGGGAGACTGGATTATTGTGGGAACTGTTTGTCCGTCTTCGTCATATTGGCGTCCATGGTCGTATAATCCTGTTCTCGTCTAGTTCTTGCTTCGTCGAATACTCGTCTCCTGTCCTTGCAGTATCTAACGACGTGTCCAGGACGACCACAGTGGAACACACATGTCTATTATCCTGTGTCCTCCAGACGTCTGTTTTTCTTGATAAATAGGTTGGCTCCTCCTCCCGTGCAACGACTTTAGCATAGGTGGGCTTCCCATTTGGAACGACCTTTCGCCAGGAGGAAGTCGGGGTAGAGATGGCGCCAAAACGCTTTCCACTTCCTCCCTGATGGTTTCTTGAATGACTTCTGGCTCTACCACGTCGTTTCGAAGGGATAGAGCACGCTGAACTTCTTCCCTTACTATCTGGCGGACGAGAGACGACAGATCATTCGCCTCTCCTACTGAGGCAATCGGTACTACGTTCGGAAGCCTCTCGAACTTTCGAAGAATTCGTTTCTGGTTTATCTCTTCCATGAACTGGCAGTGCTTGACGAACTCGTCTGTAGTTTTATAGGAGGGTCTGATATAAGTCCTCCACGACACCATTCATTAGAAGTGCCAGATTTTCGTCTTCCCCCATGGTTGGGCTAACCGTTCGGCACAATGCGAGAACGTTTTGAATATACGACTGGGCATACTCGCCACATTTCTGAGATCTGTATTTTAATTCTTCTGTGGCTGCCTAATATTACGCTCAGAATTAATAATGCCTGTTTGATCTGGGACTGAAAAGTTTCTCAAGTCGTCAACTTGTCTTCAACGTTTTGAACCCACTATCTTTGGGTTCCATCCAAGTAGAAAAAGGCGTCTGCCTGGGTCTTGTCCGGCGTCTCCTGTGAAGATGGCAGGGTTCCTTATCTGGAATCAGCATGATCGGTGAGCTTCTTTCCTGTCGATCCATCACAGTGTTGGTCGGTTTTGTATATGACACAAATTCCGTATACAAGCCTTGGAACCTCCTGCTTTGTCGAGGTCTAATAGGAGGCACTGTGTGTTTACTTTAGATGTTACCCAGCGCCTCCACTAGGGATGTCACGTTTCTGAAGGATCCAGCGATTCAATAACTCACACACGTAGAGGTTATAGACGTTTATTTAACGGCGAAGTGCTGTACAAAGATCGTAATGCGTAAGACTGACTCCGATTCGGAATCCAGTACAATTTATACATACATGGAATATTCCAGAAGCAGAACATTCTCGAAACAGAAAATACTAGAAATTGAAGGCAAAAAAAGTAAACAAATAAAATTGGTTGCGTTAGGTGGGACTAGAACTCGAGTCTATATTTTTGCAGACCACCTTGATACCGATCAGCAATCACTGCAGGTCCTATTATGTGGCAATATTAATTGGTTTTCTGACGTACATGAATGTTTGAATGAATTAAACTTTAAAGTTTCCAATCTGTTATTAGAACATCTACATGACTTGAAATCAATTCTTTTGCAAACTAGTAAAGACAAATCATGGGTTCAGAATACATTTTCTGTGATAGGTAAACCTGTTGTGGAAATCTAATTGATGAAATCAGTGAAAGAAAAAGCCAATGATCAGTCTTTGTGTGATTTCTGGGCGAGTTTGTGAGTAGAGTACCCCAATATTTCAAATCAAACTATTATTGTTTTACTTCCATGTTCTACAACTTATTTATGCGAAGCTGGAATTTCTTATAATGCTGCAAGGAAGTCAAAGTGCAGAAACAGGCTCGACGCCACACCATGTATTAGAATTCAGTTTACAAATATTGCGCCTGATATCAACAAAATAACAATTCAAGGACCCAAAATTATCAAAGTCACTAAGTACTTTATTTATTTTTATTAAATTACACGTCTATATGTTGTTTTACTTTTTACGACTAGGCATCACCCATCCTAAAACAAACCAAATGTTCCGTTACAATGTTCGATTTTACCAGTGTTCCATTGAAGAAAATGTTTGGGAAACCTTGTTCTAGACTTTTCGAAACGAGAAGTACCGTGCTCTAAATAAAAGATGGCGATGTGATCGGTGGACGATGATTGGATATTTTGATCATGTTACCAGGTCCCTGAAAGATGGCGATGGGGGCTGAAAATCGTTCCAGAGTCAGATGGTTGGTGGCGGCCAAGGAGGGTGGTCGATACACATTGCTGTAGCAGAAGGTGGGAAAACGGCATGAAGTATGATTGATTCACCTTGTAGAGGGTGAATTTTGTCAAGTGTAGAGAGGTCTCAGAGAAGCAAGGCCAGAGCGTACTGAGTTACTGGAAATTTTGTGTAATGGTAGTGTGACAAAATAAACGCCCTTGCTTAGTTTATCCGGGGGACAAGGACTGCCAAAGTACTGAAATTGGTATAATTAACTTTAATTTTTATCTACAGTATTGTACACCTTAATGACAACAATTTACAGGCATGATATGTATGAGATATTCGTTGTTCCGAATTTTGTAGCAGTATATTCAGTGTGTATTATGAACATCTAGACAGTGAAGTAATAGAGGAATGCAGAAAGGAGACGAGGACGACAGATAAGCTGCTTGATACGAGCTGTTCACCGAAGAGCAGCTGGCAGCATTGCGAACACGATTGGGAGATATAATATGAAATAGACGATTTGGGTATCGTTAAAGGCACATTACATCCTGTGAGGCTTGCTTACTTTCATATTTTGACGTCAAGACAATCTTTAATTATTTTATTGCTACTTCATCATTCTCAGAAATGTACCCAGATGTTCCCCTGTAATGAAGATAAATTCTCAAATTCTTAGTTATTCAACTGTTCAAATGCTTTATTGTTTTTAATTTGCTTGATTGAATTTGTATATATTTTTTCTTTATATTGAATGATTTGTTTCTTTTAATTTATTGAATTATTTTAATTTGTTCAAATAATATGTTTCATTAAATTTTGTGTCTTTTGTTCTATTCAATTTAATATTTTTATTTAAATCACTTTTAAAAATTATTTTCATCACTCTTTCTATGTATTTTACTGTATTTATATGCCTATTTAAGTTATCAGTAAATTCTTTGACTCAAGTAAAATATTGAATCATTACGTTGCTTATAACGTCATTAAGTAGGGGGCGTGAAAAGTTAAATTTGAAAAAAGTGACGGTCTCGTTAAGGGTTTAATTGCTTGTTGAAAAAGAGATTACTATCGAATTAAGTACTATAGCCGGATGTTGTAAATGAATTTCGGGGCATAGCCGTTTATCCAGCTAGTAAATATATATTTCTTAACAGAATAAAATGAATATATTCTTGTTTCCCTAAATATTAAATAGAACAAAGGCACTCGACATAAATAGCACCACTACGTGGGTCTATTTAGTAATATTAGGCATTAATAACGAACAGATTTTAGTTGTTTTTTAAAAAAAATTGTTGGAGAAGTATATGTATATTATGTACGTAATTATTAGTTTCAAGTACAGTTCAGTGGATGAAACATTAGTCATGCTATTTTGGGCTAATAATGGGATTTGTTTTAGGTAGATGTGCAACGTGGACTGTAAACTGGAATATTTTGCATTATATATTTTTTCAACATTTATTCAGTAAGAGATTAATTATATCTGCGTATGTATGAATTTCTTGTTTCTCTTACAGCGTATTTTGGGGGAATGAAAATTTTTTGTAAAACAGATTTGTGCTTTAGAACCGTGTACGATACTTTTTGGATATCGCTAATATTCAACGAATTGTTGAAGTAGTAATGAAGTAAGGCATAAAGTACGAATTTTATTCAATCAGTGGTGATACTCAACTGAATTGCGGCGCCAATCAGACGGCGATGAGTTACCCGAATCCTGCCATACAGGGGATTAGCGTACGTTTCCCTACTGAGGGCATAAGACCGTTTCTTCCTCTGCAAAGTCAGATGACCGCCTTGAAATTTGATTGGAGCAGGGGGGTCATATGATCTGGCTTCCACCCTCATGGTAGGGGTATGAGAAGAGTTGACCAGGAGATGAGCCGACGTGGGGAGAGATGTCAGTGGGGAAATGATTTTTGAGAAAGAGTCGGGTATGGAATTTTGAAGAAAAAGGGTGCGAGGAGAGTGTGGTAGTTGGGCCACGGTAGGCTAAAAGTAGAGTCTGGCCGTAGTATCAGAAAGAGAGTGCGGCGATAACAGTTGGCGCCAGTGAGAGAAGCTTGTCGGTAATCTCTTGAGACAAATTGAGAGAAAGAAAGAGGAGAAGGCAGCGTCAGGTGGATTCCCCGTCCATCGACAAAGACAAGGAAGGAGACCGGACTACTAGGAAGGACGACCGCAGGTGCCTACCCGTTCCGTCAAAGCATGACTACGAAATCAGTGACATTGGAACAAAATTCATGAAACATTCTTGCTGAACTACAACGCTCACATATTCATGAGCCAGAAATAGATTGAGTCCCTTTTAAATTAGACCGAGCTTGCATTTTAATTATTTTAAATGTTAAGTTAATATATTTGTACTAATTTAAATTAAAAATTAACATTCACCCCGTCTCCGTTATAAAGACTCGTGTGAATATCTCAGCATTGGTGATATTCGTTTTGCATATAGTTGCGTATAATTTGATAGAACCGTACAATAATATTTAATTTGTCTTTGCAGTGTAAACTGCAGTGTTTGAATGAAGTAGATACAGTTACGACAGTATATGAAATTACGAAGTAGGCCAACGACGGTTTTCAAACCAAATGAGAGGAATGCACGAAGGGATTATAAAGCAAATTAGCCAAATTTTCTAAACTATAACACGGAATTTTTAGCCAAAAATGCTACATTGATTGAGAACGAAGCGACTGTCATTAGAATTTTGATAAACTATGGAACGGGAAAATTTTACTGTCAAATATTCTCAGAGATGGAGAGATGCATTTCGAGCGAGCAGGAGTGAAACTATGCACAAAGGAGGAAAAACTAGAAAGAATAACTGAATAATTAGGTAATGACAAAAAAGAACTACGGATTACTGAGTTCTGATGATATGAGGCAGAAATCAAATTTAGAGATGGTGGATAATGGAAGTAATTTTTCTGAAAGAGAAGCTGTATTTCATAGCATATCGGTAATTTTAAAACAGGAAACATTCATAACGCTGAAGATATGGCTGCCGAGAATTTAAGTCACAGTTATCTCTTGTGCACACGTACATTTGAGAGTGGTGTTGAACAAAACAGGCATACATTTTAAATGTGTGATATCTGTTTAGGCAGAAAGACGAGCATATTGAGAAGGGTGGCAAGTCGAAGCCACGAATTTATTTGTTTTCAGAAAGAGTAATTTTTGGGACGAGATACGAAGTCGTCCATCTGGGCAGACGGCTGATACCAAATAGAGGCGTGGATGTGCCAGCACGTGGACGAGAACACAAGGCCCGTCCTGTACATAGCATATTGTGAAAGATAGCAAATAGGACAAATCAAACGAATAGCAGAGATGAAAGTGTGTAAGCCCAATAAGTTGAAAGCACCTGTGAAACTTCCTCATTTTTTATTATTCTACGTAAAATCTAAATTATTTCTTTTTCTTTTATTTGCAGTACCTGCAAACTTGATAATCGAGAGGCCCAAAATTCCCTGAGATAAAGAGATATTTGTACATATTGATTTTTGTAATATTTGTTTTAATATAGTTACTGTTCTTAAATTTGAACAGTATGTAAATTATTCAATTATCCTCTCCGGCATATTACAATATATATATATATATATATATATATATATATATATACATTTAAGTATAATAAACTTGTAAAATTTGAAGATTATTAAAAGTATATAGCATTACTAAATAGCTGATTATGTAAACACGTCGTCTAGCCAAGATCAGTTGTTTGCGGTAAAAAGATCAGAACTAGAAATATGCAGTATGCGTCCAATGGCTGCTTTCGGATCTGATACAGCGATCCTTGTGATGTCACTCGAAGACGGTCCAAATGAGTAAAAGAAAAGCCTTGAGAATACGTTGGCAATAAACACTTGTAATATTAATTTCTTAAGTGGGGTGACTTTAATTTATAATATAATTTTATATGATATATTAATTAATGGGAATATTTTATTGAAAAGAAAAGACTAAATTATCTTTAAAATACTGACTTTAATAGGTCTGACAAAATGCGAACTCATTCTAATTTTTTTTAAAAAACATGATACCCGCGAAGTACCTTCATCTGCATCCCGGTCTGCGTCGATGAATGATGGTGGCTGATGGCTGCATCGGGGGATGACCCGTCCGGGCTGGATCTCGTGGAACAATCTGGGGCAGACTCTTATATCTCGTTCCGGCGGCTACCAATTGAGTTTTAGATCAGCATTAGCCGGCCTCTCTATGTCAAATGTATTCCGTCTCCCAACAAATTCTCTCTGCCACAACTTCTCTCTGTCTCTCAACGCCTTATCTCTCCCGTCTTCCAACACTTTCACTCCCCGGTCTCACATCATCATCTGTCTAGCTTCTCTACATCAACTTCTCACGTTGGTTGGTGGGAGGCTACATAAATTTGAACCACCAATCAGTTGTTATCCTCTAATGGCTTGCTCTTTGACAATTGCAGCCAATAGGAAAATTTTCACCCCTCCCCCCCTCTGCTGGGCCTAAATACTTAATGTTTTGCGTTCATCTCTGAGATTTCAAATTCTCCATGGTACTTTCGTTTTTCGCCAGAAGCAGTCCCCTAATTTTTCGCGGCGATCCCTTTTTAAGGAATGGGATTTCTCTTTCACAAGCAAAGGAAGGGTCAATCTTTTGTTGCCTCCCATGCAGCTATGAAAACCAATGTACAGACTTGAAGGTTCAACTCGCGTATTTAATACATTACACACTACTCAAATCCAGGTGTAAATAAGCCGGTGAGTGAGGCAAGCTGGGGTCCTCCGTCAGTCTTCCTCAAATAAGTCTCCTATGCAAACCACACGCCTCAAAAACAATCGAAAAGCCGTGACGTCACACTACGCGGAGTAAACACGATCAAAAATCGATCAACATTAGACGTTTAGCAGGAATGTTGGAAATATTATTTGCGATTTTCCCCGGAAGGTCAGTACCAAAATTAAGCGCATTTTTATCGTTAAATAGTGTAACGTCTGCACGTTCCGCAAACGGCCGTTGATAAACAACAATGTGCTGTGGAGGTACAGTCGAAACAACGTATATGCATCAATTAACTGTAGAATATTTAGGCAACTATTTTACGTTGAATATAGTGTGCTTATGTCATTAAAGTTTTGGTTGCACAATTGTTTCATATAAACTAAAGGAATGGACATCAACCTGTTTCATTTATGTGGAACTTAAAAAATATATAATTAATGTAAAGAACGGTTAGTACAAACTATAATCATGTACAAATATATTTGTATACATATTATTATTAAGTATATTCGAAATTCGCTATTTTCAGCTTGCATGTGCTCAGTGTACTTTTCTGATAGTGCCGAAATACCATTGCGTCAAAACTACTGAATTACACATCAAAGAGTAGTTGAAATTCAAAACCAGAAGGTGCCTGGCATTTCTTGAAAGATAAAGGCAGTTAGACTTCCTGCAAGAACTGGCACAAATTAGTGGACGAACTGACACCACAATCGCGTAAACGTGCAACAGGTAATGTGACAGAAAATCAATTTCGTGCATTCAGAGCCATCCTGATGATTTAAAAGTAACAAAAACTCAATTACAAGATAAAATAAGAGCATGGAGAAAAATACTGGGATCTCTTTAGGGAGAAAGGAAAATTATAAGAGCAATTTAACAAGTTGTCGATAACTTCTGATGAAGATGAAAACAATGCCTTACTGACCACGGTAATACAATACATGAATTTCATGTAGTTCTCGTTGTTATATATTCCCCAATTGAGTATCAAAATTTATAAAGTAAAATATTCCGCAAAAAAAACCTATTACTATTTTTATTCACAGTATTCGTGTTGTAATAAAATAATAATCTATATTTGCCCAATAATTAATTTTTTCAACAAATTATTATAATATTTGCAATATATGTCGTGATGTGCTGGAATTGCACTCAAATGACGGCAGAATACACTGGAGATGTTCCCGCTAAAAGCCTATAACCGTCTCAACAATACATAACATTACAAAAATGTAAAATCGTCCCATTGTTAATAATGATATTTACGCCGGGGTAAATACAATCACTTTCCTGAAACAAGACACAAGATAAGACTTGAAATATTTGTGTTTTGAAAGAAACGAGAGATTTACGTCCGGAAATTACATCGGAATGTCGCAGTTTACGCAGTAAAGGCTTGTACTTGCATCCAGGATGACGTTATGCACAAAGGAGGCAGTGTCGTACCTTTATACTTATACCCGTTGCAATGTAAAGTATTAATAATACTACATCAGCAACTTACTTATATATTACTAACGGGTAATTTAAATGTGAATATTAGGAAATCGTTGCTAAAAATGTTCGTAAGGAGCGTGGCGTTATATGGGTGCGAAACGTGGACGATAGGAGTTGCAGACAGGAAAAAATAGAAGCTTTGAAATGTAGTGTTATAGGCGAATGCTGAAAATCAGATGGGTGGATAGAATCACAAACGAGGAATTTCTTAACAGAATAAGGGAAAACAGAACAATATGGAGGTCGTTGACTAAGAGAAGGGTTGGATTAACAGACCACGTTTTAAGACACGAGGGTCTTGTAAAATCATCAGCATTAGAGGGAAGTGTGTGGGGTAAGAACAGAAGAGGGAGACAAGGATGGAATACGCTAAGAAGATTAGGGAGGTTGTGCTACTTATGGGAAATGAAATTGCTTGCGGAAGTTAGTTTAGCATGGAGTCTTAGGACTGACTACCACAGCAACAACAACAGCAACAGTCTTACTAATTCTCTGCAACAAATTACCCGACCCACAATGTGCTACATTTCTCATTCCGTCTACTTACATGTAACAGTGATTAATTTTTAAAGACGAAAATGTTTAAAACGAACTAGGCAAAAATTTATGACACGGAAATATTTTCCTTGGAACATATTTTAAATAAAGAAAGTTAATTCTAGGAACAGTTGACGCATTTTGGCAACATTATGTGCGGCATCGTGCGGTTATTTTCTCAGTGACATAACAGTTTACGAAATACCGCCCCTTAAATGTATTTTCTTTGTAACAATCTGTAAGTAACTCAAAAAAAACCACAATACTAAAACAATAATCTTTTTATTAATTCGTCAAAAACATTAAAAACAGCAGCTGATGTGGCAAGTTCTCTGTGTCGTAACACGGAAATGCCCAGTTTCTAAGTTCTGTTTCGTATGTCAGTTTGTCGAACTTGACGGGTGGTGAAGAAGAGTGAAACGGAAAACCTTGCATGCGTACTTCTAATTCTACAGCAAAGTTGTATGTTGTTGCGGTATTCAGTCCTAAGACTGGTCTGATGCAACCCTCCATGCTAACCTATCTTGCGCAAGCCTTTTCATTTCCTTATAACTATCACAACTAACATCCTTCCTAATCTGCTTTTCGTATTCCATCCTTTCCCTCCCGCTTTTGTTCTTACCTCACACACTTTCCTTCAAATGCTAATTTTACAAGACCCTCGTGTCTTAAAACGTGGTCTATTAATCTATCCCTAGTCAACGTCCTCCATATTGTTCGGTTTTCCCCTATTCTGTTTATAACTTCCTCGTTTGTGATTCTATCCACTCATCTAATTATCAGCATTCCCCTATTGCACTACATTTCAAAGTCTTCTGTTCTTTTCCTTTCCCCAACTCCTACCGTCCACGTTTCGCGCCCATATAACGCCACAGTCCATACCAACATTTTTATCAACGATTTCCTAATATTCACACTTATATTACCCGTAAGTAAATCCCTCTTTTTCCTGAAATCCTTCGTTGCCTGTGCTATACTACTCTTAATGTCTACTATACTTCTACCATCCCTAGTTATTACGCTTGCCAAGTAGCAGAATTCCTTAACTTCCGTCAAAATATCCATTCACAATCTAACACCCTTTGTTATTTCACTGTTGTCCACACTACACTCATTTCCTTGGTTTTCCCTCTATTAATCCTCATATTGAACTCTTTCTCCAGGCATGCGATCATGCTATTTATTATGGTTTCCAAGTCTTCTGTTTAGGAGCTGGCTGCTTTAGCGGGCGCGGGCGATTGCATGCCCATTCATATTCAGAATGTTTCACGTTAGACAACTACTTAACTTTTATGTTAATCATTATATTGATTCCGACTTGTTTGCATATCAGACTAAATATTTAATGTATTTTGAGTTTTTGGTTTCTGATATGTAGTTGAGTGACTGGCACGGCGTAATTAATTGCCATATTAATGATATACTACGGAATTACTTTTTGGATTGTTATAATGAGCTTTTTACTGGCGATGTCTTCAGATGAACTGAAGAATGTCATATTAAGACTGATTGCATTTATGACCATCTTTATTCTGCAGTTTATATTAGAATTGGTAGAAGTGTCTATTAGTGAATCTTGAAAGTCAGTTCGTTAGCACTACCTACTCTGTTACTGTCTAAATACTGTGTAATTTCCGTTCTGACCCTTCACCCTGAGCACATAAAATCCTTTAATCCCTGGGCGGTCATCATTAAGACACAGAAAGCCCAGATATTCGTCTCTCTTGAGCTGGGATAAACTAAATACTCTCATGGAAGGAAGATAAATGATTCACATACTTATACTTTAAACTGTTGTTACTTCTTTCTGAATGTGAACAAAGTATTCTGCAGTTTTAAATGCATTATTTTATCACGTACGATACACAACAACTTCGCCTCAGTTTTCTCACTTTCTCTCTTGCAATGCACATGTCCGTAATATTATTATTTTCCTCCAAATGCCACGAGAATTGCCTTTCGAATATACTCGCTATTGTCTATAAAGTATAAATTCCAATGAATTTATTGTGCTTTAACGATAAAGCTCGTGATATTTTATATTATAGAGTTAATTAAAATTTAATAAAGTGAAATGAAAACGTAATGTTTTATTCGCTTCGCAGTTCATTTAACTGAACACTGCTCTGTTAGAAAGTTATATTTGATCTCTATTTAAAAGGATTGTGTGTTTATTTTGAACAATACTCAAACGTTTATTGTAATTCTAGAAATTGATGCGATGCCGTTGTTGGAAATAAAATCGTCTATAATCCACTGAGCTGTAAATTTCACGAGTTTTGACGCGTGCATGAGCGGCCCAGCTGCAGTTTTCTACCTACCACGCAGTTCTTTGTCATTACGACAGCTCATAAAAATGAATAGCGGGTCGCGATCCCATAAATTGCCTCCTGCTCTGCTCTGGTCGTAATTAATATCTTCCTGAAAACACAATGACCCCAACATTCGCACCAAAAATTAGATAATTGTCTTCTTAAATGCCCACAGATCAATTTATGCCTGAAAGAATCGATACTTGACCATTTTCATTGCACAATGAGGAACAGCAGGCAAGCGTATTTTTAAGAAATTATAAATCTTACTCTTTGTTAATATCCTCTATTTGAATTTATGAATGTGTGCGCAATTTTTTGAACAGGCGTCAGAAATCAAAGGAGAGCAGACTGAAGGAGGACATTAATTAAACAATTAGTTTCAATGTTTAAAATATTAAAAAATAGTATGTGTTGTCATTTTCGATATAAAACTTTATTTCAGGTCTAAAGACTTTTTTAATTAATCCATATTTTCCATCATACCTACTTCCAGGGTAAGACTTGACTGTTCTTAATGACTGTGGTTAAAACAGAATTCACCAAACTGTGACACGTAGTAGGCGGGTTAGTCCTATGATTAGCCTGCTTTAGCAGATATGTTAGGTTTTTCGTGTATGTGTAACTGAGCGGCATACGACATGGGTGGGCAGACGGTCAGCTGATTATTGAAGGATATGTGAGGATGTGGTAAGGTGGAAAAATATAATTTGGTAAAAAACGGGTAAAATACATAAATGTTCTCAACAATGTTTTGATTGCTTTCTTTAGATTACTATGTTTTATTTATATAAAAACTTTTTCGAATCGATTTTCAGATGGTTACAATAATGATATAGTATACACATTAAACAGTCAATACAAGATTAAAATAATACATATAATTAGCATGTCGGCATGTGGGGTAGGTTAATCCATAGATTAACCCACTTCAGCAGAATGGGTTTGGTTTATTTATTTATTTTTGTGAGTACCTGAGAGGCATACGACGTGGATGGATGAACTGATTTTTGGAGTATATATGACGATGTGGTCTGCAGACATGATGGTGAGGTGTGTTAGGGTGTGCCTGAATGTTCAGGGAGAAGAGTGACGGCAATTGGGAGTTTTATTTTGAGCCGATGGAAGCGTAGAGATGACCAAGGATTGTCATGGAATTGCTGGGTCGTGGGGTTTGGGTGGTTGAGGGGGCTTTTAATTACGGAGGTTATAGATTTAGAGATTACGGAGTTTACTTTGGGAAGTTTAATGTTATGATGGATGACGAATTTTCTAAGGTACCAGGGAGAGTTTGTAATTGTGCGTAGGATTATGTTTGGTTTGAATAGATTTTGGCTGCTGGGGTTGATGATTCTGATTCGCCATTGTTTGGGCCACTGCTCTAGGTTGTTGAGCACTGATTGGAGTGGTTGGAAATTAGAGATGAGAGAGGAGGTTTCATAGGAGATGGCTATGTCGTCTGCTAGTGTTAGGATGTTGTGGAATATCGTGGGAGAAGATGTATAGGAAGTGGGCAATGACATTTCCTTGGGGGACGCCCGCCACGATTGAGTGTGGTTGGGAGAGGTGGTTATTTATTTTGATAGAGAAGGTTCTGTTAGAAAGGTAATTTAGGAGTATTCTGAAGTGGGTGACATTTAGGAAGTCTTTAATTTTGGATAGTAGGGAAGGGTGGTGGATTTTGTCAAAAGCTTTTTCGATGTCATTAAAGGTGGTGATGAGGGATTTGTTTCGTTTATAAGGTTGGAGAGGCGGCATATTTTATGGAGGCATGAGTGTTTTGGTGAAAACCGTATTGTGTGTTTGAAATCAGGAAGGAGAGTTGATTGATTACGCGGTGGAGTAGTAGTTTATTGAACAATGTAGATAATTTAGAAAGGAGAGCAATTGGAAGGTATATTTCAGGGTGGGATTTTTGTTCGGTTCAAGTATCATTATTATGTTGGCGTGTTTACATTTGGTTTGACGAATCAGTGTAGGGTTGTTGGAGGATTTGTGAGGTAGTGTGGGTTTGACGATATTGGTATAGGATGTAGGGCTAGAGTTGTTTTGTAGGGTTTGGGTTGTTAGGGGTAAGATTTGTGGTTGTATTGAATAGGTTTTTTGTAGGATGATCGAAGGGATTTGAATATTGGTCAGCCTTTATAATTTGCTGTATGGTTACCATGGCAGTTTGTGCAAAGGGCAGAAGGACTTTTGGAATTGGGCATTTGTTTGGCGGGTGAGGGATGTCGCATCGAACGCAACGGGGTGGATTGAAGCAGTAGGTTTTTGTATGGCCGTAGCTTTGGCAACGGATTCATTAAGAGCTATATTAAGATATCCATTTACATTGTTAGAAAGCACTGTACATGTATTATAAATAATATTATTAATAAATACAATGAATGTACAAATATCAGAAATAGAAGAATTTAATAACAGTTCTTTTGGCAAACATAGAGAACAGAAAATACCAAATTCCAAGTCTTGTGCCAACAACTGTAGTTCAGAGTTATCTTTAAGCTATTACCCTCGTGTACCTGAACATCATTCTCGAGTATTGTAAATTGGTGTTACATTAAACTGGCGTAAATTAATTAATTTAACTGCGTCAAAGTTATTCCTTTTCGTCCCCTAAGCGATGGAGATTCTATCCTCATATCCATTTACCAACCGCTAGCCATGAATGTATGACGCTATAAAAAGAGCTCGAGTCATGTTGCGCTTGTAAAGTCCTTTGTCAAAAAATTGGCGTTTGGATTGCAAAAGGTGTGCCACTCCTGCTTTAAAATACGTGTAATCCAGAAAAATAGACGAATCATGTACAACATTACTTAAGAAAGCAATTTAGTAAGAAGTCAGTATAAAATACTTTACCCTCCGTTGAGCGCGCCTATTCTTGTAACGCCGTCAGGCGCACTAGGTCTAGTGGACCTACGGTTTGACTTTTACGTTTCTGAATATTATTATGAACAAATCATTATCAATTTACCTTCAGATAACTTATATATATATATATATATATTGCACTCATATATACACAATTCACACAACTAATGGAAATTTTGATTACTTAAAACTGTAATATAATTACTTTAATAAAGTTCTACTAAAAATAAAATTGCAAGGTTAAAACTACACAAAATTTGGTATTTTATATCTCCTAAAAATATTGAGACACTATTTTAGAAACCAAACATCAGTTCCAGGCCTGAAAGCTCAACACCTCAAGCGTGTTCAAGAGATTAATTATTAAAAATGCAATTAGAGCTTTATATTATTAAATTTTATTTTGACTTTAAGGCGCTGATTTATTTATTATATACATAATCATTATAAAGTAGGTAATTATAATTTTAATAAAAAAGTAAAAAATTCTGTGTTGTAGCAACTTTTTTTGAAGAGACGTCAAAACATTCTTGGCACATTATCATAGTATACAATCGCAAACACAAATGCTTACAGCATTTTTACAGCAATATTAAGTTTTACACTGTTGTTTAATTTCTTTGTATGGTCTACAGTGTGTTCTCTTACGACTTGGTAATTCCGTTATTGTTGCCTCTTCGTTATCTTCGGTTTCCGATTCACTCGACGATTCTGATATCATCTAACGGCACAACATTTTAGTCACAGATGTCGTCTTCTAAAATAAGACGAACCTCTCCTACATATATTATGCATTATTTAATTTATATACTTTTTTACTCATTTTGAAAACCTGTTCATTATCAAAAAAGTTATAAAAGAAAAAAAACTAATTTATTGTATCCACTTATAAAAATAAATATTTATGTAACAAATATAAAAATATTTAATGAATGTTCGTCACCAATTTCAAGGAAAAGAAACCTCAATAATCGTAACGTACTGCAGCAAAGCGAAGCAGAAAAATAATAACGCGAGTGGGCACAGTAGGCTCCATGTGCTTCTTTCTCAATCTCTCATCATTTTCCTAGAAACTACTTCCTCCTCTGGAATGTGATCTCGGCATCCGTCTGGGATGTCATAAAATATTATTCAAGTACCTAACCTGCCACAATAAGTTTAATTTTTGATAAAAACTCCTATTTTCTTTCATTCGAGTTTCCACTGTTAACACGGTAACCTTGGGAAAAAGAGCATCATGCTGCGTAGCCAGCAAACTATGCTTTAAAGTAGAGTTTTTCTTGTAAATATATTTATTTTTAAGTTTAATGTTGTAATATTAATTTTGATTAAATTTATTTCATGAGTACATGGTGTGTCATAATATTCGTTGCATATTTCATTTCTATATATTGTAGAAGATATTCATTTAATAATATAATACAAAATATTATTCGTATTCATGCCTTCAAGTCTGCAAAAATCGGATACGGGTTACCTATACTCTTGATCTGTTTATGCTCCAAAACGGCTTAACGGATTTTAATAAAAATTTCAGGAATTGAAACACGAACTTTAACTTCATTTCGATATCTTGCAGATTTCTGAAGATATTAATGTAAATATTTATAAATCCATTGAATTGCCTCGGGAAAGGCGGCGTGAAAATCAACTGCGAGTTATAAGTCGTAGTAGGTGTTCCTATACCGTTTATCCCACTTACTGTGTTATTATAAGCGTAATTTTGGCAGCTTAAGAGAGAGGGAGGGGCGGCGAATATTATCACTCCATCTATTTTTGCAGTAGGATTCGTGCCGTAATTAACGTATTGTTGAGAAATAATAACTTGATGAATACGTAAATGGTTTTTATTTGTCGCGTCAGGCAAACTTTAATATTCATAATTGCTCATTTTTACTGTCTCCGAAACGTATAATAGTGGGATAGAGTTATAAGGTTTGCCCTGAAGCGATCATAAATAAATGATACCGTACTTGTTATATAATCAATGAATTAAACCTAACAAAATTCTGTGACTGTTTTGATTGTGTAGCAAAATAAAAATAACTATTTCCGCGTGAACGAAGTCAATTCATATATCTTTGGTATTTGATAATTAGTGCGGTTTCTGTGTATTTCTTCGTGAAAGGGAACTTTTTCTGACGTTCGCCTGTTCTTAAAAAGGAAATGAACATGAGATTTAGTTTTGAGTTTATTTTGGCTGTTTTTGTTTGTATCTTCCTGGTGCCCTTTATATATCTACGAATTTTTCACGACTTGTGCTAAGATGTCACGTAGAAAATTATAGCACCAGGGGATACTAGAATATGCTACTGTTTTCAGTTTTTAAGTTTACTTTGATGGGATATTAATAAAAGCGGAAAAGGTATGGATCACATTAAAATATAAATTAATTAATGAACATACAGTTGAATTAAATAGATCATATGAAAAAAAATTTCATTTCAAACATAGTATTCTAAGTTTACAAAAAATAAAAAGACGGCTAATAATCAGCATATAATTTTATTACTATTTACTTAATATACTTCAATAATTTCTTCGACCGAAGGAGTCAAGGAGTGTAGGACGGAAAAGAAATGCTAAATTTTATGCCTGATGAAGTCTCAAAAGGGAGACGAAACGTCGTATTTATATCAATTAAATAGTAATAAAATTTTATTGTGACTTTTTGGGCGCCTTATAATCTACCGTTTTTCATTTGTTCTACACCGCTTGTGAGGGCTTTTAACTACCAGACTCTTATCTTTCATAGACTTAGTGTGTTACTTTATTCACAAACGAGACTGTCGTTGACAACTTTCACTACCAGCATTTGTGGACTGATGAAAATCCCAATGCAGTTTCAGAAAGAGATCATAAACATCATTTCTTCATGGAGGTATTGGCAGGCGTTCTTGGAGATATATTACTAGGGTCTTAAATCCTACCACAAATATTAAATGGGGCTCATTATCATTAATTGCTTGTTAACGTACTGGCTACTTTGTTTGAGAGTATAGCATAACAGAAAATATTACAGGTTTGGTTTATACAGAATTGCGCACTGGTACTTTCCTCCGCAATGCATGTGAACATCTGACGCTGAAATGTCAAGATCGTTGGATTAGTCAGGAAGTTCCCACACCTTGCCCAGATTTAAGTGGCATAGATTTTCGGTTATAGGAACACTTGAAGTCATTATAAGCCCACACCATCCCAGTCAACGATGACCACGGAATACAGAATCGCGTCTTCAATGTATGCAGGCACTTCAAAGAGTGCGAAGGGCAGAGAGTTGCATTGCCACGTTGAGCACATACGACAAGTGTCATGAATGGACGTCTGGTTGAAGCAATGAGGTCCACAAAACGCATACTAAATACCCTTCCCTGTTAGGAGTCTCCCTTCCTTTCCCGCTTCTTACAGTACGTTATATTGACTGTAATTATACACATTTCCTTAAACTAAATAGCTGTGTCTTTACCAATAAAAACTACAACCTTCCAATTCTTACCTGATCTGACTCATGGGTACCTACCCCCTCCACCCCCCGCCCCAACACTGCCGAATTCTCCTGATTTTCTTGCCTATTTACAACCCTTCAAGATAATCCTCATCTTATTTACTTTCCATGTTCCGAATTAGCATTGGTGCCAACAATGAGGCCAAGCTGAATAACATCGAGAAGCTGCAGAGGACCCTTCATTTCTTGTCAACGGTTCCCTCGATATCTACATCATCAGGCAAACACGTTACAGCACAAGTTCTTGTCGTTTGTATTGGATTGACATTACTGCATTGTGTTTTTATTTTATTCTGTATGTCGTTAATAGCTCATTTTGCCCATTTTCAAGACTCATCAGTATGCAGTGTCAAGTAAAGATAAATGGAAAAATGTATTAATAGCATACACCTACGAGACAATAAATATTAAATCAATTAACGTCAGCTTTAGCAATAATTAAATAAAATAAAATACGACCAGACACAGACAAATTTTGTATCTACGTAAATCGACGTATCGTCACCATATTTGATATTTGGATCACACCGGTTGAAACTGCCCCTATAGCCAGCCAGTGGTTTTAATACATTTAACATCTCTGTTTCATCAAAATTTAAAAAATTAACATTACCAGAAGTAGTTGTGGCAAAGCGTTATT
The DNA here is from genome assembly GCA_034510155.1 of Eucriotettix oculatus. Lineage (NCBI taxonomy): Eukaryota > Metazoa > Arthropoda > Insecta > Orthoptera > Tetrigidae > Eucriotettix > Eucriotettix oculatus. The sequence continues at coordinate 258,847,935 of CM067376.1, read as the reverse complement.
CTGTCTGTCTTTGGTCGTTAATTTATTTCATTGGTATATTATATAGTTCAACGATAATTGAAGTATTGATTATATATAAGAAATGTTACACAAAAGATCAAGAAAATCAGTAAAAATTAAATAAATTACGTTGTATTAAAATTTCGGACCCCAATTTGAAAAGTTTGAATAGTTCATAAATTTATCTCTGCTTTAGGCAAAATGGAGGTCTCTTATTTTTGACGACTTCGTGCTAAATACCAATCATTTGCAACAAGGCACTCTGTAAAGTTAAGCCTAAACCTTTTGTAACCTACTGTGTATTATAAATGTCACTCATCCTGGGTTGCAACACTTAATTTTTAAACATATTGACATTGGATAAGGATAATAAATAATCAATCAAAAGAAATAATGTTAAAATATAAAATTTATTGTTTATATTGTATGCAAACAACTAAACACACAAAGTAAACTTTTAAAAATGTAGAATATCGATCTCAGAGCGTCTATTTTTGCATTTAATTTAATTGGAAATTGCCTCATAATTATTAGAGATTGCAAACAATTTTACCTCACCGGAGAGTTAAAACTACATTTTCAATGCATTAAATTAATATTTTAAAAATGATTCACAAACATATGTCAAACCGAAAAATTTTATTTTATATACCCAGGTTTCTTTTTATCCAGTTCTCGCAAACACACTAATACACAAATAAAAAGTGTGTAGACGAGGGCTGAAATAGTAAAATAATTGATATTTTTATAATACTTTATAATATCACGACTGAATAGTAGCGGACGCACATAAACGGGCAAAACAATTGGGAAATACTAATTTCTAAACAGGTCTATAAGGGAGTACGATGATTTAGAAACTGTATAGGCTGTTGAAGATTTTTACAAATGTAATTGTGTTATTCTTTTTAACTGCCACCGGGATATAACCCCAATTATAGTAAATGCAATATACTATAATTGCGAATGCATAATAAAAATGTGTTAACTGGCTCTGAAATTTATAAATGACATTTAATAACAATATTCTCTCCAAGTAAATCTGAACGTCCTTCAGATACGTTTATATGGATCCAAAGACTTCTTGACTTTCGGGGTAGATACATGCGAACTCATATATATTAATAGAACTGAAGTTAAAGCGAGGGTTACGAAAGTTTCGCGCTCGATATGAATGAGAGGCTACAGCACTCAGTATCAAGAAGCCACTCGCCTTCCAACATACACCAGTACTTAAAGTAGATACGAATAACATAATGATATAAATCCCTCAGAGAAAATTTTTGGACATTACGCTAATCCTCATCGAAGCTAAAAAGTTTGTAAAGGAAAATTTTATCTCTTGATGTAATTAAGGTTGTTTTTACTTCAGCTTCAGAAAATATCTTTTAATAAAACCCATCGTCACCCAACGTCTCCATAACCTCTATACCACTAATGGGTTTAAGTTTAAATGATAGCAAGGAGAATAAATAATAAGAAATTTTACCATTTTAAAATTATATTTAACACAATAAAACAATAAACTAAATCAAATAAAATCTTATCATCCCTGCTCTTTTAAAACGAACTATACATTTTGAAAAATGAATTTAGTTTGTAAATTAAAATTTAAAGCAAATTGACTCTGTTTCTCGGGTGATGGGCTTAAATACCTGGTCAAACACTAACTGATGGAGGTAATGGCTTCTGTGGCTTTCAATAGACGGCATTGAATGATTTATTGTTAATTTAATACGTTATCGAACTCTTAGGTAGATTTTGTCAGAACCTCTGTAACCATTGAAGACATTGAAGTGGCAGATTCTGGAATTGACTGCTACCGCTGACCTTTGAAGTCTACTGAACGACTAGTCTCTGTGACCCCTTGGCTTTTCCGTCGGATTAACAGCCACTCTCCAACTCCCTATCCAACGACGCTGTATAACTCCATCCCTTCCCAACTAATTCCCTTCTCTTTTACCAACCACGAAAACGTTGTTTTCTCCTTCCCGATTAAAACTTTGGTCAATAGGAAACATTCTTACATTTTAGAGTTCCCTAAGTTCACACGTCTGCCCAAAAAGTCGCAAAATGACACGTACCAACAAATTATTGAGACCTAAGATTATACCATCCGACTCATTTATGATTATTGCTGGCCAGCGGCTTCTTAATCCCTCAAAGGTCTTCTCTTCAATAGACATTTTGATGTGAGACTCGGTCCGATACCAGCGAAAGTCAAACTCGGTAAAAACTTAGTTAAAATGTATTTAATTAAAACGAAAATAACCATTTTAATAAATTAGAAAACATGGGTACACTGTAAATACAAAAAAATTTAAATGTGGATTTAGCTTTATCTGATTTATATTTGATTAATATAATAATTAATTGATACAACTGCAAATCATTTCACTATTTTCTGTTACTTTGCGTTTCATAGTTAATATGTAATCATTGTTTTTGAAAACAGAATTATTTAACCATAATTAGTATTACGTAATTAATGAAAATCGCGTACAAAATTATAAACAATATAATAATTATAGATAAAGTATTTTTTTAGAAAGAACGGAGAAGGTCCCTAAAGTAAGGGGACAAAACAAATTCTAATTTAAATTTTACATTTCTGACTTGTGTTTATTTTAATAATTGCTATCTGAAAATACAAACTTCTATAGTTCACTAAATAGTAATTCTTTGGCTGCATGAAAGATTTCAGATCTGTATGGTTTATAAATTTAATTGATTAAGAACCAAAAATATTATCCATGTAACTATTAATATAGGTTGGAATGAAACAATAAAACGACCGACATGTTTTATATTATTCAGTAAATTTGTAATCAATTGATGTATCTTCAAATAAAAACAAACAATACGCTATGTATAAATGGATTAAAATACCTTAATTTTCGGTTATGATTAATGCTGAAAACAAAAACAATTCATCACTAAATTACAAAAGATGTTAATTTTCTTTTAGCAATATAAATTTTCATGCATTAATTTTTTAACTACTTTCCTTTTTTTCAGGGATGGGGACAATTCCCCCTTCTCCCTTTGAATCCGCCACAAAATATGAAGATATACATTTAAATTTAATGCGGAAGATTGGAGGGTAAGCGAAAAGCTTGATTAATTATAGCAATTAATTGGTAAATTCGTATGAAAACTGAATTTTTATAGAATTTAATTTATATTTAAATTGAGCGGATTAAGTTCCAACTCAATGCAGAACGTGATTTTATTTTTCACGCGGATTTTAGAGGGCATATTAAATAATTTGGTTGCACACATTGATGGCCAAAGGCGAGAAACGTGGTCTTTCGATTGTTCCTCCTCGCATCAGTTACAATTGCTGAAACAAGCTGCTCGTTTTGTAAAACGATTCTGTTTCTACTTTATTTCTGTGACTTGAGTCGTAGCTTCGCCAGCACATCAATGAACTATGCAGAAAGAAATAAAGATGTGTAAAATATAAAATTTTTATAAAAAACCTTGTTTCTGGCAAGAATTTATGATATTATGAGAATTTGATAACATTGAAAAGGAGTTAATTTGATCATCGGGAGAAGAAGCAGTATAACGACTGTTCAGAAAACAGGCGAAATCTACGAAACAGGAATAATACCAGAAGATTTTACTAAAAACATAATTATAAACATACCGAAGAAGAGCGGGGGCTGATAGATGCGAGCAGCACAGGACAATAAATTTCATATCTCATGCCTTCAAAATATTAAGGAAAATAGTATATAGGCGAATGGAACGACTAATAGATTGCCCGTTAGGAAGATCGGTATTGTTTTAGGAAGAATGTACAGGAGAAACAATATTGAATTTACGTGTCTAATTTTAGAAGGCTGAATAAGGAAAAACAGGCCTACGTTCATGGCATTTGTAGATTTATAAAAGGCATTTGATAATGTGAACTGTAACACACTACTAAAATGTTTGAAGAGGATAGGAATAAAATATCGAGAAAGCAGAGTTATCCATAACCTGCCAGTCAGGCAGTAAGCAGTAATTAGAAATGAAGATCGAGAAAAACGCAGAAATCAAGAAAAGAGTAAGAGAAGGATGCAGAATGATGCCCATTCTGTTTAACTTATGTACAGAAAATGCGATGAAGAAAGATAAATCGGAATATGGGAAAGTAATCATATTGCAAGGAGAATAAATAATGACCGATGATATTGTAGTATTAGGGGAGTGAGAATAAAACTTGGAAACCGTAATAAATGGCATGAACGTGGTTGTGTAGAAAGATGGAAAATCAAGGTAAAGGGGTGTAGTATGGGAAACGGTGTATTAACAAAGGCTGTTAGATTAGGATATTTCGAAGGAAGTTAAGGATTCTGCTACCTTAGCAGCATAATAACTAGGGATGGTAGAAGTATAGTAGACATAAAGAGTAGGATAGCACAGGCAAGAAAGGCTTTCGCGAAAAAGAGGGATTTACTTACGGGTAATATAAGTGTGAATATTAGGAAATAGTTGCTAAAAATGTTTGTATGGGGCGTGGCGTTGTATGGGTTCAAAACGTGGACGATAGAAGTTTGCGGAAAGGAAAAGAATAGATTAATTTGAAATGTGGTGCTATAGGTGAATGCTGAAAATCAGATGGGTGGATAGAATCACTAAAGAGGAAGTTATAAACAGAATAGGGTTAAAGCGAACAATATGGAAGACGTTGGCTAAGAGAAGGGATAGATTAATAGGTCACGTTTTAAGACACGAGGGTCTTGTAAAATTAGCATTAAGGGAAGTGTGTGAATATACGATGATAACATTCCGATGGCAAGCATTTTAAATATTTTAGTGTTAAAGTGTGTGAGGTAAGAACAGAAGAGGGAGGCCAATGATGGAATGCGCTAAGCAGATTTGGGAGGATGTGGGGTGTGCTTGTTATAAGGAAATGAAAAGGCTTTCGCAAGATAGGATAGCATGGAGGAATGAAAATCCCATAAATTTATGCCAACTTCTGACAAAGCATTACCATGCACTCTAAATGAAAATAATGTTGCTCAGTAACAAGAATTCTTTTCAATCGTACACAATTAACGTAATTCTAGAAGTATCCAATTCTTAAAGTTGTAGAGAACCACTGTTTATAAATTTAAATGAATTGTAAAAGATTATATGAATATTGTTTATCTATTTAATGAACGTACGTTTTTTAACCAAATAATTAAAACAAAAAACGGTAGATTGTGGTTCAAGTGCTGAAAAAATATTACATACAATTGATGAGATATGGGAAGCAATTTTTAAGCGTTTTCAAATAACAAATATTTCATGTTGCACCCATATAACGCTACACTACATACGAACTTTTTAGTAATTATTTTCTAATATTTATACTGATATTAGCCGTAAGTACATTTCTATTTTTTGCGAAAACTGTCGTAGTCTCTATGTCTACTATAATTCTCCCACCCCTAGTTATTATGCTTCCCAAGTAGCAGATTCCTTAACTTCCTTTAAAATATCCTTTCACAATATAACATCCTTTCCTATTCCACTGTTTCCATACTTCACTCCATCACTTTGGTTTTCCTTCTAGTAATCCTCATGTAGTGCTCTTCCTCCTGGATCGCGTTCATGCCATTTATTCTGTTTTCCAAGTCTTCTGATTCCGCTAATTTCACAATACCATCAGCAAACCTTAGGGTTTATATTTCTTCTCTTTGTAGTTTGGTTCCCTTTCCATATTCATTTTTAACTTTCTTCATCGTCTGTTCTATACATTAGTTAAACAGCATGGGTGACACACTGCAACCCTGTCTTACCTCTTTCTTGATTTTTACTTTCTTTTCTTGCCCTTCAATTCCAATTACTGCTGACTGCCATCTGTAGAGGTTATGGAAAACTATTCTTTTTTATAAACCTTAATAGTCTGTTCCAATTTACATTATCAAAGTCTTACTTCTAAATCTACAAATGCCACGAACGTCGGTCTGTTTTTTCTTATTCTGTCTTCTAAAATTAGGCGCAGAGTCAATATTGTTTCTCATGTCTTTACATTCTTCTTAAAACCACTCTGATCTTTTCCTAAGTCGCATTCCATTTGTTGCTCCATCGTCCAATACACTATTTTCGTTAATATTTTGCACGCATGAGATACTGAACTAATATCCCTGTGCTGTTCGCATCTATCAGCACTAGTCTGCTTTTGTATGGGTATAATTATGTTTGTAGTCTTCATTATTTGTAGATTTAGCAAACTATCCTGAACAGACATGATATTGCTTCTTCACCCGATTATCTTATCAACTCCGCAGGAATGTTATCGATTCCTGGGCCTTTTACCGTTACTCCGATCTGTCAACGATCTGTCAAACTCAGATATTAAAATTTTGTCCCCCAACTCTTCATCATCCACATCCTCTTCTTGTGAAGAGCGTTATGCATTATTATTGTAGACGCAGCCCAGGAAGCATAATACTCTACTATTCACGTATTTATATCAATTTAAAATGTTAGTCTATATTATTTTATAATTTAACCATCTGGAAACCCGGCATTGCCCGGAAATTTAAATGTATTTTCCCGTTACATGATTTCATTCTTGGTCAACACATGACTAAACTGGCATCGAAAATGTCACAATATGAACCTCAAATATATTCCCACTACCTCGAGTGCCTCCATAACACTCTAAGTATAACAGCAGAAATAAAAATATTTGCAGAACTCTAACAGAATAAAAGTTCTCCCTACTTAATATACGAATATGTGAAAATAACAAGGAAACTATCGAGTTTGGTGTCGAAACCGGTGTAATGCGAGTCGTTGTGTTACATTATGACCTTTAATATGCTATTTAAGTAAATATTCATATTTTACAGAATTTAATCAAGTTCGCTACTACTATTACAACATTTCGTCCATAATTTCGAACTGCTTCAAACAACCTCAGAATAATATTTCAAAAATAATTATAAGTTTAAGCAACAAAAATTCTCTTAAAAAGCAAAATTTCTGAATTTGAACTGTATAACAAAATTACCTGCATGTGTGTATGTGGGCATGCCTGTATGTTCCAGATGCTAATCTAAACGAGTCGACTAATTTAGACCAAATTTGGTATACGTGTTCTTTGTGATCCAGAAATCAGCACTGTCAGGGTAAGGCTCGGCTACCATCCATAGGGAAGGGGGTGATGGGAGTGAAAATTTTTAAATATTCAAAAGTGGCCAATATTTCTATCAAATAAATAGATTTCTGGGTCAATTAAATATATATTGTGTTCTCCGATACTGTTAGCATATAATTTCAGCCCCATCCATAATAGAAGGGGAATATGTTTAGGGGTGGTGGTAGAGGGGCATAACATAAAAATAACCGGAAAAACAGTCAAGATTGGACTGTAAACTGGAGTAATGAAGCCACAGAGTTTAATTCTGGCATAAAAAATGCAATTTAAGTTACAGCTCATCCGTAAGGGGGATTGGAAGCGGGTAAAACAGACTTTTTTAACGGATGGAACAATTTCGACCAAATTTTGAACAGGTGTTCTTGGCGAAATAATCTCAACACAGTTAGTGTAATACACGTCTACGGGGTTGGAGGGATGGTAAATTTTAAAAATGCATAAACTACCGCTATTTTCTTCTAATATATATATAAATATATTTGGATTAACTAATTTTATAGCGTTTTCGGTGAAATTGTTTACCAATAATTTCAACCGCACTCATCGTGGGGGCGTCATAAAAATAAAACAGTCAAGCTTGGTATTGAAATCCGTGCTACGGGAGTATTTGAGTTTGATTATGACATTTAGAATGCGAATTTAATCGCAGTTCATTCTCTAACAGGGGGATGGAACGGGGTAAAACGTATTCTGCGTAATACATTTAAATGAGAGAACAAATGTGATAAAATTTTGTTTTCATATTCCTAGCGACCCCTTATCTGAGATAAAGACATAGATACCGCCCCTATAGGGAGGGAGTGGAACTAGCGAAAATTTTTATATGTAATTAAAGTTCATATGTGAGTCGAAAAAATTCTTCCGGTAAATAACTTTTATAGTGTTTCCCCGACAATATTTATGTTTAATTTCAATACCTTCCCGCATGTGAGGGGGCGGGGTGGGAAATTAATCATACGAAAATAACAAGGAAACTGTCGAGTTTGGTGTCGTAACCGATGTAACGCGAGTCGTGTTACATTATGACCTTTATTATGCTAGTTAAGAAAAAATTCGTATATTCGTATTTTACAGAATTTAATAAAATTCGCTTCAGAATAATTTTATTTGAAGAAGTTCAAAGTTATGGACGAAATGTTGTAATAGTAGTAGCGAACTTTACTAAAGTCTGTAAAAAAAGCTGACTAATTGGTTGGTTCATGTATTTGTAAATCGGGTGAGTTTCGTTTTCAAGGAAAATTCACGTGTCTTATTAAAGACTATTGCAGAAATGACAGTCGCTTTCTTTTTGTATATGATTTTTTCATCATCGTAGATCAAACCAGAAAGGATTGTTAAATTGTTCATTCTATTTTAGTAAACAATACCAGTCAGATATTGAATAATTGTGATAGAGACAATGGCACTTGAAATGAAACAATATTTTAGGGACAAAGCCTGGAGCGCTGTGTTTTGTATAGTTTATCTGTCATACATGCCAAGGTTAGCGGGCGTGCGTGATCTGTCTGCATATGTGCGTGAGACAGGTCGTGTGGTCGTGCATGTGCAGTGGGGGTTCTAGTTATTGCCGCGGTCGCTCCTAAACACTGGTACAAGGCACGAAACCTTATAAACACAGTGGACTATCAGCCAGAGTCCACCATGTATTTGCGGCATTCGTAGATTACAAACATGGCTTCACATACGCGCAGCGTTCGTGAAGTCAAAGCTTCTGTCATTATCACTGAAAGTGTTTAGTGCATCTGTTTCGAGCGCTGATACTCCAGTTTATTAGCATCTGTATTACCTGATGTGTCCTGTTGTTGTAACAAAACCTTTGGTTTCGAAATAACGAAAAAGCCACAAGTGAAACTTTATTCCCACGAATTATTGTCTCAACATAAATGAAATCGGAGCACTGTATATTGTAAGTCTGGAATATTTAAGCACCGATATATGAAACATTCACACTTTTTTCAAGTGCAATGAAAACTATTCATTCGTTCATTTGGATTTATGAATTAGTTCTATTGCGGATATAGAACACGTTAAAAAATACATAGTTAAGAAGCACATAATCTTGAAAGTAATGCATCCCATACGCTCAAGGAAACGTTTTATTTAACACATATGAAATAAAATACAATTAACAAGTGTAAAAATAAAAATGTACACACACAGGTGTGTTCAGTTTATCTGAAGACATTGAAATATCTTGAGAACCACACATCAGATCAAAAAAAGAATGATTGAGAAAGGTTCGCCTCGAAGGGGGGCATCTAATGATACGAAACTTGACCCCCACCCCCTGGGGAGTTAAAAGAACTTAATATGAAACCCCTATTTTTTATGCAGATTTGGATTCTCCAGGAAAAATTACTCCAATTTCACCTACGATTCGAGTCATTTCGGTCATAGAAGCGTAAAAAATGGTTGAAAAATTGGGATATCACAAGAAACATGCACCAGATCAGAAAAATAAAATTAAACGTGTTTGTTATTCTTACAAATGCTACTTAATGACACCATAACAGGAGTTGGGGAAGCGAATTAAAAATGTCAAAATTTTCAATGGGAAACCAATTTAAGTTATAGTAAAACTTGGTTTTCTAATGTCAAATACTATCTGCGGTGACTCATGACCCCTACATTGAAGCGGTAAAGCAAAAATAATTTAGTTTTTGGTATTCGCGTACAGCAGCACCGAAGCGAGGGTGGTTTGGTCAAGGCCGAGTAGGCGGGAAACGTCGCCGTTTACAACATTATTTATTGCCTGGAGTGTATTGTATTTGGACAGTTGGTCCTGGGAGCTGTCCTGAGAAAGACGGGATAAGAGAGCAGTGGCTGAAGAAGCAACATGCGTAAAAGTTAAATTCGGCATGTTTTGAGAAAGAAGATTCATTTTATGTGAGTACAGAAAAAAAAAGATATCATTTGATGGAGATTTAATCTGAAGAAGAGGCGCTAGAGGATCTAGAAGACGTGATCCAGGAAAGGAACCTCTGGCATCGGCAAACCAAGAACGACGTCACCACGCAGAGCATCTGGTAACGGCATTTTTACCCGGCTTTTCCAACAAAACCATTCTCGTTGAATAGGTCAAATTAGAGTAATATTTTATAGAGAATCCAAATCTGCAATAAAAATCGAGTTCCTATTTAAGCTTTTTTAACTTTTCCCTCCCCCACCCACAGGTCGAGTTTCGCACCATTACATATCCCCCTTCGAAACTAATACTTTCTTTCACATTTCCTTTGATCCGATGTGTGGTTCTCCAAATATTTTAATGTCTTCAGATAAACTGAACACCCTGAATATAAAGCATTAATATTCTTTCATAAATAATCTTATTACTCACTTGCCTATACGGAAGCACAAACACTTCTTTCACCACAGAATACAGACCGTACGTTTACTCATTTTTCACAATAACACTATTGTGACGTGGTTTTATTTTTAAATGGGTGAGCGCCAATAACTTTCAACTTTGGCATTTTACTTATTAACCAATGTCAAAGATTCAACTAATTACAAATATTTTGAAATCAATTAGTTGTAATATATTTTATTTATCCAGGTGAGTCCTAATCAAAGAGACTTCAGTAACTTTAATATTCTTTTACTCTTGGTTGTATAACGTGTTTATACGCATGTCAGAGTGAGATATTCTTGCCTTTTGTTTCTTACTTTGCATTCATCCTCCTCTAGTTTCCTGGTTGACCAAAAATCCAGGATTCTTCGCAAAATCAGCTTCCGAGTTGCAATGTGTAGCATGCAGGTCTCTGACGTAGTTCAGGAAACGTGCCTCCACTTCGTTTCCTCGTGACACTTGGAACCAGATCGCCTCTCATCTGTAAGTGCTTGAAGTCAGCCAGTCAGACTTTCCGTTTTGCTATCTCCTCTATGACTACTTCTCACCTCCGACTCTCTCCTCAGACTGCTTTGTTCGACTCTCCTTTCGGACTATCCTTTTTCGAAGTCCTTCCCACCGCTCCTAAAAACTTCATTAGTCCAACCACGTTTCTCTCCGCGGTTTCTCACCAATAGAGTTGGCGTCCCTACCACACACCTTGAACATATAAATTTAAGGAGCCATCCTTATCCGCTATCCCGGGTCAACAGCATTGTTAACCTTGGCTGACCTGAATTTTCACCAAGTGGCCAAAGTTGGCGTGGACAATGCGCCAGTCTGACAGACGCCGCGATTTAAAGCTTTTTTGCCTTCCCGGGTAAACCCTAGCAAGCTGCCTCGCGAACATTCCAGAATCTGTTCTTTTCGAGAACCTCAAACAGAATTCCTTATACGTAAATTCATTTATACAAATGAAATGGAATATACAAAAAGAATACGCATCACAAACATAAAAAACATATTGGAAATCGTCAAAGACGAAAAAAATGTATTAGATATACGAAAAAGAAATATATATGAAAAGTCGATAAATCCAGTACTTTTGTGAGGTATTGTAGTACAAGCCCATTCAGTAACTGAGTAGTACGCAAGAGAAAATAGAATATTTTTATTAGCAGGAATAAAATTTTTAAGACTAGCTATTTTGACATCTATAGGTTGACTGTTAAATAGTTTAATTCCGCAATAATGAATATTGCACTGGTAAAGTAAACTTTATTATCAGTTCTAAGAAACAATCGATTTCAGGTTTGATATACATGGCTATTTGTTAGCCACAAACACATTTCATTTCGTTTGAAAAATTTCCAGATTTCTTAAATATATGTGCTGTCTAAAGTTAATATACCAAGCTTACACGTTGCTCGTTAAACCTTTCAGGCTAGTATTCTAATGCTCCTTAATTGAAACTTCAATATTTCCAAACTACGGGGAGAGTTTTTCCATACCGCAATAAATGATGAAATGAAAATAAGCCTAACAGAGAAAGATATTTCAGCGAGAAGCAATTTTGGGTATTGAGAGTTTAAAGTTTAATGTCGTTTGCAATGCATATCAGTCACGTCTTACCAAATATGAAGTACGACCACTATGCACCAAAAAGAGATAGAAACATGAAATAAAAAATTGAGAGTGTGATTGTAAAAATTTGGTGCAATGAGTTTATTTAGCCAGGTTTGTGGAATTGTATTCCTTTCGATTACGATATTCGTAACATTTCAGAATCTGTAGAAAAGCATGCCCCTAAAGTTCTCGATAGTGGAAATGACAATTTATGTTTTCAAAACAGTTATATTTGTGATATATAGATTTAGATTTATTGTTGTTTCCATTAATCCTCGATTGAGGAAATATGATACGTCATACATTAAAAATTAAAAATGAACAAAATAAAGTAAATAATTAAAGACAAATAAACTTAAAATAAATTAGTAAAAGAAAGTGTATATAGACAAAAGTCAATATAAAAACAACACGGACACACACTGGGAAACACAAACAAGCACACACTGAGGAATACGCAATGGAGTTTTCCTCTTCATTTAATAACAGAGAATTTCATCACCGGGTGATTCTCTGCCATTATCCAGCCTCTGCTAGAAAGTACCCCACCACTGACACAATGGTTCCTTTTTTTTGGGGGATGATAACCGTTGTCCAGCGAGGAACGTTTTGAGATTTTGGAACAGATGAATATCTGAGGTAGCCAAATCTTGACAGTAGGGCGAGCGTTCATGCATTTCACAGTTCAAATTCCTCAATTTCCCTGCCGATAAAACAATGAAACCGGTTTCGCATTCTTCTGAGGTGAAGAACACATATCTAGTAACGTACGGACTGCCTGCAACCTTTCATACGATATCCCGTTTCATTTCAAAATTATTTTAATATAATAACATTAAAAATAACAACTAATTGAAGGGCCAGGAACGAAGGAGTACAACACAAGGATTGAGTCTGTCGCCCCTAATGTTGAACTTACACATGAAACAGGCAATGGGGATCGTTAAAAAAGAATATGGAAAATGAATCAAAATGAAAGGAGAAGAAATATAAATCCTAAGGTTTGCTGATTGATATTGTGGTATTAGGGAAGTCAGAAGACGAATTGTAAACCATGATAAATGGCATTAAAGCGTGGCCCTGTAGCCAAAGTAGAATATGAGGATTATTATAGGGAAATCCAAGGTAATAGAGTGTAGTATGAGAAATAGTGAAACAACAATGGGCGTTAGATTGGGAAGGGATATTTTGAAGGAAATGAAGGAATTCTGCTACTTGGGAAGCATAATAACTAAGAATGGTAAAATTATAGTAGATATAAAGCTTAGGAAATGTCGTGGTACAGAAGAATACTGAAAATCAGATGCATAAACTGAGGAGGTAACCAGGAAGTTTGAAGGACAATAAAAGAAGAGAGAATAATATAGAGGACTTTGAACTAGAGAAGGAATAGATTAACAGTCCACGTTGTGTCTTGTAAAAGTAGCATTTGAGAGAAATTTGTGGGGTAGGAACAGATGAGGGAGGCCAAGGATTAGAATACGTTAAGCAGATTAGGAAGAGTACGGGAAGTGAAGAGAAGAAGTTAGCATGGAGAGTTGCATCTGACCAGTCTACAGACAATACTATAACAACAATAAGATGATTTCAGTCCAGATAAGAAGTCTACTCCAGTTATACAGCTATACTTCATCAGGGCCGTTCTGAAGACAGATTATAAATAATTACATTTCAACACACATTGTTTTTTCAATGTATAAATATTTTTTGTATTCAAGTCGGTTTCCATGTGGAGGAAAGGGAGAAGATAAATGGAATTAAATTTATAGGGTAAGCCATTAGAGGTTGAGAATTGCTTATAATATCTAGGAATGATCAGAGGAAAGATAGCGAAGAAATCAGTATGCAAATGTGATAGACCGAGAGTCGATCAAGTAAATACGATATTCATGTACAAATGTCTCTATTCAATATATTATGCACCAATATTGACGTATGCAGCAGGAGCGTTAAACAACAACGAGGACGGGAAGTAAAGGTCAAGCAACGGAAATTAGAGGAACAATAGGAAAGCCGCGGAAAGATAAGACTATAAAAGAGGAAACGAGATAAATACTGAGTTCCTGAAAATACAGCAGATGATAGAGATCAGTTAGCTTAATTCGTATGTACATAAAATAAGAATGAAATGAGAGTGAGTTACAAAGCTAATACCAGGAAAAGGATTACGGGGAAATCTAGAAAGAGGTGGATGGATTTGGTGAACATAGGCATAGAGAAAATGGGAGGAAAAGTAGAAGAAATAAAGAGTAAAGAAAGGATTCTGGAGTGATAGACAAATATGGAGGTCCTTGATTCTCACTCAAAAGTCTGGAAACGGAAATGAATAATGTGTCTTCACATTCGGTACCACTTGTTTCAACCCATATTACCTACAATTTTTCAGTACTTACACAAGTTAATCATACTTCAACATTTTCGTAAATAAGGTCAGGATAACTTTTTCGGGTTTGACATCTACAGCGAGGTTTTAATTTGTTCGTGTTGGTGACACTGGCTATGAACCCGTATAATAGTTAGGGTGCGTGTTTAAACCGGGCATTGAGCGGTGGCGCGTGTTTGCTCTGAGACTGTTTGTGTTCGTCGCATTTTGAATGACGGCTATCGAACAGCGTGCAAACATCACATTGCATATTTTGTTAAAGAAATCACCGTTCGAAACCCGTGACACACTGAAAACGATGTAAATGTGCAAGTGTCATAAATGGATTTTCCTACTGAATGTGTATGTGGAAATATAGCAGAGAACTTGAGTTATATTACAATAGGAATATTTTTAACAAAAATATATAAAATTGTGATACATTATTATGTTTTTCCGCCACTTAATAATAATTGTTGGTCTGCATTGTATAAACGTGGCGCGTTAAAAGCTGTTAAAATTGAGAGTTAATAATATTTTATTTGAAAATAAAATAGTCAGGGAAACACAAGTGTTAAAAACTAATAAATTCATTGGGTTTCCAGAATTTGTAATATTTTTATATATAAATGTATAAGTAAGATATTGGCGACATATTTTAATAAGTTGTTTTTGTTGTGGTATTCAGTCCTAAGACTGGTTTGATGCAACCCTCCATGCTAACCTATCTTGCGCAAGCCATTTCATTTCCTTATAACTAGCACAAACCAAATCCTCCCTAAATTGCTTAGCGTATTCCATCCTTGCCTACCTCTTCTGTTCTTATCCCACTCACTTTCCTCTAATGCTAATTTTACAAGACCCTCGTGTCTTAAAACATGGTGTATTAATCTATCACTTCTCTTAGTCAACGTCCTCCATATTGCTTTTCCCCTATTCTGTTAAGAACATCTTCGTTTATGATTCTGTCCATCCATCTGATTTTCAGCATTCGCCTATAACGCCACATTTCAAAGGCATCTATTCTTTTCCTTTCCCCAACTCCTATCGTTCACGTTTTGCACCCATATAATGCCACGCTCCATACCAATATTTTAGCAACAATTTCCTATATTCACATTTATATTACCCGTAAGTAAATTCCTCTCTTTCGCGAAAGCCTTCCTTGCCTGTGCTATCCTACTCTTTATGTCTACTACACTTCTGCCATCCCTAGTTATTACGCCTCTCAAGCAGTAGAATTCCTTAACTTCCAAAAATTCCCTTCCCAATGATATGACATGATACCCTTTAATATTCCACTGTTTCCCATACTACACTCCATTACCTTGGTTTTCCCTCCATTAATCCTCATATTGAACTCTTTCTCCGGGACTACTTTCATACCATTTATTATGGTTTCCAAGTCTTCTTCTGACTCCCCTAATACTAAAATATTGTCGGCAAAGCTTAAGGTTTTTATTTTTGTTCCCTGCAGTATGATTCCTTTTCCATATTCCATTTTAACATTCTTCATCGCCTGTTCTATATATGAGTTAACAGCATGGGCGACAGACTTGTCTTCCTCATTTCTTGATTACAATATTTTTTTCTTCATATTCTATTCTAATGACTACTGCCTGTCTGCTGTACAGGCTATGTATAAACATCGTTTCTCGATATTTTGTTCCCGTTTCTATCAAAATCCTTAATAGTGTGTTCCAGTTCACATTATCAAACGCTTTTTCTAAATCTACAAATGCCATAAACGTAGGCCGGTTTTTTCGTATCCTGTCTTTTAAAATTAGTCGCAAAGTCAATATAGCTTCTCTTGTCCCTACATTCTTCCTAAAACCAAACTGATCTTCCCCTACCTTGCATTATATTTGACGTTCCGTTCTCCTAAATACTATTTTCATTAATATTTTGCATTCATGGGACGCTAAACTAATCGTCTTATGCTCTTCCCATCTTTTAATAAGTATATAAGTTAAAAGTATGATTATAAAGCATCTAATATTAAAGGTAAGGAAGATCTTGATACACAGAAGGCCAAAAATGATTTTGAAAAATAGTTTATTCATAAAGAGTTAAGAATATTTAGCTACTTTATAAATGAAATTAGAAAATTGTTTTACTGTTGGATAACACAATTCAACATGAATTTTGAGTCTAGATTCTGTATCTCTGATTTTGATATCATATACCTAACTAATTAAGAAAAATAATTTTACCTAACAAAGCTTACTTTTGAAGCTACCAGAACGAAATTTAAAATTTTAATGAATATCTTTAATTTAGTTTATAATATATTTAAAATTATTACAATCTTAATTTATATTTTTACATCACATTTATTTAATAAACACTAAAATAAATCTTCAATACAAACAAGTTTTAAAAATTAATATTTTTGATACTTTTTCTGTGAGTACGAACTTTGTAGTATTAGTCCCCATATTTAATCAACCATTATGTCCCAATCATATTGTCCTTGATAACTTGCTCAAGGAAACTTGATCTTCTGAATATGCCTCCAATTTATCTTTAAATTAGCCTAAGTGAGCATGTCAACCATTGTGATGTGCGTTTGCACCTACACATATATTTATATGAAAGACAATTTTCCCTTTAATAACCTTTAGTAATATTTATTATATATTTGTATGTATGTATTGTAACACATCAACTAGTCTTGCTCATTCATCCTTGTAATTAAACAAGGATGAATATAACACAACTTGTTAGTTACAAAAATACGAAGAGCGTATGCCCGTTTCTTCGCCAAGTCGGTATTGCAAATTTAAAAGGCATGAGTTTGGGGTTCACATTTGAAGTTAAACAATTCAAAGTGATAAGTATACCGTTGGGTTAATATGTTCATATAGGTGTAATGAGGCGAAAGTTTAAGATACATTTTTAGTATTTAAAGCCTGGGCAGAGTGGCTTATTTGTCATGTATTGCGGCCTGTGAAGAGGGTTGCTTGAAGGTCGAAGGGGGAGGTTGACATAATTTATGGCAACCGACCCTTTTTGAGGAGTGGACAGTACAAACGAGAAGAGTAGCAAATGAGGACCGTAAGAGTGAACATTGAAAGCAGAGTGGGGACAAATCTCGACGCAGGAAGTGATAGTGCTATGTATTCAAAAGCAGAGGAAAGTGGTTTCATTTACAGGAGAACTTGAAGAAACGTTCGCGAAGGAGAAAATTTACTGGACAAAGATAAGCATTTAATTTCTTCTGAACCACTATTACAGAAACTTTAAAGCATAAAAGCCACAAAAAATTCTTTGCCTATATCTCCCCGTGAGATAATAATCAGGTAGAAAGGTCTCACTATATTAAATTAAAATTTGTTCTTAATGTTGTAAACTAATTTAGCCGTAAAATAAACTTCAAACCAATTTGATTTCTTTAGAAAATTCAATATAAACTAAATCCTAAATCACATAAAAATTAGCAATCATTACATACCTCGTGGTCGAATTTGCTGCGGAAAACTGTATTGCGCAGCACTTTAATATCACAAACAATACAAAACATAAAAAATGAGCAAAATAAAGCGAATTACAGCTCGTAATGTCCCAGTATATAGCGTACAATTCTTAGGAAGTGGGTTAGGCTGCTTACCAAGCCGACAGCAGAGCAATAATAAACGCTATTAGTTAACATCCAATTGAGATGATACAGACAGCTAGACGAGAAACGGGAATTTCAGTACCAATACAGGATTGGCCGAAACTATTTGAAAAGGGATAATGGCAGTTGAGTCCTTGGGACCTGAAAACAACATTTCTCGTAATAAACAACACGTGACTCCCGTGTGATATCAAAAAACACGCGTTGCAAGGAAAGGACTTTGACCTGAAACCCAGGTCAGCTGAGAAAAAAACACCAGCCACCAAAACATCACAGCCATGACCAAGGATCTTTTCCAACACACCCAGCCAGTTAGACGGAGGCAGGGCATAAGTAAAGAGTAAGTAAGGAGCGGAGCAGATTTTCGAGCAATACATTACTTACTTTTTTACTTCAACTGGCTCTGCACCAGTTTACAGTATTATTAGTTTTTTGACATCGGTCTACAGTATTTGCCGAGAATGAAGGCAAAAATGACTTTAAGGTTGCTCTTCCGCTTCCAATAGCTGATTCTTGGCGTCACGACGCCTAGAAGAAGAATCCATCCACCACAACCTGACGAAAGACCTGGATCTGTAAGCAGTAATGTACAACATTCGCGTCCCCCCCCCCGCCCTTGGCTATTTTGAATAATAGTAAATTTTTTATGCCAAATTTTCTTGTTATACCCCTCTTATTCACTAGAAAAAATCTGGTGAGCTTAGGAAGTAGCCGGCCCAAAATTTTAAATGCAATGATTTTTGTAACTTAATGCTTTATTTTCTTTTGCTAACTCGAATTTTTTAATTTCAATTTCCTTCATTAATATTAATGATTCCGAAACCTACCACATTACGTACGCAATGCGACATTCTGCAACCCATGAATTTATAGTTATCAAGCTTCGTGGAAATGAGCTCTCTGTTATTCTCCGCTTTTTATTTCCAAGAAAGCCACGGATCACCGATTTAAGGTTGTGCCACGCTTCATTTGTAATTGTGGAAATTTTTTATTTGCGGTCCGACGAAACTTCCAGATTTGAATTTAGCTTCAAACAATATTGTCGTAGTGTTCGGTCCTAAGACTGGTTCGATGAAACGCTCCAAACTAACCTATTCTTTGCAAGCCTTTTCATTTCTAAATAAATACCACATCCTCCCTATTCAATCCTTGGCCTCCCTCTTCTGTTCTTTCACGACACAATTCCCCTTAATTCCAATTTTACAAGACCCTAGTGCCTTAAAACGTATCCTATTAATCTAATCGTTCTTAGTCAACGTCCTTCATATTGTCCGCTCTTCCCCTATTCTGTTAATAACTTCCTAGTTATTCATTCTATCAACCCATACTATTTTAGCATTTTCCTATAGCCCCACATTTCAAAGGCTTCTATTATTTTCCTGTCTACAACTCCTACCGTCAACGTTACGCACCCACAGACTATACTAACAGTTTTAGAAACGATTTCCTAATATTCGCATTTTACTTACCCGTAAGTAAATTCCTCTTTTTCGCGAAAGCCTTCCTTTTGTGTGCTATCCTACTACACTTCAACCTTCGCTAATTATTATGCTGCCCAAGTATCAGAATTCCTTAATTTCGTTCAATACATCCCTTCCCAATCTGACACCCTTTGTTATTCAATTGTTTCTTATAGTACACTCTATTACCTTGGTTTTCTCTCTATTAATACTCATATTAAACTCTTTCTCCAGGACCATGTTCATGGCATTTATTATGGTTTCCCAAGTCTTCTTCTGACCTATTACTACTGTATCATCACCAAAGCGTAGGGATTTTATTTTTTCTCCTTGCGGTATGATTCCGTTTCCATATTCCGTTTTAACTTTCTTCGTCTTCCTTTCTATTTATAAGTTATACAGCATGTGCAACAGACTGCATCCTTTGCTTACTCCTTTCTTTGTTTCTGCTTTATTTTCTTGATCTACAATTCTAATTACTGCTGACTGCCTTCTGTAGAGGTTATTTATATGCCTTCTTTCTAGTTATCTTAATCCGGACTTTTCAATGTAAAATAACAGAAAATATACATTAAGTAACATAATATTCTTTTTATCGATTTTCTTAATTCATTAGTGGCTTAAATAGATACTTTTTAAGTAACTATAAATTGAAAGTGGTGTATCTAAGAATTGCTAATTAGTTCATTCTTGTGATGTTAATGATTGTTTTCTTGAAGTTGAAGAAGAGGCGGCATAAAAACAAAAAATTGTTGTATGCGCAGTCGGCTATACGGACAGAATTACTATATATTTCGGTCCAAGTTAGTTTATCAAATAGGGAAGAGTGATTGTGGGAGTTTTCTCGCAAGCGCTTCACACCAGAGTGACTGCGGGGCTCACCTGATTAAGTTTTTTTTATCAAATTTCTCACATGCCGAGGCACCTTCACCAGTTTTAGGAAGTATATGTACTGGGGTCGAGGACCTTGGACATATGGCAAGAGTTGTCCGCGGATCCCTTTGGATCAGTCGGCTAAATGCCTCCTAAAACTGGTGGAGACACGGAAAAAAGAATGCTGCGACCCCACAGCAAACTCGTCTCCCGTCATTCGGAAGGGCGTGAGAATAGTACCTAATGCCCGACCTACCTGATGCAGGTTTTCTAGAGTTTTCCCTGCATCTCTTTAGGTGAAACACCGGGTAGGATCCTTAAACCATAGCCCGGGGGCCCTAGTTAACCCTTGGCTACCTTGCTCTACCTTCCGCATCCCCCCTTTTCAATTCCCTTCCTAAGCTATTAAAGGGGAGTTGCCTGTTTCAGGATCACCCTCATGTAGCCTGTTAACAAAAAAAAGTGGATGTCCTTGTTGCCCTTTTGTATGTATATAATAAGGGAGGGGAGTTAAATGATTATTAGAATGATTTAAAGAAAATATAAATTTATTTTAAAACAAATTTTGGCGGACCGATCCTACTCAATTGTTTATACATTTTGTTCTATTAATGGCTACTCAGTTATGAAATCTTTAATCTCGGGTTGACCGTGGTCCTGGAAAAATGGCGAGTTTACAATTTATGCGTAACCACGAAAATGCTAAGAACTACCATGAGTGGAATTTATCTGCTGTTCTCCTTGGTGACGTCGTGTTAGTCAGCTTGTCTGGTATCTCATGGACTGTCGGCTTCTGTGGTTTGCCAGCGAATGATCGCGACTGTTCCCTGCGGTGCCATCGACCGTCGTATTCCAAGTTTTGCCAGTGGCTGCCTCTCATTTCCCCTTTCATGCCCTTTTAAACAATTTTGGGGCAGTCGCATTTCTTAAAGGCAAAGAAACTCAACAACTTTCCATATCCAGAGCATCAGTTTCTTCTCCCTCCGGGGTGTGTCTCACATGTTTCACATTGGTCACCCTCGTGTGAGGCACGGCGCTATAGGGGGTCCTTTTATTTACCCTTGTATTGGCGATTCTGCAGGCCTGTCATTTCTTCTGGCCTGGAGTCATATCAAAACTCGTATTCATTTACCGACTTATGTAGCGAGAAATGATCATCCATTTAAAATAAATCAGAGAAGACAACGAACGGACGTGGGTAAATACTCCTTTGTAAATAGGACCGTAAAGACAGGAATGATTTGCCTGCAAGACTACTAGCGACTTTTCCGAAGAGTGAAAAATTATTTAGGGACAGAATTAGAGAAATGGTTTAACTTAATTTATTCAGGCTTATAATTAGTGTTAAAGGATTTGTATATTGAGTGTTTATATTAGTATGTTTTTTTCTTTAACTTATATTCCTTTATTGGAATATTAATTGTATGTTGCCACCGGGCTCAGCCCATTGTAAAGTAATAACTCTATCTATCAAATAACGTTTCCATATTTTAAAAGTCAGAACTTACTTCCCTTTTTAATCGCTCAGCTTTGTGCTTCACCCGATTCGTCCTATTAAACATTTCAACTTCAATTAAATCAACTTAATTCGTCAAAATTTCAGCGTTACTACTTACATCGTTCTGATTTACTACCTCAATTTCCTCAACTGCTAACACATCGTAACTATTTATCATCTCCTCCTCCGGTCGTCTGTCTGGTGTCGCTCGAGTTTCTAGCTGCACAGCCCGTACCTCTTTTCTTGTTGCAGTACATGTACCTTCCATAATGTTTATAATGTCTTTTCTGTCATCTTCAACTATTTCTAATAGTTCCATTTTATTGGAATCCAACCTTTCTAATATTTCCCTTTTATTGGAATCCGACTTTTTGTTAAATTGATTTAGGAGCCACATCATTCACGTCTGGCCTTCAACATTCGAATTATTTTCCCCGTCAGATTTGGCGGACGCTGACATGCTTAATTCGGATCTCTCCACGATATTACTGCCCATTTCCGAACCAATTTCACTTGTCTCCATGCCTGATCGCAATTTCATAGACAGGCACACGTTATTAAACACGAAAGAAAATTTTTTTATAGCAAAACAACCATAACCTACACATTGTCACACACTCAAACAAATAAAACTCATGCATACGTCAATTAAAATTTCAGTAGCAAAAACATCTAAAACACACAGCAATAACGTCTTCTATCAATCAACACAATCACAGAAATACATTCAGTCATACATACGAGTATTATCACATCCATCCCCCAAAATATCATTTGAATTAAATAAAAGAATTAAAAAAGATTATTTTGTTTTCTTTGTGTTTCCCTGCATCTCTTTAATGCGAATCTCCAGGTAGGGTGTTTAAAACTATAGCCCGGGGCCCCTAGTCAACCCTTGACTACCTTTATCTACCATATCCCCCCTTTTCAATCCACTTCCTATGCTATTAAAGGGGAGTTAGCTGTTTCTGGATTACCCTCGTATAGCCGGTTATCCTCGCCCTCCAAAATGTACCCTCTTCACACTATGGTCTATCTGAATATCTCATATAAAACTAAATTCTGAAGTTGTGATGGGAAATGTGGTAAGACATCTTCCTAGAAATTTCTTCTATAAATGGACGAATCATACTAACGTTGACGATATGGAAGAATGCAGGGGGAGAATATTTTAAGGTATTTTAAGATTTAAGCATCTCATGCGTGCAAAATATTAACGAAAATATTGTATAGGAGGATGTAACGTCAAATAGAATTCATGTTAGGAGAAAGTCAATTTGGTTTTAGGAAGAATGATCTGACAAGAGAAGCAATATTGACTTTGCTGCTAAATTCAGAAGACAGGATAAGAAGAAAACCGACCTACGTTCATGGCATTTGTAGATTTAGAAAAAGCGTTTGATAACGTGAACTTGAACACACTATTAAAGATTGTGAAGAGCACTGGAATAAAATAACAAAAAAGGAGGATTATAAATAACCTCTACAGAAGACAGGTGGCAGTAATTAGAATAGAAGATGTAGAAAAGGAAGCAGAAATCAAGAAAGGAGTAAGACAAGGATGCTGTCTGTCGACCATGCTGTTTAACTTACATATATAACACGAGATGAAGCAACTTAAAACTGAATATGGAAAAGGAATCATACTGCAAAGAGAAGAAATAAAACCCCTACGCTTTGGCGACGATATTGTAGTATTAGGAGAGTCAGGCTTGGAAACCATAATAAATGGCATGAACGTGGTCATGGAGGATAAGAGGATTAATAGAGGGAAAAACAAGGTAATGGAGTGTAGTTTGGGAAACAGTGGGAATACAAAGGGTGTTAGATCGTGAAGTGTTATTTTGCAGGTAGCTATGGGATTCTGCTACTTGAGAAGCGTAATAACTAGGTATGGTAGAATTATACTAGACATAAAGAGTAGGATAGCACTTGAATGAAGGATTTCGCTAAAAAGAGGAATTTACTTTCTGGTAATATTAGTGTGAATATGAGGAAATCATAGCTATAAATCTATTTATGAAGTGTGGAGTTATGTTGGTATTAAAGGTGGACGGAAAGGAAAAGAATAGAATCTTTCGAAATGCCGTGCTATAGAAGAATGCTGAAAATCTGATTGGTGGATAGAATCACTAAGGAGGACGTTCTTAACATAATAGGGGAAGAGCGAACAATATGGAGGACATTGACCTGTAGAAGGGATAGATGAATAGAACACATTTTAAGTCATGAGGGTCCTGTAAAATTAGCATTAAAGTGTATGGGATGAGAACAGAAGAGGGAGGCCAAGGACGGAATAGGCAAAGCAAATTAGGGATGATGTGGAATGTACTAGTTATACGTAATGAAACGCTTGCACAATATAGGGTAGCATGGAGTGTAGCATCAGACCAGTCTTAGGACTGAATACTATAAAAACAAGAACCTTATCCTGATACATCTTAATTCCGTGAAAATCGTTTTAATGATAATCTTGAATTTTTAATTCTATCTCGTAGCGTAAGCTACTTGAATCCAGTTATTCGTCCCTCCCATCTAATAAATAGTTTAATCTAACACACTTCTACCACTGAAAATCGAAAAACGGCTAAGAATTATATTATAATGTATGACAATGTATCTGAAAAACAGGGATCAGTAGATCGTAGATGATTAATAAAAGAAATAATTGTTGTCTTAAAAATACATTGGTAGGAGAGAAACCTGTGATATTTAGGTGGTCATTGCTGTATACACCTATGGCGTCAGAGAGTCAACGATAAGATGGACAGTAATATCAGTAGTTTCCTTGGCAACGAGCCTCGTTTATGTAACGCGCTGACAGTCGCCTATATGAATAAAAATTGTTATTAAAACAATTCTTATTCGCCTTCTTAATTCAGTAGCTCTAATTAATAGGAACACTACACACGTTTAAGCAATATAAATACTGCGAGATTAAATTTATCCATTGAAGTGAGAAACTGATTAATAATAACACTTTAATAAAACACAAAATAATTACAATTTTCCTAATTAGTATGACTACAACCAAAATTGTATATAGAAATCGATATCAACCAATTATTTGGAATTTAAATGCTAATTTCAAAACATGTAACGTACCGGATAACGTTTTCTCGGGATTCCAACCGGGTAGCATCGTTCATTTGCAACAGCGTTTCGATGGCTTGCGCCGTCATCTTCTTCAGGTGAATGCCGTTCGATGTAGGTGTGGTGGCTTATATAGCCTGGTTTGTGGTACCGGAGCATGAGACGTTCTGATTGGTACGTAGGTGGTGGGATGGAAAAATTGTGGTATCCCCTCCCCGCTGCCTTTTTGGATCGTTGCAACCGCCTCCGACAACCCCGGCGCCAGACCATGGCAGGGTCTAAGACTCTCAAGGTGGCGCATATCAATGTGCGTTCATTAAAACAAAACCGTGCCGAAATCGAACTCTTGGTCCTAGACAACAACATAGACATCCTAAGCCTGAACGAGACTAAACTGACGCCGATAAACAGATTTTCTTTACAGGGATACGCCGTTCTACGTAACGACAGAAACCAAGGCGTAGCACTTCTCCATCGTAAAGAGCTGTCTGTCGTTCATATTTCGGACGACTTCCTGGAAGCGAATTGCGGAATAGTCGTCTAAATCAGCGTGAATCAAGTTAAACTACGAATTCTAACAATATATATACCACCGTCGTCTCGCAACGCAGGGCAACTGTTCGAGTACGTCAGTACTCGATACAAGAATGTCCTCATTGTGAGCGACCAAATGTGAAACACGCTGCTTTCGGCGACAGGACCACGGACACACTCGGCAGACTCCTACTTAAAGCGACAACAATTGGCAAGCTGCGTCACGTGCCGACACCGGAAGCAACACGCCAAATTATATACAATACCCTTCAAAGCTCCTCTCCTGACAAAATCTTCATCTCCCAACACCTATCTCACCTAATCACAGGCGTCGTCGCGGCGGCGCCAATAAATTCGGACCACATTCCCCAAATTATTTCCCTGGCGGCGTGCCCGACTCGCTACGAGAACGGAGCTCCGCGGTACGTGATGCACCGGGCCAATTGGACAGAAGTCGGACGCGAACTCGATAACAGACTACCGAACGAACTACTACTTCAAACGGCGCAAGACTTGGACACCGCGACGACAATAATAACTACCGCCGTCCACGAAACCATGGAGAAATCCATACCGACGAAACAACTGAAACACAAACAAGACAGATTGCCACAGACAATAATAAGACTTATAAAACAAAAGCGTCATGCCCACAGAACTTTCCTGCACACAAGATGCCCCTACGACAAAAGACATCTAAATTATTTCCAATCCGAAGTTAAAAAGGCAATCATCGACTACAGACAGAATAAATGGGAGACATACTGTAACGCTCTCGACGTGGGCCGGTGCGCAGAACCCGCGCGATTCTGGCGACAGATTCGACGCATATCGGGGAATAAGGCCATGCCACAATACCTCTCTCCTCCAACTCCAAAATCCTTCACACAGACGAAGAGACGTGCGAACTCCTAAGAAATCGCCTACAAAAGATACATAGCCTTCCTGAATCCCCATCCATCCATAACAACTTCCTGCAAGATACTGTCAGATTCCTTGAAGCCCACACTAACATAACCAAACCTTTAGACATCATCCCAAATCTCCAAGAAAGTAACTCTGAAGTCACACGCCCAATCACCCCAGCTGAAATACTTCCTATCCTACCAAAACTAAAAAACTCATCCCTAGGTCCTGACGGTATCAGCAACCTTGTTCTTAAACACTCCACGCCTCTCCTAATAAAAATCCTGTGCAGCTTCTTTACTGCAAGCCTGCATCTTGGATACATTCCCAACGCCCTCAAACACGCCCACGTACTTCTCTTTCCCAAACCGAAAAAAGATCCCTCAAACCCCGATAGCTACCGACCTATTTCCCTCACCTCCACAATAAGCAAAATCCTGGAGAGGGTCATTGTTAGGCGACTCCACAAATGGCTCGACGAACACGCCCCACTGGGCATGACGCAAGCAGGTTTCAGACCCGGCATAAACATAAACGACCAAATCCTACGAGTACTGACAGCCCTACAAGACGGGCAACAAAGACGAAAATCGTCAGTACTCGTCTGCCTAGACGTATAGAAGGCGTTTGACACCATTTGGATTGATGGCTTGAAACGAAAAATAATTGAAACCAACTTCCCCATCCCCATGAGCCGCTGGCTCTGTAATTTCCTTGCGGGGCGAACGGCTCAAGTTAAAATCCGGAATACCCTATCCCGACCCTATATCCTTAATGCCGGCGTCCCTCAAGGCGCCGCCATATCCCCACTCCTCCACCTTCTGTACCTCAGGGACACGCCACTAAAAGCGAGAGAGACAAGGCTAGGACTTGCGCAATTTGCAGACGACACAGCATACTGGGCTACAGCGAGGACGCACAGAGACGCTGTAACCGTAATAAACAATCAACTAGACGAATTACTTACTTGGTGCAACAAATGGCGCATCACACTAAACGCGGACAAGACACAAGTCCTAGCCGTCAGACAGCGACAAAAACCAGGCTGGGTTGTCGTGGACCGACACAAGGTTCGATTAGGCACGGAGACACTGCCATATAGACGTGAAATTAAATAGCTAGGACTAACCATAGACCGCAGACTCGACTTCTACCCCCACTACAGAAACGTTATTGCCAACACCAGAACGCGACAAGCGACGCTACGGCTACTAGGTGGTAAAATAGGCTGCCACCCAAAAACCCTAATAACTTTATATAAAACACTTATAGAACTGTCTTTCTGTTCTGCCACCCCCTTCTATTAACTGCCCCCCAAAAATCAATCAAACAATTAAACATTTGCGAACGCAAAGCCCTCCGGGCAGCGTATAGAGTCCGCCCCCGCACATCAAACCAAGCACTTTACAACCTAGTAGCCAATGACATACAGCCACTACCACAGACAGCAAAAAAACTTCAAACAAAATACGCAGAAAAAGGCCTACCAACGACAATTCTACAGGCAGACCTTGGACAAAATTTTAACCCCTGACATAAACCCGAATTACCACTACACGATAAAAACTTTAAACGAACTCAGACTTGAACAACAGGCGAAAGACTAAATAAATGAAATAAAAAGACCATAAATGCCGTCGTCTTCCTCTTCTAAAAGTGCACAAGCCCTGCCCTTAACCTACCCACCCAGAGTTTAATAATAATAAAAAAAACTTCCTCTCTTTCCGTGCAATAACATATAAAAAAACAACAACCCTCCCTATCTCGAGAAAAAAAAGAGAACCCATCACTCTCCCACCACATAAAAAAGTGGTCACCTTTCCTTCTCGAGAAAAAAAAAGAGAATCCTTCATTACACAACACTCTTCCCCTCGTACAAAAAAAGAGGACTCCAAATCTCCTGTTACCCTAAAACCTGAACCTACAGGACTTCCGACGCCAGGATGGAGCAACTGACCACCTTTTCCACGGCCAATAATAACAACAAGAAGCGAAGAAAGAAGAGCCAACATCAAACAGCGGGCTGTAGAGGCCATAGTGCCTAATCAGCCAGCGTGTGTCAGTTTGACACACGCAAACTTCAATTAACTTAACTTAACTAGCTACCTCGTTGGCGGCTGTACTCCCCGGCCCGTCTTTTGGCGTACGGGACTTTCGTAGCATGGCGACGGCAGGGGACCAAGCTTTGCTCAAGTAGTACCCAGGGTCGCTGTTTATTAACCCACTTTGTGTGGTTTTAATTGCCACAGCTTCCATAAGTATACTGTCCCAGAAATTACTAGCTGGGTCCAGTGTCACCGTTTCCGGAAATCCAATTTTGTGGCCCGTCATTAGTGCATGTTCCGCCACGGCTGATTTTGACGGTCGCTTTAGCCGTAAGTACCGTTGGTGTTCTGTCCTCCTTTCCTCCACGGTCCGTAGGGTTTGGCCAATATATTTTAGACCGCAGGAACAGGGGATTTGGTATACCCCTGGTTTTCTGAGGCCGATTTGATCAAGGCTGTTGAAACCCAGGGCACCCGCGCCTCCTAGGATATACGGCCTGCCCAAGATACACAAAGACCATGTGGAGGAAAGGAGGGCAGAACACCAACGGTACATACGGCTAAAGCAAACCGTCAAAATCAGCCGTGGCGGATCACGCACTAATGAGGCTAGTTCAACCTCAAAATCCTTGCAAACATCGTTACCGTGATACACATTTAAATTACTAATATTTGCAGGCCCCAGTAATATATTTTGAATCATACGTAGGCTTTTCGAAACGGTTTAACAATTTTAAATAATTACAATAATTAATCCATTGTATTTTTACATGATAGGTGATTTATTGTTCTAATACGAGCTGATTACAGAAAAACGCTCTTTCTAAGGTAGTAGGAACTTGTAATCGTAGAAACGTGGTCCGAGGTCCGAGTGAAGCCGGTTGTCGTCGTATTCTTCGTTGTACTCTTCACGCTGTGGGAGAGCCTACGGTCCTCTCCGTAGAGATGGAAGACGCGTCGGACTTGGGGTTCGTCTCCCCGACACGCAGCCAAGGCATACGGCGCTGCAACTCCGCCCTGAGCAAACACATCCTCATCACATAGCATATTTGGTTAAAAAAAACAGCTATCATATCAATGTTAAATTGAGAATAAAATGAACCAAGCGACAATATTGTCTTAAAAAATTTGAATTTATTCTGTCATGTCTATATTTGGTACGTAATCTAAATTTTTAGTGTATCTGTCGTTGTTAGAATCATATTTTGTAAACATAAACGGTTACTTACACTAAAAAATAAATATGTAAGGATTAATTACCCGATTATGCGTAGAATAATCTGCAGACTGATCTGAGTCAAATTATTATGAACCCCTACCAATACAATGTTGGGCTACCTTTTGCTCTTAATACTGCTTGAATTGTTCTGGGCATGGATTCTATGAGACGTTTGTAAGAGGAATTTGAGACCATATCTGATTACTGCATTTGTCAATTCCTTAAGGTTTGATGGTACTGGATCCAGCTGCCCATTCGATATCATTCCACAAATTCTCAATTGTATTGCGATCTGCTGATGGTGCAGGCCAACGAAGTAAAGTAAAGTCTCCGTAATGCTCTTCGAACCATCTGAGGAGGATGCCAACTTTAAGACAAGGAGCGTTGTCCTGCTGGAAGTATTAATCCCTTGCAGAGGGCACCGCTAGCATAACAGGATGTATTAGATCTGCGATAATATTTAAATACACTTGGGCATTCAACCGTTGTTTCAAATGAATCAAAGGCCAAAGAAAACATCTCCCAAACCATAATATTGCCGCCAACATCTTGAAGCGTTGTGGCAATGCAATGGGGTCCACGTTTTCATGTTATTTTTCCCATATTCAAGCTCTGCCATCTGCATGGTGCATTTGAAATCGCGTTTCATCACACCACATGCCCTTTTCCAATTCTTGTGCTTATTTGCGAAATGACGACGTCTTACATTTTTCATAGCAGTCAATAAAGATTTTCAAACAGATCGTCTTCTTCCATAGCCCATACGATGTAATGTGCGCGAACAGTTCATCTAGAGACGTTCACAGTTAGTCCTTGAATACGATTCTCCGCCTTCCGAAGCACTTTTGCTCTTCTTATACGCTGAAAACTTATGGCAAGTCGCCTTTCAGCTCGAGCAATGAGTAGCTTGTGACGACCACAAGCTTGGCGTTAACACCCGGCTTCTTGATTAGTAGACCACACTCCGTAAAAATAAACAACTGATCCTCTCGAACACTTCATAAGTGCGGTCGTTCTTCCGATACTGATTCCAACGATTCGTGCGCTTACGATCATCCCGCGTTCAAAGTCAATTAAGTCAGGTCTTCTCAAAAAACACAGTACACGTGATGATTCGCTTTTCCTGCCTTCCTATTTTAGCTAACTCACCCTCTAACGGCATCACTGTGACGCTTTCATGTGGTTTTAATAATATGGTCACTCCGTGTTTAGAAGCAAACTCCCTAAACATAGGGAGACCACGGCTGATGGACGTTTCTAAATAAAGCAGGACTCCATTTATTGTTGGTTAAAAAAATTAAATAACATAGAAATAAAGTACAAATTATGCAATTTTGAAATTTATATTTGTAGAAAGTAACATCGTTTAAATTCGTGTTGTTTCGCAAGTGGGGCCCACACTTCACACGTGGGGGAGGGGTGCAATTTGGTTTTTAGGGGGACTGGAAATGAGTTCGTCTATAATTAAAAAAGCCACTTGCTATAATTACACTATATACTGATGGTATATCAGTTGTAGTAAATCACGTGTAGTGGATATTAGATATTAAATAGTTATTAAGATTGATATGTGTTAGACGTTAAGAGATTAGTTATTAAGTAGTTATTAAAATAGATAGATTTCTTTTTTTAGTATCCGGCTGACCGCATGGAATACACGTTCTTCCATGTGTGCGGGATGAGAAAAATAACTTGTTAACATCGATCTGAAGATTTTAGCGGGGTAGGTGTGATATTTTGAGGAAAAAGAGGTGTGAATTCCTGCGTATACCTGGAAGGACGTTCCCTCCCAAAAATTATTCCTCCCCGCCAAGGGGCAAAATGGCAAGGAGTGACCAAATTCGTGGGCAATTCGGGGGCCTGTACTTCCCATATTTATAAATATGATTGGTTGTCAATATGGGAAGGGAAAAACGTGTGACGAAAAATGTGGGGAAAGAACAGAGTAGGTATAGAGAACCAGAGAAGTACACAGTCCGAGCTGACAAGCCGAGAGGATAAGAGCTCTCTCTGAAGTTTGGACAGTAAGTCCAGAGCCTGCAATTATTCTCCTGGACGCTAGAACTTTACCGTTAGGAGAAGCAAGGTGGACGCCAGACATCCACCTCGACTATGTGGCGTGGAAGCACTCCACGAGCAATCATTTGCCGATTCCAGCGATCTGAAAGACCAGACGTCATCAGCGACGACACAGCACAGGGGTACTGGCTTCATCGTCTTCCTCCATCACATACGAGCATCCGAGACGGAGCAATCAAGAGCTCAGCCATAGTAAGAGCCCAACAAGATTAATTAGCAATGGCGTCACGTTGACTCAGTAATTTCGGTTTTTTATATAATTTCTAAATTCTGGGTACATAAATTATTTCTTATCTTTGCTTAATTTCTATGGAGTTTAACGCCGTGGTATGTTTTCTCTATTTAAGATTCGACATGAAGATTAGTATAATTTTCCTAACTATAAGTTCATCGGAGCAAGTTTAAAAATGAAGATAGTAAATTATGCGAATAGGTCCCATTATTATTTTATTTAGTAAATAAATGATTATAAATAATTGTAATATATTTAAATAGTTTATCGCATAAGCCTGGGTATTATAAAGATAAAAATGAACCAGATTTTAATCACAAAAATAAGATTTTGCACTATTTATAGTGCCACACTTGAAAGTTTGGAATGATATAAACTATGCCTAATGAATTAATATAGGGTGAGCGGAAAATCCTTTTACGGACCTGGGTCAGATCAATCTCCAGCACCATTACCTTGGCCTGCAAGAAGTCCTTACCTCACCACACCTGATAATACACTGTGGAGTATTGCGAAAGAAGATATAAGAAAACGCCGATACCTAAACGATGAGGAGCTGAAAAACTCAGTTTTCATTTAAAAACATAATCCCTAATATGCTGTTGGAGATGAACTATCAGACATGGAAACGGATTAAATTATGTTACAAACATGGAGGAACCCACACAGACATTTTTGACCCATGGGAGGTACGCTGTACATAGTTTTCAATTCAGTGAAAACGGACTTTCCGCCCACCCTGTAGATTGGTATTGCTTTATCATGCGTCATTGGGGCCAAATCAACTTTATGAATACGGAAGACTCGAAACTGTAGCTGACTCAGTGGCGCAGCGTGGTATTGAGACGCTAAATTGTTGTTGTGTCTTGTTCAGGGTACAAATTTATAGTTCAGATTCCAAGTTATAATTTTTAATGAAATTTTTCCGCCCTAAAAATTGTCGCCCGATGAGGATAGTCCCTACTGCCGCCGCCGCCGCGTTATGCCTCGAGTTGACATATAATCCCGCTGCATCAAGCACAAGAGTCTCGTTAATCCAGAAATGACCCCACATTTATTTAAATAATCACTAAACATTAAAATATTATAGAAGAATCTTTCGTATAAATGATTGTCTTCTCGATTGTTACTAATTGTTTAATTAGTTATAATCTTCTAATAATTTATTCCTAAAACCCAAGTTTTTGTCCTGAACAAAAAGTAATTAGGCTTCATTTAGAAATAATATTAATTATTTTAATATAAAAATAGGTATGTGTTACATAGGGGCATGAGGAGAACATACATTTGAAGACGTTTATGGATATGCCTCCAGTGCTTCTTGACTGATTTGTGCGATTTAGTATGTTATTATATTACAGGTTTTAGCTTTTCCGGTGTGCGTGGCTTAGTATATTTGTGATTTGCAATAACCCCACAGATAAAAACCACTCATGGGGAGATCAGATAAATGGACATCAACAAACCGAAAGATGAGCCGATCAAGGAACATCGCTCGAAGTACAGTTGGAGCTCAGATTCTACGGAAAGTAAGTGAAATCAGAAATTACACCACAAATTTACATTTAAAAATGGCATCATTTGAACATTATTTCTATAAGAACTTTGTTAAAAAACGCTATATACTCCACTGAGGTAATCACATACGAGAATTAGTATTAGTATTAAATCATATTGCATTGATCCCATACAGAAGTAGAACTTCAGGTATGTGAAACGAGTCAAATATTGTACACAAATTACTATTAACTCTACGTTGCTATTTATATTCATACGATTATGTTTTACTTAAAATTAGACATTCTTAATTAATACAGACAGGACAAGATATATAATTTGCACTCGATGCAAGACATTGATAAATACTGCTAATATCTTATACAGAGTGTCTTATGATAATGTTTCAACAGTGTACTATATCTACGGTAAGTTCTATACTAAGATACACTTAACTCTATGAATTCTTTAACAGAGTAGAAGGAGTGGCTAAGTAAAAAGTTAGTTCATGTTTGAACTTGTTTGTATTTATTTTAAACTGTTCAATTGAAGCTAGAAGTTAATTAAATATGCTAATAGCATTATAATGAACACCATTTTGTATTATAGTTAGAAACTTCCCTTCGTTGTGTAAATTATTTTTATTTCTGGTATCAAAGCTATGCACATCTGAGTTTGATGTGAATAGGTGACTGTTATTAATCACAAATAACATAAGCGATAGCATGCATTACCCCATAATATTATACATAAAGGCATGAAAGAGTGAAAATATGCAGAATAAACTAATTTTCTTGTTTTGGTCACTAAAAATTAATATTATTATAATAGCAAAGACTGTCGAGCCTAGTTTTCTAAGAAGAATATTAATTTTCAATTTTTCCAATTTAATTTACTGTCTACAGATAGATCTGCATTCAACTTCACTTCCTTCATTGTTGAGTGCAAAAAAAGATTCAAAATCATCATTTCCTTAAAAATTGTAAATAAACACAAATATATAAAAATAACAGTAAGCCACATACTTAATAATACAAAATCATATATTTTTAATAATTTCCACAAATTCAAGTAGTAATTATCAAATTTTTTTCAAGGAACTAGCCAAGGTTTTACATACGGCCTTGAGTCAAATTCGTTTATAGAGGACATATATGAAGATTTTGGTAAGAAATCATTATTTATTCATGTTTGTATCAATGTTCACGAAAAATAATTGTTAATTTTCATTCTTGCTGATTATTTTAAATCGGAACAGCGTTCCGCCTCCAAATGTTTTAACGGAACGTTGTTCCTGTGTTTTCCGGCTTACTTTCACCCCTGTCAATAGTATAAAACTGTTTTCGGGTTAAGAATCAAAACTGCTTCGCGAAATAAACTTCTGTATTCAGCTTAGTCAGGAGAGTTGATTATCGGCTCCTTCTCGTCTGACTTAAGCCTTTCCTTAGAGATGAACAGAATTTTATTCAGGTATAATTGTAGGATTCCTCTATCGTGTTTTCCTTTTTTCCACCTGACAATTTCTTTACCATAACTACGTGCTCTGTTTCGAATGTCTCTTCTCCTTCGTCTTAACGTTCCTATTTGGGAAGAGGACTACTGGAATCAATTAATGATATATAAAAACCTCAATATATGGAAGGTATAAAATATTTCAAAAACATAAGAATAATCTGAAAATAAAGCCATAGGCCAAGAATCCGAATTTCAGAAAATGAGAATAGAATAATCATGACGGGACCGGGGTTCGAACCCAGGACCTTACCTATCCGGTTGGGTATTCTGCTGTCTGACCTACGAGATCTGTCCATCCCTTGAACACCTATATTTACTAAAGATATCAATTATTTTCAGGGCATGAGCAACGCAACATCGCATAAGCGTGCCAACGTTTGTTCTGCCGGGTCTTTTATAATTTCGGATTTTTACTGTCTTCGTCGTAGTCAATCCTGTCCAGCCTGAGAAATACGTTTTCAATATTATATTATTGTATATAATGAAAAAGACGTTTTTTATTAATAAACTAAATCCGATTCATGCACATGATGGTCTCTCCCCTTTAAAACTGCGTAGGTAGTTATGCGGAATAGAGAGCAATATTTATGTGAATTTGAAACTATAAAAGTAATGTGCAGTGCATAATGCGAATAAAATTAAATAACGACAAATAAAATGTTTCATAATAATTTTTTAAAAATAAACTGATACGTATATAATTAATAACTTAATGATATATTTGCAGTTGAGAATTGAAAATCAGTTGTTGTTGTGGTATTCAGTACTAAGTCTGGACTGATGCAAGCCGCCATGCAAATATTTCTTGCGCAAGCCTTTTCATTTCAGCATAACTACCACATCATACACCCTCACTAATCTGTTGAGCGGCCTTCCTCTTTTGTTCTTACTACACACTTCCCCCTAATACTAATTTTACAAGACCCTCATGTCTAAAAACGTGGCCTATTAATATATCCCTTCTCTTAGTCAATGTCCTCCATATTGTTCGCTTTCCCCCTATTCTGTTAAGAACTTTTTCGTTAGTGATTTTATCCATCCATCTGATTTTCAGCATTCTCCTATAGCACCACATTTCAAAGGCTTGTATTCTTTTCCTTTCCGCAACTCCTACAGCCCACGTTTCGCGTCCATATAACGCCACGCTCCATACGAACATTTCACTAACGATTTCCTAATATTCACACTTATATTATCCGTAAGTAAATTCCTATTTTTCGCGAAAGCCTTCATTCCCCGTGCTCATTATGTCTACTATACTTCTACCATCCCTAGTTATTACGCTTCCTAAGTAGCAGAATTCCTTAACTTCCAAAAATAATATTCCCTCTCAATCTGACACCGTTTGTTATTCCAGAGTTTCCCATACTACGCTCCATTACCTTGGTTTTCCCTCGTATCCTCTTTCTACATGGTCACGTTCATGCCATTTATTATAGTTTTAAAGTCTTCTTCTAACTACTGACTACAATATCGTCACCAAAGCGTTTTAACTTTCTTCATAGCCCATTCTGTATATATACATATATAAGTTAAACAGCATAGGCGACGGACTACATCCTTGGCTTACTCCTTTCTTTATTTCTGCTTTATTTTCTTGAACTTCAATTCTAATTACAGTTGACCGCCTTCTGCAGAGGCTAAGTATAAGCAAATCAGTTATATCCTGTAAATCTTATATCGTACAAAACAACTAATATTAATCCGCTTTTTTTTTCTTTCTATGGAAATATATTATATTTTATATTTATGGATATGTTACTCTTGTATATTTGTTTACAATGTAGTATTAATGCTCTCTATACTTTGTTGGTCATCAATGTGGCCTTACGTGTTTTAATCGATCAGATGAAACGAGCACATTACGAAGCGGTTCATTGTTCAAACCAGCCTCACCCTTGTAGCGGCATTCATGCTTTAAATAAATGGCAGGTGGGTGCTTTATTGTTTTAATGATACACGTGCAAATTGACGGGTCGAGTTACGGTACCTGAATTTGGGATGATTGATGGCGTAGACCCATGGGTCAACGCACGAAACCACCTTCGCCGTCAGCGCAGGAATCATGGTCGATAGTGGCGTAAGCGCAGCTCTGAAAACAGAAACATGCACAAAAAAAACAGTCTTAAGAACATCAGATTTGGTAGTCTCCGGGCTTGTGTTATGAGCAAAGAAACAGTTTCGATGATACTTTTTATAACATTTCAGTTTATTATTTTTATAATATACAATGATTAAATTGGCTGGTAAAATTAACAATTATATTATAGATACCAGTGTTAATAAATTGACAGTAGATGTTGAAATTATAAAACAGAATAAGAGAAGCCACTACAGCTCCACAACCTGATTAAGAATTTATTTAAAAAATTAAAAATACAAGTCCGTATGTAAATTATACAAATTACAAAAATAAGTAGACAAAATACAAACAATTAATTAGTGATAAAATAAATTCTACACAACGTTTCTACTGGCCTTGTACCTTTCGTCAGCTGATGATAAAATGTGAGAGACGTAAGATCGAAATAAAGCACAAGCCAAGTGACGAAATCAGTAACTAAGTTTAAAGAAATAGAAAGTATGAAAGCACAGAACCTATCCTAATAATTGGAAATAATGGTCATTTTTGAGATTCATAGTAATGTGTAGCATTTCAAAACCAAGTTAACTGAAATCTTTACAATTTGTTATTGAAAAGTATTGAATAAGTATTAGGGCTACAGAATGTTTTTTATAGGAAAGTTCGATATTGGAGATGTGCTCTTTGATACAGTTATTGTTACACCTTTTCTTTTGCCCAATGTAGCAAGAACTACAATCAGAACAAAAGATTTTGTAAACTACACAATATTTTCTGTGTCAAGTGGATCCTTGTAGTTTTTTAATAGGTCTGTAAATAATGGATTAAAATACACGAGTAGCTCATATTAACATTTAAGAGGCTCATACTAATTGTAGGGTCATTTATGTGGGCATTATTGTGCAGCACAAAAGTAGTCATACACAAAAATCGAGTCTGGTGTCAGCCTCAAGCATACTTCCTTGTCTCGGGCGATTACGTAGACCTGCAATGACACCTTAAGTCCGTCTCGCTGCCTTCTCTTCTTTCCTTCTCTCTGTCTAATGCTAGGATCCAGACTGACTTCTCACCTCTCGTAGAACAACTCCCATACCATCTCATCAAAGATTCGAGCACTTTCCTCAGATCCTATTTCTCTACCTCGTTTCATCTCAGGCCAACTCTTCTCATACTCTCATCAAAAGGGTGGATGCCACATCACATGACCTCCTGCTCCCTTTATATTTCGAGCTTGGCCCGAGGTAGCCTTCTGATTTCGTGGAGGCAATAACCACCTTCGAAATTCCAGAAGTGTTTAACGCCTACTAATCCCCAGCACTTAGGATTTCGCACGCTTCGGGTTGCTCTTCCCAGCCTGATCGGTGTCTTGATTGACATGCTATCACCGTCTGATTGGCACCAATAAGGAATTCATCCTGAGTAATTGCTGAATATCACCACTGACTGAATAAAGTAGCAATCGTCACCTTAATTCATTACATAGGTACTAATTTGTATTAATGAAGAAAATTAAAAAATTGAAATTAGATGATTTGTAAAGAGGAACCGTGGGGTACTGGATTTTGTTCAAACTAATGTTAATGTGTTTAGTAATAAAATTTTAAGGTACTCATAAGCACTTAGAATATTATGGATGGCAGTATTATTGTTGCTTTGATGGAACTTTGATTTAGAAAGAAATATAGTTCTTGAGTACAGCATTGTAGGCCACACCTATCTTATGGTTATGAGGGCGTAGGGAAATAAAATGGAATACATGGCCTAAGTATGGAGGTTTTCTAAGCCATTTGTTGTGAACTGAAGTATTGTAAATAGATGCAGTGACATCAGAAAACTAACAGAACGGTTTGAATCAAGTTCATGAATAAATTTTAATTATTGAAACTGTTGACTATAAGGTTGATTTGTGAGGATTGTGTTATACAAAATATTAAGTCTACATATCTTATATATGTTGAACTGGAAGTAAATAAATTCAATAATTCTCTAAAACTCTCATGACAATCGCAGAAAAGAAGGTGCTAAAGGTGGATCGCATGGGGATATCTTTTAATTGATGAAAGTGGACTTGACTGATTATAAAATAAATATAGTTGACATCATTTCATTAAGTGATGTTTTGGTAAGGCAAAAATAGTTTTCAGGCTAGTATACTATTACGAAACTAAAATTCTATTTATTTTTGGTGTGTTATTATAAAAATAATTAATTAATTATTAATTCCTTTCTTAGAAAATTTATTTGTATTAATATGAAAAAATATATATTTAATTTTAGTTTGATAAAGACCTACAAGTCAGAAAGCTCACACAGAATTAAGCTAGAAAAGACTGATTTTTTTGTAAATTCTCTATTTATGTTGCTATAGATTGACATTAATTATTCAAGTAAAAAAATTTGAAGATAACACAGTGACGTGCACAATGGATAGAAACGTTTTCATGTGAACATGCACGCTGTTGAAACGTGTTCCGTGAAACACTCTGTCTAGTGAAGTAATATTGAATATTTCCCCATACTTCTATCTTGATTGCTAGATCTTGATGTGAATGGTAACTATAAAAATGAAATATGAACTTTGAACAATTTTTACTAATGTTATTATTCTATACGAGAGGTGTATGAAAAAATTTAAATATTGAAAATTATATTTGAAGACGGATTCCCAGAAGTCATCGCCTTTGTTTACAAATTATTCTCTGAATCGACGTAAAACAGACGAATAATTAAATACATGTCTAAAATGAGTTATGTTTCTTGAAACGTTCCCTCTTGTTTCATGAAACACGTTCATACTCTATGTTATCTGACGTAATGCTTTTATGAAACCGCGTTTCATGTTTCTCCATTGTGCACCGTGGTCAGCCATAAAGAAAATAAATTAACTTTAAGTCTATTTGACATTTTAGCGATGTTCCTTCCCTTATTCCATTTCTAAATTACTACCAAGAAGCAGTAGACTTTTTGCCAGAAAGTGTTATATTTGAGTGGGCGTTGAGTGAAAACGTTTAAATACATTCGTGTCAGTAATATGAATCATACAAACTTTCGTATAATTTTTGGATATATTTTCTTTCGAGTACAAGAAGAGTATTTTATCTTATGAATACGTTAGAGAGCAGCGAAAAAGCTCATTTGCAAGTCTTCATAATGAAATGTTAATTACCAAAGGAAATTGTGAGACATCCAGTCAAGAGTTTTATTTTTATATGAAACCAACACCAAATATACAGTATAAATTTTTCCATCAGAAGAATTTAAGACAACTTGAACTGTTCACTTTCACTTGTTCATTCCTGTTCTTTAGTTAATATATAAAAATTGTAAAGAAATGTAACTTTTCTTGAAAGCACACATAGCTTCCAATAACATTGTGGATTTCTTGTTTTATTAAAAATAAAGAGGTGTGTTAAACTCCGAAGGTGTTCAGTAAAACAATTGTACATCAGGAAATTATAGAAGAAATTAATCTCATGAATGAGCCAGGGAAATGTGTCTGTCAATTTTATAGCAAATGATGAATTTCTGTTTTGGTGTGATTCTTTCCTATGAATTTTCTTCATGCTCTGTCATTGGGTTCTATAATGGGGTGTTTCCCAACTGTGGTGAGATTTGGTGGCATCGGATGGTGATTTCCCCCAAAAACCGTGGAGAGAGGGGCAAACTTGTCTTCCCAGTGAAGAGTAACGATCAATAGGATTGGTTGATATCCAATCGTGCCACCTTTGGGATAGGAGGTATTAAAAAGGCTTGAGGATATTTTAGAGACATATTTCGAAGACGGATGATTGGAATTTAGGCAAGGGAGATTGTGGAGACGAGAGCGGTGATCGACATTATCGGCAGGTAGACCAAGGAACTGGAAATTGTTCTGAACCAGGAAGAATAGGTGGCTCTGATTTGGATTAAGCCAGACCCAAATTAGGAGGAAATTGCAACGAGGAAGACGCTGGAAGGTTCGTTATGATGACACGGTAATTACTCCTGTAACTTTTTGCTGATTTCCTATACTTCCAGGTCCGAGTAGATTTTGTAAGAAATATTTTGCTCTATGAGAAGGCCCATATCATACGGCCGTGAGTTTAGAGATCAAGAATTGTTAGTTTTAAGAAATTAATTTGTATCAATTTTAGGTATATATATAGTGTTTAAATAAGAAAGAATTGCCGGCTTTAAGTTTAAATATGAGAAAATTGAAATATTGATGTAAATTTGTTTGGGCTAAAGTAAATTGTTTCATTTTTAGTATAAAAGTTCATTCTTAATATATTAATATTGCATTAAAATAATTAATATACCTCCTATTCATCTCAACACAAACCCCTGAATTTAAAGAAACAGTATTGGAAGATGTAGATGCCAATCCAAGTACAAGCACACGTGTAATTACTCAAGCAATGAACATCGATCACTTGAGTGTGTGGCGTGTTCTACACGGTGAACATATACATCCATTTCATCAACAACAAGTTCAGGCGATGGGTGAGCCTGATTTTGAACCTAGACAACAGTTTTGCCAATGGCTTCTGCATCAATGTACTACAAACCCGAATTTTCCAGAACTAGTGATGTTTACGGATGTGTCGTGTTTCACCAAAGAAGTTATGTTTACTCCCGCAATAGCCATATGTGTGCCGCTATTAATCCGCCCAAAACGCGTCCGAGAGGTTACCAAGCGAAAACATTTGGGACAATCATTGGAGTCCATCTATAGACCACAAACTCTACCAGAACGCTTGAATGGTGCAATGTATTTCAACTTTCTGCAGAATGCCTTGGTTGAACTTTTGGAGAATATTCCCACACACTGCTCCAGACACTCCATCTTTCATTTCCGGCAATGGGTTTCTTAATGAAAAATGTTCACCATGACACCATCTACATCCTCCAAATTTTTTGAAAACTCATTCTATTACACTCGGTATATTATGAAAGATTTCCCTACAATTCTATCTTGAAGCCCAGATCTCGGTGTGAATGGTAATTGAAAAATGAAATATGAATATAAACAATTTTTAACAAAAAAATATGGAAAAAATTTATAACTGAAAATTTTGTTTGAAGACGGGTACCCAGGTCAAGTACGGAGAGCCGTAGCATTTGTTTAAAAACGATGCCATGAACCTACGATAAACAGGTGAATCATTAAACACATGACAAAATTTAGTTCTGTTTCTTGAAACCCTGTTGTAGGAAACACGATTCTACCCGGTTTGCACGCACCTGTGTTACCTTATGTATCGCTTTCACAAAACAGCGTTTGATTTTACTAGTCTTATCGTGTGGAAACAATACATCATCACATTACTATCAAATCGTTGAACCGTATCGTGTTGAAAGCAGTCTTCATTTACGATTCCTACATTATTGATATCCTTGTATCACTACAACAGTATACTGAACAAGGGAGTAGCACACAAGACCGCTATCATCAGAAAAGCGACTCGGCAATTGGAAAAGAAATAAGTCTCAAATCAGTGCTAAAATTAAAATGAGGCTTCTACTTCTAGTTAGAGATCGAGTGCAGGTCAGCATAGTATATAGTTGGTCCAATCGAGTCATTAAGTGAGAAAGTCTACATAATTATCCGCATCCAGAGTTTTAGTAGTAAGTAAACAAATATTCCTGTATAGTATTGTCTTCAAGGAATTTTTTTTCCAAATTATTTGTTTAAAGACTGATAGTTAATTTAATAAAGATGATA
The DNA here is from genome assembly GCA_034510155.1 of Eucriotettix oculatus. Lineage (NCBI taxonomy): Eukaryota > Metazoa > Arthropoda > Insecta > Orthoptera > Tetrigidae > Eucriotettix > Eucriotettix oculatus. The sequence continues at coordinate 258,805,118 of CM067376.1, read as the reverse complement.
ATTTGTCCCTTGTTTTTATCAGTCACGTAATAAAATCTATTTCAATTTTGATTTCCAAATTTGATTAGAAAAGAAAGCGAAGAAATATCAAAACATTATTCCAAAGTTTTAGAATAATTTTTTCTTTCAAGTTTGGACGTAGACTTATCGAATCTCGTTCTACAAGATTCGATAAGTGGATTTAAAAATTACGATCGCCTTTCGACAATCTATTTGGACGTGGCTAAATTTTTTAAAAGACTCATTGAAAGTTTTTCAATGGAAATTTTCGACATGTCATGGAAGTATGTTGCCGGTTGTGCTCGGTGAGCACATGAGCATGAACTTCTGGAACTCCGAGGTTCAAAAAAATGCTCTGTGTAAGCCAGCACAGCCTGGAATCGCATACTTTTCCGTGAAGAAATTTAGAAATTTTTGCCTTCAAATTATAAGAAAGTATGTACAATAAACGCAACTAAACAATGTATAACATTTATGTATTTTAAAAAATTTAAAAATTGTAATTTTTCAAATATTGTATTTTTAAGACGATTATTGCCATTGCCGAAAGCTCCTAATAAAGATTTGGACTTCAAAATTGAAATAGATTTTATTACGTGACTGATCAAAAAAAAGGGACAAATTATCATCAGTATAGTATTGTTTTTAACGGATTTACGAAATCGTAATGATGAGGGAACTTCCCGTTAATAGCATAGGAAGGGCTTGAAAAAGAGGGGATGCAGAAGGGAGAACACACTTGCCAATGGTTGACTAGAGCCCCGTATGTTTTTATTGTATTTACTACCTGAGTGCCCGGAATTGGACGGGTTTTTATTTATAGTAGCGGTATATAATTCAGAAATAATCAAGAATGTTGGATGATTTCTTGTTATTGCCATCAACCTAATCCTCCTCCTCCAATATCAATTATTAAAAACATAATATCTAAATAAATTAAAATCTACCAAACTTTAATAAGACCCATTATAACATATGGTGCACAAAAATGGGTCTTAAATAACAATACTTGCAAACAAATATTTGGGAATATCGGGCAGGGTAATAATAATCATGGGAATAGAGTAGTTAAATTGACGGACCTGTTCCCAAAGGCTCCAATCATTGACACGGTAGCGTATGGTGTCCACGAACACAGGAACATGAAGAATATGGTAAGCGCCACCTTGGCGATTCTGATCTCCGCCGATTTCTGCTCGTCGACTGCATTCGTTTGAAGAGATTTCACGTTCATCTTGCGAGCCTGAGACAAAACACTCATACCTATTCTGTATGTCAGAAATATGGTGCAATTATACCTGTTGTAACAAATGTCTAGGCTTAAAGTTCCGTCGTTAAACCAAAAATATGAAATATTCATGAATCAGTGTAAGCTGTCTTGTATATTAGGCAAAATATTCAACGAATAATGCTGCCGACGATAGTAAAAATTCATAATTGTTATTGCAAACTGAACTGCTCAATAAAAGATTTTAATTTATGACGTATATTCTGATTCAGAGCATACGGAATTGCCTTGAAAACCCAGCTTAACGTTAACTAGTTATAGTGAGCGAAACATGGGCTACTCAACAGTTTTTCTTACTAATTATTTATGTGTTATGGTACAAAGTTGAGTCATCATTTGTAAACCTCGGAACCAAGCTTAACACGTACCTGATCTCTAAGCATCTTTTCGTGCTGGTGCACAGCTCCTATGAGGCGGTAGTAGAAGAATATAATGAGACAGAGGGGGAAGACGTACGCCCACACAAATATGCAGGCCACAAACACCTTGGTGTCCTCGTCGTCAGTCAAGAAGTCGAAAGAGCACGTGGTGAGGAATCCCTCTGCGGAAAAAGTAATTTGTCAGATAATATCTTATAATTATTAATTAAATTCCTTCCAAAAAAATATAAAAATAACCGCTGGTTTAACAATCTAAATTTACGAATGCGGAGAATAATTGGCGACTTTTGGACAATAATTGTTTCCTTTTGGCTTCACTTTATATTATAGGTAAAATTTCTATTTTAAAATTTATATATTTTTAGTTTTCAAATAACTATGGAAATTCAGGAGAAACAAAACTATAACAGTAACAAACTCGTTCAAAATCTATTAAAATACTATCTACAATAATTTATGGGCGGATTGATTCATTAACAATTATTGAATGATTTGATTAATAATAATTACAAAGTAATTTTTTCAACTGAAAGACAGAAGAGTTGCTTCCAAGTGAAGCTCAGCCATGTCTTTGAATTAAAATCGTTGCACCTTTGATTTATTTAAAGAATATATTTTCTGTATTGGTATCCAAATATAAAAATTAAGCCGCGAGGAAATTGTGATTGAGTAAAATTTAGGTGAGCCTCAGCTTTAGGTATACAAGATATGGATCTCCTAGTAGTCCGGTATTCGACTCTGATTAGCGCATATGGTAGAGTATCTGCCCTGAAAGTGGGTACCGAATTTCGAGTCACGGTCCGATGGAGAATTTTCCATTATGATCTACATTGGTTTCATAGTCTATGGCTGAGCTTTAGTTGAAAGTAATTCTTCTAACTTTTAAATAACAATTTTATTTAATAAATTTCATTTACAGTCTAAAAATTATACGTTTGATGGAATTAATGAGAACATTAGATTAATAAGAAAGATGCTTCATATCAGAAATAACACAAGTCCTTTTAATGTTAAAAATAATAACCAAATTTGAAATTGTATTCATTATTCCGTTTTGGTATGATTTATATTTACTTAATCCTTTTTCCAAAAATGACATAATTTTTTCTGTTTGTTTAAAAATGCGTTACAACAACCCAAGTCCATTTAACTGTAAGTATTGGCATTGTTTGCTTTCATTTCGGTCATGGACGTTATGTAAGTAGGTCTAAATCATATTTATTATACTTAAATTCATCATTGCATAGATAATTATGATATTTGGGAGGAGTTATGAAGGCGTGTATTTTTAATGTTTAATGTGTATGATTTTCGTTATTGTCAGATACATCTGAAAACCAACAAATTTTTTACATTGTTAGTTCTCTTCTTTGCTGATGAATAATGAAGGGATATCAAGAGTCAGATCAAATTTTGTGTGGTTTATCTGTACAATACTAAATTTTTCATCGTAATTTACCATAATATTTCCCGGAGTTTCAAGGATAATTGTAATATCCCGAAAAAATTAATTAATTCCTCACTAATTTCCTGCTCAACACATGGTTTAACTGGCAACGAGACTGTTGTTTTGGAACATTAAACCCGTGAAGAACACACCCCGATTTGGGGTCAGCTTCAAATCATCTTAGCCAAGTCAAGAAATTTTCTGGAAAATTAAATCTGTGTGCTACCTTAACAGACTTTCAACAATTCCGGGTGAGAATGAAAAATATTCCCAGATGACAATTCTTCAGAGTTCAGAATGTACATGGCTCATTTAAGAAACGAAGCCAAAGATACCTATTCCTCAAGTGATAAAAAAAACAAAAGTAAAACTACTCGCAATTTCTTAATGAAGTGAAGAATAAACACGTTACAAAAGAGAGCCATCTAAGCATCTTAAGATGAATAAAAATAATTCTGCTAGCATATGCCAAATTATGGGTATAAAACGTAAGTATGTGACACAAAGATTCGGTAGCCACCTATCACAAACTAACAGAACTAGTTCGTAAACGTACGCGTTTATACTTTGCAGTGAAAGTGGATGTTATTTTAAGCCTGAAAAAGGGGGAGAGGGGGAGAAATGGAATTAAATATTCGAAAACTCGACAGAAACCTTCTCTGTGGTGGGTACTACAACTCACGAGTATTTTACTCCAATTTAATGAGTTGTATAGGGACGTATAATATAGAAAGAAAGATACATTTGTTTTTATGTAATTATTATATATTAACTCAATTAAATCTTTTAAAATCATTTCAACTTTACAAGTTCAATTATTTCATTTCTCCGCGCACTTAAGTCATTCAAGATATGTTCATGTGTGTCGTTTGAATCTACGCAAAAATTCTAAGTGTATCATCAATAATTTACATCTAATAAGGTTATAACAAATCAGAATTAACTCCAATCGGTCAGGGATCCCCTGTCCGGTCGATATTTTCCATTCTGATCTTCTAAGAACAGACTTAACTGAAACATAAAGCACTACGTTTCTTCTACACATCCGTAAAACTCATCAGGAGTGTAAACGTCTTAAAATGAACAACTGCCAATCGTTAATTCAATACACGATTCAATGTCGTTATAATTTCCGCTTTACACATTATTATGCGTTTCGGAATATTCCGTCTCCCAGACTTGTACTATTTGTTCCTATAAAATCCGTTTCATATTTTAATTGAGCCTGTTGTTCCTTGTACATTGGTTGTTACCTTACCTGGCACGAATCGGCTCCATATCCTGAGCAGAGGCATTAAAGTGAAGGGTAGAGTCCACACCCAAGTGCCAATAACCATGGCCAGAGACTGTCCAAAGCTGAGACGACCATCTATGGGGAACGTTATGGTCCTGCGAGGAACATTGTGGTTATGAAAGCCTGCTCATCCAAATAACCATAGTTCTTAAAACATATCATTAAACGTATCTTATTTGTTTTCATATTATACAAACAACTTTTATCAAGTATTTCTACTATCATCCCAAAATATTACTAGTATATTTGGAATAACTTCTTTCCGAGCCGATTTAACCGGTGGAAATATTTTTCCACAATTATGTTTCTCGACAGTTAATTTAAATTAGCAAAGCAGAAAAAACTACAAAGTCGTCGATAAGCGTTCTTAGAAACGAGACGTATTACTTTTTTTAAATACAATTTTTAGATATACGACACTTATTACGTTCGGCAACTTTATGAGCAAAAGATTAATCTTAATAGACAAAATTGTTTATGAAACTTATTCCAATATGTAAGTTTTTTCCGTTATCCTGACTATACATTAATTCAGTTATTTACATCTGATATTTTGTAGTTCACTTTACAAATTACTAAGTAATGAGTCTCAAGATGCCGTAGGTATAGTTAGATGGCACTGAATACGATTCTGACAACACAATTTATAACTTAATAATATAAAATTTTAATCTTCTAAGTCGAATTAGGATATTTATTTGTGTGTGAAACTTCGAATGGCAGAGCAGAAAACGTGGTAGTTGAACGAAGATAAAACGTATTATCAGCACTGAAACCAATTTTCGAGCTTTGGAATCATCAGTACCCCGAATTTTTGCCTGTTACCCACTGGGTAGGAGTCTCTCTGTTAGCATAGCTGGGATATTCATGAATTTTGCTTTAGATAGGATGATTAAGGAGACTGGTACAAATTCTAATTTAATTTGTAAATATGTAGATATAAATTGATTATTAGACAAATATGTGTTGTTGAAAATGTTTTCACTTCTTTTAATGTTATCCATTGTAATTGTAAAACAGAACTAAATGCGGAACTTGGCTGTACGAAATAAAAGACAAGCAGCGCGAGGGAAGTTGAAAGTTACAGACAAGGGATAATAAAACCCCTAGAAGTTGGTGCGACTTAGCGTTTTCTCAAGCATTTGAAATTCGGCGGCATCGGATTGTTTGGGGACATAGGGTTTTTCCCAAAACATCGGTGATGTGGGGTTGAATGGTTTCTCCCAGAGACGATAGGGAAATAATTTTTATTGGATAGAATCGGGCCCCGCCAACCGACGGAAATGAAATAATGAAGAGGGGAAAAGGCATTAAAATCCCAGGAAAATGGATTTTTGAACTCTAATATCAGACTTTAAAAGTGGTCATTAAGATTGGGCTTTAAGAGTGATATTAAGATTGGACTTAGAGAGACGGTAAGAACGGACTTTAAGAGTGGACATTCAGATTGGACTTCAAGATGTACTAAGATCGAATTATTAGAGGAAGCTGTAAGAGTGAACAGCAAGAAATTAGAGATTGTCAGGGCCATGGACAATTGAATAAAGGGGAGAAAGACGTGATCGAGTCCGGAGCACCAAGGGGATCATTATAGCAACGAGGAAGAGCTGCAGTACCGACTCCAGCGGTTAGTTCTAGACTAATCTGAGAAGAAAGGTTAACTACACTGTAACATTTTGCCGATTTCCTTGTACTATCAATTCCACGTAGGATTTGTGTATGTATGTTTGTTTGCCCGTTTAGACGATCCTTAGTATAGAGCTCATGTCTCTAATTAATAAGAAATTCAATGTGTGTAAAAATGTAAAATATATATTATTAATCATTCAAATGGCCGGATTTATAATTTAAAAGTGATCCAACTTGTGTATATTGTCAATAAATGTTAAATTAATATTATTATATTTCCTATAAAATAATATATACCCCACATATTTATTCCACCATGATAGAATCAAATTTACTGTCCAGTTATACCAAATACAGGTATAAAACAGGTAAAAAACTGCTAAGTGGTTAAAAATATGTTGGTCAATGAGAGAGCATGTGAATGTCATATTAACATTTATAAACCAAAGTACAAGATGATAAAGGTTGTGCGTAACTCAATAACTAGAGCTCTAAAATTGACTGGCCCAATTTATGTGAATAATGTGAAGAATTTTATTTTTAAATTATGTAAATTAAATTGGTATCCTTTTACATTTTTACAAAAATTATGGTTTTATGTTTTAGGTAATACAAAATTAAGGAGCAATAATGAAATTAGTGATATATCCGAGTCAAAGAGAAATAAGTGTGGATCTGCTAAGAAATTATGATGACGCAGAAAGTTATCTCCATCATATATGTAATAATATTGAAACACGTAAAACCCTTAGCAAAAATATTGGATTGTATAAATTATTTGATGTAGTTAAACCAGTTGGACTGGATTGCAATTTTTCTGACGTTGCACACGAACGTATAGCAACAAAGAGAGTTTTGAACAATGAATCCATTGATAGTTATAATAATCTTAGGTTTGTATATGATTTAACTACAATGATAAAATCCATGTTTAAAAAGCAGGGTTTTGGAGATACAAAGTTTGTATGTGTGTTAGGTAACGAAATTGTAAAATTTTGTTTCAAATTTAAAAGATCGCATCCCTGTAAATGAGATCAGTAACGCGGTATTCTGTGAAATTTGTCGACTGTACATTAAATTTATATTGGACATACCGGCGCCAGTGTAACGAAAATAATGGGAAGTCATAAACTATCATTTAAAGCCAAGAAGCAAGTGTAACAGAACCTTGGCAATTCATGCAAAAAACAACAACCACAACAAGTAATGTTAAATTTCTGCATATAGAAAACAACAAGCGTAAAATAAAATTGTTTGGCGATATTTGTATCTCTAAGATTTTGGCCGTTGCTATGAATACAAAAAACGAGGTTGGGTTTCACGGGAATTACCTACGCAAAACAAATTGCACCGGCGTTCAGTTGTTTGTTTTTGCTTAATGTTTGGTCTATATGCGGGATTTTTGCCCGAATGACGCTATCTTGTTAAAATTCAGATGTTTTTAACAATTAACGGCACGTTGAAAGGTATATTTCCAAAAACTATGTTTTATGTATAAATCTTTTATTAATAACCTTGTATACACTGCGTATTTTTCTGCTTTTCAGATTGACTTGATAATTAACGTATGGTTCGAAACCTCGTAAGTAAATCAATTTATGTGAGGAACTTAAACAGGTTTATTATCTTTTCATAGAAACCAAATGATGAAGAATCCATTAGTTTTCAATTAACGTAAAATATGCAGATGATCTAAGGAGTTGGCGAGCTTCTAAACTCGGATCATTAAGGACCTGTAACTATGATGTCAAATAATTGGATTACGAATGATTAATGCAACTTATGCTCAATTAGAAACGTAACATAGATACTTGAGTGTGATAAAGATTAATAATTAAAATGCCCGATAGATTTTCAAAGCCTATATGTATACGCCTAATACGTATTAAAAGTGCGTACTACTAATGTTTTCGAATATATATATATATATATATATATATATATATATATATATATATATATGTCTTATAAGACTATACGCTCATACAAGACCATGCATTGATAGATACTTACAGTGGTGTTATACTTTTAATCAAATATATGTTAATTTAGTAATGATGGAAAAGTACCGATTTAGCCTCCAGCAAGAACTTTACAGATATGGAGTAAAATAATATTTGCATTTCCTTTGCATAAATTGTGTCAGTTTGAATGAAACGCTGATTTAAGTAAAACAATTTATTGAACATAAGAAAAAACAAATTTATTTTCCCAGCCTAAACTCAGCAGATATGTGATCTCCCTCTCCCCAGGATTAACCGTGGTCAAAATTTTATTGCAAACCCGCACGTTATCCGGAAACATGGTTTCGCGGCTTACCAATCACTTTGCTCCGCGGCAACACTTGAAGTAACATCTGGACCAGATAGACCCAGATGAAGTTCTTGGGCCGAACCGCATCCAAAACACATCTCCAGTTTCGGAGCAGATGGCTATCCGATCCTCTGAGACCAGCTCGTTGATGGTTGGTCATCGACTTCTCGTGAACCACCGTCAGACAATACCTTTCACACTTCCATGATCATCATGGATATATCCCACAATGGTGACATTTCAAAGCTCGTTCTTACGAGACGACTTTAGCAGCGTCAGGTTTTTTACCTAACAGTACCTTTGCAGTAGCTATCGGTGCACAATTCCATGTTCACGACTAATTTTACTTTAAACATAAATGTGCTAAAAGCGCGCCATAACATATATTTAAAAATTTAAGGATTGCAAATTTTCTGTTCAATAATTGTATGCAGCGTGTAGCAAAATAAAAGCACAAACTTAAATTCGAGTTAAGTTGAGTCAGTAAAAACATTTTTCTGTCGACATTGTTCATAAACGCTTCGTTACTGCGTAATATGAGATGCTTTTGTTGTTGTATTCAGTCCTAAGACTGATCTGACGAAACCGTACATATTAACCTATCCATCGCTAGCCTTTTCATTCTTACATAGCTATCATATTCAACATTCTCCCTAAAATGCTTAGCTTGCTCAATTCTTTGCCCTCCCTCTTCTGTTCTTACCCCACACACTTCCCTCTAATATTAATTTTGCAAGACCCTTATGTCTCAAAAAGTGGCCTATTAATCTATCCCTTCACTTGGTCAAAGGCCTACAAATTGTTCTCTCGTCTCTTATTCTGCTTAGAACTTCCTAGTAAGATGCTCTTCCACCCATCTGATTTTCAGCATTCCCCTATAGCACTACATTTCGGAGTTTCTATTCTATTCCTTTCTGCACGTTTTGCAACCATATAGCGCCACACACTATACGAACATTTTAGCAACGATTTCCTAATATTCACATTTATATTGCCCGTAAGTAAATTCTTCTTTATTGCAAAATCCTTCCCTGCCTGTGCTATCCTACTCTTTATGTCTACTATACTTCTGCCATCCCCAGTTATTATACTTCCCATGTAGCAGAATTCCTTAACTTTCTTCAAAATATCCGTTCCCAATCAAACACTCTTTGTTATTCCAGTGTTTCCCATACTACACTCCATTACCTTGGTTTTCCCTCTATTAATCCTCATATAGAACTCTTTCTCTATGACCACGTCCATGTCATTTATTATGGTTTGAAAGTCTTCATCTGACTCCCCTAATTCCGCAATATAATCAGAAAACCTTAGGGTTTTCATTTCATATCCTTAAATTTTGATTCCCTTTCCATATTAATTTTTAACTTTCTTCATCTCCTCTTCTATTCATAACTTGAAGAGCATGGGTGACAGACTGCATCCTCGCCTTACTCCTTTATTGATATCTGCTTTATTTTCTAGCATTTCAGTTCTAGTTCCTTATTGAGTAATTTGAGATGGTTTTGTTGTGGTATTCAGACTGGTCTGAACCCTCCATGCTAAACTAACCTACGCAAGCCTTTTAATTTCTGCATAGCTACCTCATCCAAGAAGACTGATAAATAGAATTTGAAAAGAGCGTCTTCAGGTATAAATACATGAATTACAAAAAGAGTGTTCCAACTAAGAGATCTCCGACAATACCGGACCACACGTTCACAGAAACTGTCTATTGGAAATTGTGCGTGTGCTTGAAACGCGAGTTTGCATCATCCCCCAAGTTCTAGCTCTGGCTATTGAACAGCCTCTCATATAAAAATGTGGCCTCATCGGAAAACAAAATCTAGCTTATGAAATTGGGGTTGTTCATCTGTTGCTGGCGAAACCAGTGGCGGAATTATGCCACGCTAGGACGATTGACAATGGCGCGCTTTCCGAATTCTATTTCTCAGATTTATTTTCTCAAATTGCGCAATAACTAATCGCCTCTGACAAAAATTCCAATATGGATAAATGTTTATATTGACCCCATTAACCCCCATTACTTTATCAATTAACCTCCATAATAATTAATAATGCTTAAGGATATACACTACGGAAATTTTTGAAATCACACAAATTTTCATTTATTAAAAACAAATGTTTTTTTATCAAGGAGCCCAAACTTAATTTATAAAAGTAAAATCTTCCTGTGTTTTAACGTTTGTTTCAATCGTTAAAGGAATATATTACTGATCTAAATATGCGTTATTGCTTCTATACCTTCGACGGCAGTAGAGACTCTGCGCCTCGCTTGCTAAGAAAGGATTTTATATCCTCAAATTCTTTAGCATTTCAAAGGAATCTCGTTTAATAGCTGAATTATGGAGTTGCCAGAGAGTTTGTATGTGGCGCACATCTAGCTTCTCAACGTTAAGTTTCCTTTGTTCCCACACTCTTTTGCAATCTCTACTATTGGACGAAGCGATGTAAATTCTTTCCTCTCTGGCCTCCGCATTAACGCCTCGAATTCTAATTACAACATGGCAGGGTTTATAATACGTTGTTGGTGGCTAAAGAGGAATTAGATTTTTTCCATCTATATTATAATATCATCATAATATTAAATACGGCTATAGTCAAATTGTTTCATAAGCATATAAAAAATTCAAAATTATGTATCTAACACCAATATTATAAGATAATATCTTCAAGGAATTTATTAAATTTTTTGTTTAAAGACAGATGATTAATTTATTATGATAATTATTTTCCCTTATTTACATCAGTAACTTCATAAAACCAAATATATTTCAATTTTGATTTACAAACTTTATTCTGAAGAGGAGTGCCTGTGGGAGTTTCTCTCGCCAGAGTGACTGTGGGGCTCACCTGATTATGTCGGGAATGCCTCGTACTTTCTCTGGTTTTTTTATCAAAGTTCTCACATGCTGGGACACGTTCACTTATTTTGGGGGTATACAACTGGGGTTGTACTGGGGTCGAAGACTTTGGGCGAGAGTTGTCCTCTAATCCTATTGGATCAGTCGGCCAACTGCCTCCTAAAACTGTTTGTGACACGGAGAAGGGAATGCTGCGACCCCACAGAAAACTCATCTCCCGTTATTCGGAAGGGCGTGAGATTAGTACCCAATGCCCTACTTAATTGATGCAGGTTTTCTAGGGTTTTCCCAATATCTCTTTAGGTGAAACACCGGGTAGGATCCTTAAACCAAAACCCGGGGGCCCTAGTCCACCCTTGGCTACCTTGCTATACCTCCCGCATCCCCCCTTTTCAATTCCCTTCCTATGCTATTAAAGGGTAATTGCCTGTTTCAGGATCACCCTCATGTAGCCTGTTAATCATGTTATTATGAAGAAGCTTTCGGCAATTGCTATATTTATCTTCATGTATTTCGAAAGCAAATAAAATTTCTAATTTTCTTCATGGATTAATATGTGATTCCAGACTGTGCTGGCTTAAACTGAGCATTTTTCGAACTTCGAATTTCCAGAAGTTCGTAAAATGCTCCGTGTAAGTCAGCACATAAGAAAATTTTTTTTGCTTTCGAAATACATGAAGATGAATATGGTAATTGCCGAAAGCTCCTTCAGAATAAACTTTGGAAATCAAACTTAAAATATATTTGGTTTTATGAAGTGACTGATATAAATAAGGGAAAATAATCATCACAATATATTTATGAGGGCAACAACTTATAAAATCTCAAAATAACAGCTTTGTTATCTATAAATCAATAATTTGACATCACCATCGATTATGAATAAAAATTAAGCCAGTTTGTCAGCAAACAATTTTAGTTAATAAATCTACAACGTTTCATCCATATTTGTGGACTTCCTCGTGTACGTTTTAAATGGGTAAACTTGTGCGGATTATTTAGCGTCGCGGACTGCGTCCGGTTACGGCCGAAATTGTGTCTTAACTAAATATTTGTTTACTGACTTTTGTGTGGATTTTTTATTTTCAGTTTTATTTTCACCTGTATCTGTCGTAAGCGATAGCCGCATTGTTGATGGCGGATCCCATGCCAGCGATTGAGCCCAGCAACGCGTACACATCACAGCCAATCTCCCATCCGACGGGCCTCTGGTAGAACAGGGAGCTGATGACGAACATTGGCATTTCCAGTAGCATCACGATGTCGAACAGGGCCAAGTTCACCACGAATAGGTTAGACGGTGTTCGGATCGACTTAGTACTGAAATATCATCTTACTTTCAGATTTTAACATTTTGTAGAGCTTTATACAATCTTAAACCTATAAATGGGATTGCAATCTATTTCCCTCAATGGACCTTGTCTATCATTAAAACACACTGAAAAATATTTATACACATGTATGTATAATACTGCGGTTTGTGGGAACTTTTTTATGATCCCATAAATGATTATTTGGAATAATTCTTTTCTCAATAAAAATAGTTTGAATATATATGTTTGTGTTTCTTTACGTGTAAGTTATTATTGTGGTATTCAGTCCTAATGCTCGTCTGATGCAACCCTCCATGCTAACCTATCTTGCGCAAGCCTATTCACATCCGAATAACTACCACATCCCACATCTTCCCTAAACTACTGAGCGGATTCCATCCTTGGCCTCCCTATTCTGTTCTTACCCCCAATGCCAATTTTACAAAATCCTCATGACTCAAAACGTAGCTAATTAATCTATCTCTTCTCTTGGTCAAAGTCGTCCATACTCTTCCCTTATTCTTCTTCGAACTGCATGGTTATTTACTCTACCCACACGCCCGATCCAATTTACAGCATTCTTTTACTGCACAACATTTCAAAACTTTTATTATTTTCCTTTATGCAAATCCTACCGTCCGCGTTTCACACCCATTTAACGCCACGCTCCATTTTTTGCAATGATTTCATAATATTCACACATATTAGCCGTAAGTAAATTGTTCTTTTTCGTGAAAGCCTTCACTGACTGTGCTACCCTACTCTTTACGTTTTCCTATACTTCTACCATCCCAAGTTATTATTCTTCCCAAAAGCAGAATTCCTTAACTTCCTTCAAAATATCCCATCCCAATCTTATACCCTTCGTTATTCCAATATTTCCCATACTACACAAACTCACATTTATTTTCCTTCTATTAATCCTCATATTGTATTATTCCTCCTAGATCACGTTCATGACATTTATTATGTTGTCTTAGTCTTCTTCTGTCTCCCAGAATACCACAATATCAACGACAAAGCGTAGGGATTTAATGTCTTCTCCTTCCAGTATGATTCCTTTTCCATATTCCATTATAACTTTCTTCATCGCCTGTTCTATATGTAACTTAAAGAGCATGGGCGATAGACTGCATTTTTGTCTTACTTTTCTTGTTCTTCAATTCTAATTACTGCTAACTGCCATCTGTAGAAGTTATTGGTAAGCCTTGTTTCTAGATATTTTATTCTTGTCCCGTTCAAAGTCATTAATAGTGTGTTCCAGTTCACGTTATCAAACGCGTTTTCTGAATATACAAATGCCATAAACGTACGCCGGTCTTTTTTTTAATCCTGTCTTCTAAAATTACACGCATTGTCAGCATTGCTTCTCTTGTCCTACAATCTTCGCAAAATCAAAGTGATCTTCTCCTAACTCGCATTCTTTTTGACGTTCCATCCTCCTATGCAATGTTTTCGTTAATATTTGGATTGCAAGTGATACTAAACTAATTGTCCTGCGCTGTTCGTATCTATCAACCCCAGTCTTCTTCGGTATGCGTATAATTATATTTTTACTAAAATCTTCAGTTATCCTTCCTGTTTCGTAAATTTCGCAAACAATCCTGAACAGACCGATGATCTTATCAACTCCCCGGAATGTTATCAATTGCTCAGGCCTGTTAGCGCCCTGTCAAACTCTGACCTTTAAATTTTGTGCCCCAACTCATCATCATCCACTTCCCTTCTTCTTCTATTACTGACTCATCTAGATTTCCACCATGATACAACTCTTCCAGATATGCCTTCCTTCTTTCTGCCTTTTCTTTTTCATTCAGAACTGCCTTCCCATCCTCTCTCCTGGTTGTCTTGCGAATATTTTTCCTCTCTCTGAATGTTTCTTTAATCTTCCTATAAGCGGCGTGTATTTTCCCTTTCACCATGAAATCTTCAACCACTTTTCATTTCTCTTGGAGCCAAACCTCTTTACCTTCTTTGCACTACCTATCTATCTCATTCTTCAAGCGTCTGTTCCGCACTTTACCGTTTGCATCTCTCGCCTTACATCAATAATTTTTATTATTTCTTGTGTTATCCATGCTTTTCTATTGGTCTGAGCTATTATTCTAATTTTTTCGTCGGCTGCTCTAGTAATTTCATCCTTCAGGAGTGCCCATTTCTCTTCTATATTGTTTCTTTTTCTTTTCTCTATTAATCTGCTCTTGATGTCGTATTTGAAAGTATATAAGCACCTCCTGTCGTTCCAGTTTTTCTAATTTTTATATTTATGTTTTAAATTACTTTCTTGATTTCTTCATTTCAGTCTGTATTTCATAATCAAGAGATTATGGTCGGAGTTCACATCTGCACCTGGGTACGTTTTTCCGTCCAGCATTTGATTCTTATATCTCTGTGTGTAGAGTCTTCTTTCATGATTCCTAAACCAGGTATTTGTCATAACTAATTTGTGCTGAATGCTAAATTCTACTAACCTATCTCTTCTTTGATTCCTATCATGAAGTCCGAAGTCCCCAACTACATACCTTTCTCTTCCCTTTCACGTTACTGCTTTCCTATCACCCTTTAATAACAAGTTCTCGTTCCCATTTGGTATACTTCAATTTTTATTCAATTTCTTCTTCTTCTGCGGCAGTTGTGGGCATATAAACTTGAATGATTGTCGTTGGCTGCCATTTCGTTTCTAACGTTATCGTATCTAACCTTTCACTATATTGTTTATAATAACTTATACAATAACTGTCTTTTTGACATTAAGATTGTATAATACCCTATGGTGATTTGAAAAGAATACGGCAATGTTGAGGAGGTGTATTATTACAGAAGTTTCTGGAAACTTTGTTGGCTACGGACACTAATAAATTACCCGTCAAGCATTTCGTCAATGGAACACTACGCAAAATATCGTGAAACATTACAATTCTACAACCCCAAAACGAACCAGGAAGAGACCTTCCTTTTCCGCACAAAACAGGGAGGGGATATAAAATGATACCACTGAAGGAGGACAACTACTGTAGCGTATTGATAAATCTCAGGATGCATTCCAATACGTACCTAGCTTCTGAAAGGAAGCGGAAGAAGAAGATTCATTTTACTCAACACTCCGAGACCAGGGCTTAAAAAATAAAATCCTAAATAGCATATTTCACTTATCCGGTAGTTTTATAACGTGAAGTATATTTCTCACTTCTTCACTTATGAAGACGGGAATTGTGGTTATACATGGGCAACCTTAAACTTTCTAAGATCCGAAGATTTTAAGAAAAAAATCTATAACTCTCCATAAAAATGCTCACACACTTCTGGATCTTCAACACTACATACAGAAAACACAGCGAGGGAAATCCACACCTGCAAGGTCTAATTGATTGGAACCACCCCAAAACGCCAGCTGTGAAGGAAAACAGCAAGGGTGATGTACAAACAGCTACGTTTCTAGCCTCTGGTCTTTTGGTGTCATGATTGTTCTATTTAGTTTACAATTTTAATAACTGTTCCATGAATATTCTAACATAAAGATGTTCATGATCTCGTTGAAGTTACAACGATGACCAATTTTTTATTTAATTTCTAATTAAATATTTTAATATATTATTACAAAAATGGAATGTTTTTATATACATTTATCCATTATTGTAAATGAACCCCTCATTAGGTGTTCATTTATATTGAAATTAAACCGCACAACATCACAAATTAAATCCGTTGACACGTTATGAATGTTATTCTATTATTGCCTTATGCCTTGTTACCTTAAACAGCAATAAAATTACGATTTTAAAAATGACTTGTGGGGCACTCTAGTAATGAAGAAAATGTATTTAAATACTAATGATTATTGTCGTAATATATATTGTAGTAATATTGTCTAAAAAGTTATCTTCATACTATTGAAATATTGACTCAATAGACGTTAAATAGTAGGAATGGTTATACTCACGATGCGAAAACCCAGAGGACAATCCCGTTGCCCACTGTTGATAGGCAAATGAGGCAAAAATATACGAAGGCTAGTCCATAGTGCCAGAACTTGTTTGGCACCTGGAAACTCCTCCAGTGCGGATGAACTAGCTCCATATGTTCGGCAGGGATATTCCATCCCAGCAGGGGTAGAGCAGCACTGCAATTCAGATAAAGCAATACAATATTAACCCAAAAATGTGCATTTGAATTAATTAAGTCCTGTTGTAGTACGTTCCTCCAGCATAAACACCGCAAGTTTTCCATCTTTAACTAATTATCGTATCCTATGGATTAACTGTATTTTGTTTCAGAATATAACAACAATGAAAGAAGTTAATACAGTCGTAAAAAAGATGAACTTTTGTTGTTAAGTAGGCTCTCTAGAGGAGAAATTGTTCCTTGCGGTATTGGATCAAATTGTCACATACTAATGTCCACGCGACTGAAATAAGGGTTTGTAGAGATAATACAGTAACGTTTGTCTATATATCTGCTCTCAATCGCAGAACAGCTCCCATTTGAAAAGGACCAAGCACTTAAAAACCATTTATCATAGAATCAGCTCTCAGGAATGCCATTAAAATTCATTTCATTCTACTCTCAACAGTTAATTCAAATATAAATCTTGAACAAAAATACTTGCATCAACAAATTAAAATGCATTCATTGTCTTTAGGCATTACATGTATATAAATTTTTAAGTGATAATGATGCTTCTTGAAACGACTATGAGATGTATCACAGCTAATTATTAAACGCCCTGAATCCATAGGCAAAATATTTCAGGAAAATATTAATCCAAAACGAAGTTCATGCCGTTAATCTACGAAGGTTTGAATTTTTTAACTGATGTTTATAAATCACGCAAATAAAATTAGTGTCAAAGTGTACATCTATATTATTTCAAAATTAGAATAAAATACTAAGAGTGATGGAATTTTATAGTAGGAGTAAAATTCGAACCACTCGACTTAAAAAAGATACAGGAAATAATTTCATTGGCAACGTATAATTAATGACATTTTTAAGAAATGACAACGAAGAAACGGCTAGTTTATACCTATTGGTAGATCAAACTGGTTCTCATTTACTGTGAGATTTTATTTTCCGCCGCAGCACCAATATTGTCAACGATGGACACAGAAAAAGGACGCAAAGTTTAGACTCGAATATGAAAGTATTAGGATTCTATTGGAGTGCAATCCGAAGTAGTGGATGACGCGCCAAAAATCTGAAAAACTTTTGGCGTTAAGTGGAATTGGCAGATTACGAAGAATAAAGTTATGTAATGAGTAGAAAATTAAAAATAATTACATAAAAATGCGGCTGTGTTAATTTTGAAATGAATACGGAACCCAACTAGACTGGTGCTCCCTCTATTAGAGAGTATATTTTACACATAGGATGAAAAGCGAGTGATTAGCTTATTGAATGAGATATTTTGACATAATAAGTGGAAACGTCTGAAGATAGACTAGAAAAATCACTACAAACAATCACGTGGTTGACGGACCAAACGGCGTAATTTAACATGCGCTAGGTTGAAGTTTCCTACTAAACGGATATAAGGTCAAGCGAATACGTTAAATCATGGTATAAACATAGATAAAATGTACGTGAGTTTTTACTTGTACAAGAACACTTAACCAGTGTCGCGTATGAATACCATACACTTTTAACTTAACAAAATAATATAATTTAGACCTTTCGGACGTGGAAATAAACTATCATAAGAGTTTTTCGTCTCCCATTTAGAGAATGTGAATTCTGTTTTCCCGTCCACAGAGTTGCGTGACCTCCTCTACATGGTAATGAATGAGCACACCTCTCGTATGTGAGCGCCGCAGGAGCTGAAGCCGCCGCTATGCTGGTGTTGAAGTTCATGGTTAGTCTCCCCGGCAAACTCGACCTCAGCCGCTTCGCACCTGCTCGCCCTCCTGGGGGACGCTCATATATATATACCATCGCCAAGGGGCTTCCTCCACTTTACATTGCTGCGACAGCGCTTTGTAAACTAAGCCGATTACAAATCTAACAACAGCTTTCCATCCTTAACATGATTACATTAAACATCTACTTAGTTCACACGCAATCAGTGTTCTGAAAAAGATCTGTTTCAAATCGGAAAACCTTCAAAATTTTAATAGTTGAGAATATCTGACATCAATAAAATAACACAGCCAGAATAAAATTTTAATTGAAATATAAATTTATAATTTATTTTCCCACAAAAAGCTATGGTTTTTAATCTGGCAGATAAGGCAGTCGAATTATACTATCAATCTTTTTAGCTTTTATGAATGACCTGAAAACGGCAATAGATATTGTACCACTCCCTCTTCACTTCTGGGTAACTTCTGATAATAATAATAGTAAAAAGAAAGATTATACTACTAAAAATTTATTTTTCGTACATTATTAATTACATATATACATCCTCCCCCTTCCAGAGCTTTAGTGTACCAATCGTAGGGCAGTTCTCATGGGAAAATATTCCCTAGCCCTGGTCTTTCCCCGGTCCGAAAAATATATTTTTTGGCCGACGCGGCAGACTTTGGGCCTTTGTACTCGGGTAATCCGACTGGCGTCTCGGCACATGAGTGTCCGTTTTGTCGGCGTCCACTTTCCACTCCAAGGTTAATCCTCGGAAAAGGCCACAATTTAGGCCTTCCCCCCCAATAAGTATAGTTATAATTTTGAAACATTACAATATTAAAATTAAATTATTCGCAGACCATTGTATCATTTCCCAAATTATACAGTTACAAATACAGTAATTAAATGATCTATCTTTACACTATAAATAAAACACAAATAATACCCAAAAGGTTTGAGGACCTCCTTAGTTATTTCTACAAAAAAATGTAATTAAATATACATAGTTGAATACAAATAAATAAGTAATCTCGGTATGTGTAGTTACATACAATGAAGGTTAAACGTAATTTCACAATGTTGTCTGCAACGTCCGGGACCGAAATGAGTGAAAACAATTGCAAGGAAATAGATCGCAAAGCTTACATTGTTGCAACAGAATATTTTTAAACTACAGGTTACAAGTAGATTTCTCAGAAGCAACCTAAGAACAGTATTTTCAAAGTTATTTTTTGTTTGGTGTAAACATGTATATATATATATATATATATTGAAATTCAGGCTGAAAATGCAGACTCAAGAAAAGAATTAAAACAAAGAGTAGAGAATTGAAAGAAAAACATCAGGAGGTGCTTCAGAGTTTCAAAGACGAAATCAAGAATAGATTAATGGAGAAAGGATAAATAAACAATTATAGAAGATAAATGGGCACACTTGAAGGAAGTGCAAATCAGCAAAAGAGGCTTGGTTGTAAGAACGGTTGAAGATGTCACGGTGAAAGAGAAAATAAACTCAGTTTGAAACAACACATGGAGAGAAGCAAAGTATGATAATGAGTTGGGGGACAAAATTTTAAGGTCGGAATTTCACAGTGCGCTGACAGACCTGAGCAATGGTAAAGCGCCAGGAATTGATAAAATTCCAGCGGAGTTCATAAGATAATTGGGTGAAGAAGCAATATCATGGCTGTTTATGATAGTTTTCGAAATCTACGAAACAGGAAGAATACCAGAAGATTTTAGTAAAAACATAATTGTTGCGAACAGCGCAGGACAATTACTTTAGTATCTCATGCATGCATAATACTAACGAAAATAGTATATATGAGGATGGAACGACAAATAGAATGCGAGTTAGGAGAAGATGAGTTTGGTTTTACGAAGAATGTAGGGACAAGAGAAACAATATTGACTTTCCGTCTAATTTTAGAAGGCAGGATAAGAAAAAGCAGTGTACGTTCATGGTATTTGTAGATTTAGAAAAAAAATTTTGATAATTTTAACTATAAAATACTATTAAGGATTTTGAAGATGAAAGGATAACATATCAAGAAAGTAGAGTTATCCATAACCTCTACAGATGGCAGACAAAAGTAATTGGAATTGAAGAAAAGAAGGACAAATAAAAAAAGGAGTGAGTCAAGGATGCAATCTGTAGACCATTCTGTTTGATTTATTCATAGAACATGCGATGAAGAAACTTAAAAATGAATATGGAAGAGGAATCATACTGCAAAGAAAATAAATAAAAAACCGTAAGGTTTTCTGATGATATATACTTGGAAACTATATGAACGTGATCCTGGAGGAATAACAAAGAGTGTTAGATAAGGGAAGGGATATTTTGAAGGAAGTTAAGTAATAAATAAAATTTTGAAATATACCAAAAAAATTTCATATTTACAGGTCGAAATACTTTGAAGGGTATACAATATTGCAAAATAAACAATTTTAGTACTTATGGTTTGACCCTTTTCATAAATTTTACAATTTCTAACATATTTAATTATTTTTAGAATTTAGATATTTGAAGTAGAGATGGGCGATCTGATCGACTTGTGATTCATAATCAGAAGAAAAAAGTGGTAACCCTTTTGAATTACTCCGTTATACAGTGGTTTACAAAAACGTGTGACTAAATTGGAAAAATGTAAATTATAATTTTTAATGTAGATCAATGGAATTGTATTTGGTATGAGTTACAGTATACGACAAAGAAATTCTAAAATAAGGACCATATTTCATATCAAATTTACCAGTTTAACGTACAAGACGAACGTTTTAAAGACATTTTTTTCAAAAATTTATTCCTATTCACATCGTTTGTGAATTCAATTGGGTTTGGTGTTGGATATTCCTGGTAGATAATTTATATATGTATATATATAACATTGTCAAATATATCTGTCACATGTAAACAATGAAGACTGACACGGTGTTGACATATATTAACAGTTGTTTACTTAATATAAAAAATGATATTCTGTTATTTGTATGTGTGGACATAATAGTTTGGAATATTCTTTTATCAATATAGTCAAGATTACCTGTGTCCTAATCATTAAAAAATTAATTGTTATTAGATAAAAGAATATTAGTTAATATAAAAAACTCTTTGTCCATAAATATATTACCAAATATTGTACTTAACTCTTAATAATGATAATAAATATGTTGTCATTACTTCTTACTTTTAACATATTCAAATATAAGGCCTAAAACATCTATTAAAACCTAGTTTTTCATTGTTCATACACCGTCTTTGAAATTTATATCAGCCACATTGGATTCACTATTTATTCAAAATAATAATCAGATTTCCAAACCTCTAATATGCCTACTTTTTATTAACTACATATATTTTGTTAATTTTTTGTCCACAATATTGGATCCGTCATTTTTCTTTTCATAAAACATATAACATTTAAAATCAGTAACCTCAGAAATATAAGTAAACTGAGCTTCAATACCTTTCATTAATTTGTCAACTTTTGTTACTTTTTGTAATTTTGTGTAACTGAGCACTTGTGATCCAAGAGGAACGAGCTGTTTGTATCACTCACTCACAAATCTGATCGCAGGGTCAGAGATCCCGGAGCTACCTTGTGTTTGAATCACTCACTAATGGATCAGTTCGCACTAACCGTCATCCCGCCGTTTAATCAGTTAGTCAGTGAACTGAATCTCTTTCACTCTGGTTACGTTATCGTGGGGTGATTGTTTTGGCGAAATTAAATAACGTTTATACATTATTCTTTTTCATGATTGTCCAGAATATAATCATATATATATATATATATATATATATATATATATATATATATATCTTCTGTAACAGCCCGCGTATTTACCATACGACTCGGAAATTTCAGCAATTTTGAGATGTAATATTTCTGACAATATTTTGTTATAAAACACGAGAAGTGACTGTCTTGTACAATATTTTGTGCTCTTTGAACCCCAAAAAATGTATGAAGAAATTTGGCATGTATAATTTGAAGCAAAGTCAGCTGAAAAAATTAGGGTGTGAAAAAAAATTTACAAGTTTGACTTCTTATATCTCTGGAAGTAAAGGTATGAAATTTATGAAATATTGCACTTAACATTACATCACAATGTTTTTGACTGTAAAATTTCATTTACCTTCTGCTCTCCAGTAATTTACAAATTGAGTTTAAAGCTAACGATTTTTGAAAAAACGCCAAAAATAGGGCATTTTTAACTTCCTTTTATGAAAAACTATCTTAAATAATCTTTTTAAAATTATTTTTGTTAAAAGAAGTATGTTTTAAACCTTATTATAAAGTGGACACGTTCGTTCATCGCGGGTGTTTAAGGCCTTAAAATTGAGGACAAAAGTACGACATTTCTGTGGCAATAATTATCTATATACATTGAATTGACGTGAAAACATCACAGGTTTTGCTAGTTTTTCCAATATTCTCAGCTGCTACTCCATCAGTTGCTGTTTTTCTTTAGTTACCACTTTCTGCACTCGTTAAATTTTTTGTTTAATGTAATCAGTTTTATGGCTACTGCTCATTATTTGAAATTTTAATGGTGAACTCCCCAAGTCAGTCAAACTCCGATTGACAGTGTGAGAAATGTCCATGTCTGATGATGAAGACTCTGATCTGCCTTGGGCCATAGAAATGAATTCAGATTTACACTCGGAACAAATATTTTGACTTGATTTCACATTTGTTTTTCTCAACAGACATGAATGGCTAGATTGACTTTCAACAGCCCATGCTTAGCCGTATGCTTTGTTTTATTAAATGGGATGACTTTTGCCTCAGTTCATATAGTTTCAAAAAATTATTTTGTTATAAAAATCGTTGTCTGTGAGCTGAACCTTTGATCGTCGAGTGAGAAGTAATTTTTCACTGGCTGACAAACTGTACACATAACGCAGCCCAATTTTCTTGGTATAGAAACGAACATGGCAAGCTGATGATAACTTTTCTCCAACAATGCAATTTGGTATAGTAGAAATAATAACTATTGACTTAATGGCATCCATTACACGGATTAAAGGCACTGAAAAAATGGAGAAAAGGAAGTTTCAATTGCATATTACAGAATATGTTTTATGGTTATGCCATTAGTGTAGAAGTACATTACTAAAGCTAGTGAAAAGTGAATCAGAGCAACTTAAACTCCAACAGAAATAAAAGGAAAATAGTACACGAAGGCAAAATTAAGTACAGCATGCAATGAAAACTTAACAATTTGTCATATTTCCGAGATCCTATATTCCTGCGATGAAACGTGAATCCTTCTTTTTAATTTAAAACAAAAATTTAAAAAAACTACCTGAATGCACATTGAAGAATACAACACGTAATGCAATATCAAGTTTGTCCCCAATTCAAGCACTTATACGAAAGATCACGTCTACTTTTTTAAAAAGTTTAAAGCATACTCTTCCAAATAAAATTTATTTAAAATAGTTTCTATAAGAAAGTTTTTCATAAAAGTAGGCTATAAATGCCTAATTTTTGGCGATTTTGCAATTGCGTCAACACTCAATTTGTAAAGCACTGGAGAGAAGCAGATAAATGAAATTTTACATTCGAAGACCTTGTGATGTTAGTTTGTAAAGTGCAAAATTTCTCAGTTTTCGAACCTTTATTTCCAGAGATATAGAAAGCCAAACTTTAATTTTTTTCACACATCACGTTTTTTAGCAAATTTTGCTTCAATTTATCTAAGTAAAATTACTCATCACGGTATTTTTGATATTTACGTTTAAAAGTACATATAACATTGTACTAGATAGTCAATTTCCTTTTTTATAATAATATACTGCCAGAGATATTACATCTGAAATTTCAGAGTCGTAGCGTAAAAGATTCCTACATAAGAGTTAAAAAAACTACAATATCTCCACTTATATTAAATTTTAAAATGTGACGTTTACCAATGTACTTTGGGGATATGTACGAATACTCATACAAAATTTAATCAAAATCCACGTTGCTCAGGTGGGGCACTTTCCTGAAATCAGACCACTTGACATGGAATGACCACAAGGTAAGTTTCATTTTGGTGAATCAGGTGCGGTGAGTGGACCATATATATATATATACAAAAAACTATCTCTTTCTAATGAGTGAGTGGTTCCGATTTGATCAATAAAAAGACCTTTTTTTGGTTAACAGACTACACGAGGATGATCCTGAAACAGTCAACTCCCCTTTAATAGCACAGAAAAGGAATTAAAAGGGGTGATGCGGAATTTAGAGCAAGGGAGACAAGGGTTGACTTGGGCCTCCGAGCTATAATTTAAGGATCCTAGCCGGCGTTTCACTTAAAGAGAAGAAGGGAAAACCCTATAACACCTGCATCAAATGACTAGAGAGTAGTTTGCTGTGGGGTCACAGCCTTCCACTCTCCGTGTCTCCATCAGTTTTAGTCGCAGCTGGCCGAATGGTCCAATGCGATCAGCGGACAACTCTTACCGTATGCCCAAGGTCTTCAACCCCTGTACATACACCTCCTAAAATGTAAGAACCTTGCTTACATAATGTAAAACTATAGATGTGACTGCGATTCTTTGTAAATCTCATGATGGTTTACATTACTTCACGACATGACGATCAGATAATAAATAACCTAAATTGAATGAATGTACAGAGTGTTTATACGATTGTTAATTTTAAATGTCTAACCAAGATTTACTTTTCATGTTTTATAACAATTTACTCAAAATTTTGTTATTTTCTTGATTGCTTATGTTTTGAAACACTAAATATATTTAATTTACTTATATACTTATTAATTAACTGTTAGTATTGAGTTTATTTTTAAAAAATTCCAGATGTTTTGTTGCTTTACACTCGCTTCTTAAATTCCACTTGTATTCTAACATAATTATAACAAATGACTCACGCAGAAATAAAACCAAAGCAATTAAAATAGCTCCTGCAGAGGCATTAAAATTCTTGAAATAATCCGTTCTAAATGAATGTAGTCTGGAAACATTACGAAGGTCTGAAACAGCTGTCGCAGATGGGTGTAGTCCGTTCCGAATTAATTTAAATTATTCCTGCTTTAGTACTTAAAACTCCAGAAGGCACAACTTAAGTCAGGTCTCGTTAACAAAGTCATCCACAGGATAAGGGCACCCTTGTAAAAGGTCCAGATTTTATATCGTTATATGTAGTATAGAAAATGTAGAATAATTATTGAAAGTAATGATTCGCAAAGTCTTGATCGGAGTTTATTGGGTTGGTGCTAATTATTCAATCGTTAGAGTGAAACAACATTATATTGATGTAAAATAAATAGTCGACTGCATTAATATGATAATGATCGTCGAGAATAATTACGTTAAATTCACGTTTCAATTCTAGACTTTAGACGAAATTTAAAACGATCTTTCATATTCTACCCTATAAATGCTTATCTTATTTATATAATAAGAGCTCGATACCCGGCGTTGTCTGGCTATTCATTGATATTATAATAGCCTGCTTACAATATTTAAGCGCAGTACGTTATTAAACCATCAAGAAAGCGGCAATTTTGTTGTAAAATTTACCTTAGAGAGCTGACAGAATGTTAATTTCATCTTTAGCAGCGCAGTGAGTCACAGTTTCTTAATGAAGTCAGGAATTCTACTGGTACTTTCAATAAGCACAGTAACTATTAAAAAGTGTCGTATATATCTATACGGTTTTGTTCAGTATTTAGGAAAACAGTCTTTGTGAGGATTATCCGCTTTGATAGCTCTCCACTATAAAAGCATAGGAAGGGATGGAAACGAGGGAAGTTAAAGTTAGAGCAAGGTAACTTAGATTTCATTTTTATTTTGGGGTAACAGACTACATGAGGGTGATCCTGAAACAGGCAACTCCGCTTTAATAGCATAAGAAGGAAATTGAAAAGGGGGGATTTGGAAGGTACAGCAAGGCAACCGAAAGCTGACTAGGGCCCTCGAACTATAGTTTAAGAATCCTACCCGGTGTTTCACCCAAGGAGATGCAGGGAAAACCCTAGGAAACCTGCATCAAGTAGGTCAGGCTTTGGGTACTATTCCCACGCCATTCCGAATGACGTGAGACGAGTTTGCTGTGGGGTCGCAGCATTCCCTTCACCGTGTCTCCACCAGTTTTAGAAGGTTGTTGACTGACTGATCCAATGGGATTAGCGGACAACTCTTTCCATAATCCCAGTTCATATACCTCCTAAAATAGGTGGTGTCTGGGCATGTGAGGACTTAAAAAAAACAGAGAGAGTACGAGGCATTCCCGCCATAATCACTCTGGGGAGAAGTGCCTGCGAGAGAAAACTTCCATTGGCAATCCTCTACCGCGAGATTTTTTTGAGAAAACTCCCAAAACTATAAACATCCAACCTGGTGATTCAATATATCATAAAGGATCAAAAGATTATTCATTTACACCATATATTAGTATTTTCAAGTATGTAATGTATAAATATAAATTTATACGGAAGATTAAGGAAAGTGATCGTGTTTCTAAATCAGTATTGCGAGTTCGATACGAAGTTATATCAACACATTTCTCAAATAAATGTTAAAAATATACAATTTTCTATTTTCAAACTTATAATTGGCAAATATATTAATATTAGAATAAATCTAGATTAGAAAAAATATGACATGCCAAAATTCAAAAAGACATTTTTATTCTAAATTCAGTTTAAAGATGACAAAGTCCAAGAATTTAAGGAATATCTTATTTTAAGAATTTAGATCCAAGGAAAACTCCTCCATCATTTACGAATGAAACTAATATTTATTTTTAACTTCTCTTTCTGAAATATAAAGACTTAAATTCGAAAATGCAGTCTTAGAAATGAGAATATTGTGAAAATAGCGTAATTATTCAGTAAAAATATTTAATTACAATGGTCATAGAAGCTTTCGCTGCGAACTTTCTGCCTTTTGTTTAAATAGATAGTGACGATTTTTTTTATAAAAGCGTATAAATCCTCAATATTCTTAAAACACACAGAAACAATTTAAGAGATATTAAAACGTTATTTTCAATTGCGCAGAAAGCATAAAAAACTTATATTTAGGTATTTTTAGTGGTTTTAATAAGTTTTATATCAAAATGTTTAAATGACATATTGAAATGTTTTATTGTGGATTAAAAAGGGTGACATTTCAATAATTTAATAAGATAGTCACATTTATTAACTCCATTCGGTCCAAGAAGATAAAAATATCTTATTTTCCAAATTTAGATCCTAGGAAAAAGAATTTATGTTCTCCTCCAACATTTGTGAATTGAAAAACGTAAGTTTTTTCATTTATATGAGACATATGTTGATATGACGTGGCATCCAACTCCCAACATTGATTTAGAAATTGGGTCACATTTCAAGAATTCAGTATAAATTTATATTTGTATATTATATATTAGTATTTCATGCATGAAATTTTTTTTTTGAGTTAACAGGCTACATGAAGGTGATCCTGAAACAGGCAACTCCCATTTAATAGCACAGGAAGAGAATTGAAAAGGAGGGATGCGGAAGGTAGAGCAAGGTAGCCAAGAGTTCACTAGGGCCCCCGGGCTGTGTTTTAAGGATCCTACCTGGTGTTTTACCTAAAGAGATGCAAAGAAAACCCTAGAAAACCTGCATCAGTCGGGCATTGGGTACTATTCTCACGCCCTTCCGAGTGACGGAAGACGAGTTTGCTGATTAGCGAATATAGTATATAGGAGAACGTCAAATTGAATGCGTGTTAGGAGAAGATCAATTTGGTTTTAGGAAGCAATATTGACTTTGCGACTAATTTTAGAAGACATGATAAGAAAAAACCGGTCTACATTCATGGCATTTTCAGATTTAGAAAAAATCCTTTGATAATGTGAACTGGAATACACTATTAAGGATTTTGAAGAGCACGGGAATAAAATATCGAGAAAGGAGGCTTATATAGAACCCTACAAAGGACAGGCAGCAGTTAATGTAATAGAAGATCAACAAAAGAAAGCCGTAATCAAGAAAGGACTACGACTAGGATGCAGTCCTGTCACCCATTCTGTTTAACTTATATATAGAACAGGCGATAAAGAAAGTTAAAACGAACGGAATATGGAAAAAGAATCACACTGCAAGGAAAATAAATAAGAACCCTACGCTTTGTCGATGATATTGTAGCATTAGGAGAGTCAGAAGAAGACTTGGAAACCATAATAAATGGTATGAACGGGGTCTTGGAGAAAGAGTTCAATATGAGGATTATTGGAGGAAAAACCAAGGTAATGGAGTGTTAGATTTGGGAAACGTAATAACTAGGGATGGTAGAGGTATAGTAGACATAAAGAGTAGGATAGCACAGTCGAGGAAGGCTTTTGCGAAAAAGGGGAATTTACTTACGGGTAATGTTAGGAATATTAGGAAATCGTTGCTAAAAATGTTCGAATGGAGTGTGGCGTTTTATGGGTGTGTACGTGGACAATAGCAGTTTGAGAAAGGAAAATAATAGAAGGCTTTGAAATGTGGTGCTATAGGCGAATGCTGAAAATCAGATGGGTGGATGAAATCACTAACGAGGGAGTTCTAAACAGAGTAGGGGAAAAGCGAACAATATGGAGGACGTTGACCAAGATGTATTGATTATTTTGAGATTTAGGTTTTCTTTATATTGTTTATAATTTTAGACGTTTATTTTAAGACAAATTTTAATTCAATGGAATGAGATCTTTCTCGCTAGGTTCAATCACGTGGGGAGATATAGGCTATATGCATTTAAGTTTATGTCCATAATTTTTCCTTATCTTTGAAAGTCCATAATGTGCCCTCGGTGATGTCTGTGCTTCTCGCCGGATTTATCTCTTCACTATCACTTCACCTTATTGAAAATATTCACTGTACTCTGCTTTAGACTCGCTAATATTTCACTTCGCTGGTCGCACTATACCTTTTCTTCTTGATTTGCATCAATCGGCGGTGGCTTATATTTCGCTATTGCTATTATTGGCTCTCCAAGGAGCTGCGGTGACCACTCTTACATTTTATTATATTTAAAATTTTGTTAGCCTCCACGCACTGACCACCTCACTTCCTGCCAAGCATGATATGCTTCGAACAACCCTCTTTACAATCCGCAAGACGTGACAAATACGCACTCTGCCCAGATTATAAATCATTAAAAAGAGGAGGGATAGATTAATAGGCCACGTTTTAAGACATGAGGGTCTTGTAAATTTAGCATTTGAGGGAAGTGTGTGAGGTAAGAACAGAAGATGGAGGGAAAGGATGGAATACGCTAATCAGATTAGGGATAGTGTAGGTTGTGTTAGTTATGTAGAAAGGAAAAGGCTTGCGCTTTGAGGGTTGCATCAGACGCGTCTTAGGACTGAATACCGCAACAGCAACAAGACAAAATTACATATTTCAAAATTATGAGATATGGTGTAATTAAATAATTTACTTTAATTTGTCTTTTGTTGCCAAATGAAAATTTTACGGGGCCAAAAACGCTGTTTTTTCCATTGCCTCTTATGGAGCTACAAGCAAGTTGTTCCTAGGCAGTGCGGAATGACAGTCACGCTGCTACGTGTAGGCAGACCCTGGCATTGCCACTCTATTTAAGATACACTTTGGTTCAACAGCTTTGTGAAAGCAACTTTACACCGCTTTTCTGGGAAATCGAGATGTAAGTCCACCAGATTAATCTCCGCGCCCGCTTGTTGCACAGAGGTCGTCCAAAGAGTGGACTTTGACGAGAGAAAGTGAAACTAAAAATCTTATCAGCACACTTGCTGCAGTGAAACACCTTCATTTCCCTTAGTAATTTATACATGGTAAATAAATAGATCTGTTTTTGGAAACTGCTCAAAACCCGAAGAAAAGTGGTCAATGTGTAGAAATGTACACCTAATACATTTGTTTGACGTGAATAGTACGCTTTTGTGACATTTTGTACATAAAGTAGATTCGTGTAATTAAATATTTAATATTAAAACCACAAGTGGCTTGCCTTAAGTGTTACTCTATCTTTAAAATCAGCTGCTCGGGACTGTACGTGTTTAGCGAGAGTGAAAGCAGCTGACATTATATTATAATCATAATTTTTATTTATTACACTAAAACTGCGTGCCCGGCGATGCCTGGTAATTCATTTATATTAGCCTGCAACACTATTCCATTCAACAGTAATCTGTTTGTCAACATTTTACTCAACCATCAGTGAAAGCGTCATATTTTTGAAAATTTACCATTCCGCGCCCCCTACTTTATGAGAGCTGAATTTCATTACAACCACCGCCTTAAATCACTACTTAATTGGAGTCAATAAATCTGATGGCAAGCTCACTCATACAAAAAAAACATAGAAACCGTCAATTATATTTATAATGAGATACTGGAACCACGTGTTCGGTCTGATTACCGTGAAATAAATACATATATACAGTAGCGCGACTTATCGTTGTATGGAATATAATGAAAATTTTCGAGATAGGAATGTGAAGCAGCTAGACACGTGCGCCTGGCTCATAGTATTTCCCGGTAAAAAAATTAATGGAAAACTCTGCTCCAGAAGTACGCTTAACGGTGCAGCAATACCTGTTTTCCCTACGTTGATGTGGCCTAGAAGGATAAAAGACTGCTAATTTGTTCCCCAATAAGTAGGAACCAATCAGAACCTTTTGATTATCACTGTTCCAGGGAGAGGCTGGGTGATCAGACATTCTGCTGTTGATTATGACGGAGGCAAGACATACTGCGCCACGAGGTAGCGGTAAGATTGTTCTGTGACGATCAATTTGTGCAGAATTCGTTGATAGCCTATTTACGCCAGGGTAAACCTTGAGTGTAGAGAACATATGCGTCTTTAGCTATCCGGGAAAATAATTTATGTATTTTAAAGTTTATACAATTTTTATAAAATAATTATTGTTTTTAATAAATAGATATTTCTTAGCGTAATAACGTAAATATTTACTCAAACCCAATAGATAGGAAGGTACGCAACTATACATCTACTGTGACGTTTTTATTGACGCGATATGTTGAATCTTACCGGTATAGCATTTGGGCGCCACCTACCTGTTACGTAGGACAATTTTATTATTGGAACACACTCGGCATGAATCAGGGGAGTGACGTCATCTTTTCCAGGATCACACAAGTTATCGAGAAAAATTAAACAAAATTTAAATGAATGTAAATATATCCATGGCAGCTTTAGTTTAACAGTCTTGGAAAACAAAAATAATGTGTTATTTATATCTAAACTTGAAAACTATTTACATCTAGGGAGCTCCTTTCTGTCACAGCCGACTTATCCTTGAAGAGGATTCAGTGAAATGAGCAAACATTCAAAATAATAATTTTAGACAATTATTTTGCCACAGAGTCTGTTTGTTGCGCAATGGTGGGGAGGATCCATATTGAGTGAATTTCACACGTTACCGGGTGTCACTCGTTGTTTTAGCTGTTGACTGCGCTGAACGACGACGATCTGGAAGATGGCGGGATAAATAATTTCTTTGCAGCAGCAGCAGCTAGTTCCTTCCTTTCTCTACCCTGTCTCAAGCCTAACTGTCCGAATTTTTGACATTGTACGAATTTATGGTGGCCACAACTGTTTGAAACCTTATCAATTCTTAATGTTCCTGAGCAAATAATTTCTACATTAATAAATAACTGCCAACACAGAAAAGCTTCTATATTTTCTGCAGCAGGAAAAATTTCCAAAGTCATGGAGAGAGGATCCCCCCATGGGAGTGGTCTTTTGGATCATATATATGGATTCACTTTTAAAAATAATTAACAGGGCAGATGGAATGGCAGAAATTGATTATACTGATGATCTAGTAACACTAATGAGCGCATCTTCGCGGAGAGATATCGAGAGAAAAGGAAACCTCATTATGGAAATTTTAAGTAGCTGGTGCACTATGAACAAAATGATAATAAGTAGTGATAAAACTAGACTCATGGTAATTGGAAAGTCACTGAAAAGACACCTTATAAAAAAATTAAACAATAAAACCATTAAAATTGTGAATCAAAATCGTTATTTAGGTGTTGTTTTAGATTCCAAATTATCCTTCCTCCCGCATATTGGTTAAATAACACAGAAAGCTGTCTCCGTCATGAATCAAGTCCTAACGCTGGCAAAAAATGTATACAAAATACATCCATCAAAATTAATCCTATATTACAAGTCAATATTCGAAGGAATGTGCTTATATGGAATCCCTGCTCTAGGACATCGACTTCTTCATACTCATGTGAAAATAACTTTATTAGTAGGGCCAAGAAAAATATTAATTCGCTGTTTTCGTGCATACAAAACGACTCCAGGTGACTCTATACAGATCATTACTGCCATTCCTCCAATAGACTTGACTGTAGCAGCACTGTAACACTTAAAGTGTAATAACCCAAACGTAGTCCACCAAATTACAAACAAATCTGTAAAATCCAAAGATACATGTAAAGATTGGCCGATGATACGACAGCAAAAATGTAAATGAAACTTCTCTGTTAAATTCTTAGGTCTCTTAGTAAATAATAAATTAAATTGGACTGATCAGATTAATCAATTACTTAAGAAACTCAGCTCAGCTACATATGCTGTCAGAGCAATGTCCACCTTCAGTGATTTAAAAACAAGAAAATTAGTATACTTTGCATATTTTCATTCTATTTTATCATATGGTATTATATTTTGGGGCAACTCAGTAGGCATAGATAAGATTTTTATTAGTCAAAAACGTGTTATTAGAGCAATATGTCAGGTTTCCTCACGAACTTCTTGCAGAAATCTGTTCAAAAAGTTAGGTATTTTCACTTTGACGTGCCAATACATTTATTCATTGATGTTATTTTTAATCACAAATAGGCACTTATTTTTTAATAATTCTGATATTCATCCCTTCAATACAAGGAACAAAAATAATCTATATAAAAAATGTAAAACATTGTCAATTGCACAGAAAGGTGTGCATTATTCAGGGATATCCATCTTCAACAGACTGCCGCACAGAATTAAACGGTTGTCCGATAATCAAGGTAAATTTAACACTGAATTACGCTCATTTTTACTTAGCCACTCCTTCTAATTCAATAAAGGAATTTTATAGAAGAATCGGAAAAACGAGTAATTTCATTATAGTTTATAATTACATAACGTTTGTTCATAATTCTGTATATTGTCATTTCTATACAATAAAAATAACTCGTTAAATTTCAACATGTACACGCCCTCGCACCGTTCATTCCTCATCTGGGATCCTCGTTCGAAAGTTTCAGACCGAGAGGTTCCTATTCACAGGAATCTTGAGGCGGACAAACGAGCGGTTCTTTTGATTATTGAAGCATATGGGGTGTGGTTACGTACGACTTGAAGGCAACTTCTACTTACACGACATACTTGCAAGACATCAGAAAAATTAATATAAAAACTCAATATATATTTTCCTTCTCAATTATAACCATACCATTTGTATCATGACATAAAATTGTTGTGGTCTGATGCAACCCTATCTTGCGCAAGCCTTTACATTTCCACATAACTACCACATCCTCCCTAATCTGTTTATCATATTATATCCTAACCTCCCTCCTCTGTTCTTACCCCACACACTTCCCTCTAATGATAATTTTATAGGTGAATATAATAGTTATTAATGTATTTACGTTTAATATAGGTTTAAATTAGGCCAAAAGCAGACAAATATTCGTGAAGCATAAAATATAATTTAAAAGTAAGTGCATGTTTCGGTCGTGATCTGGACCCTATTCAGGTTGAACTAAATTATAATCCACGAAATTATAACATTACAAAGATATTACACTAGAGACAAGGAATAAAGTAAATGAAGAACCAAAAGACAAAAATATTAAAAACCAAAGATAATAATTATACATTTGATACATTACATTTCATAAATTAAGATATTATATATACTACTCAGCAAATCAGTGTCAGTTTTTTACATTCATAGTATTATTGTTGTGCTTTATGTGAAGCATTTCTGAAACTAATCGGGATTTGTAGCTACTGGCTTGGTCTAAATTTTGGAAATTGTTCCTGTCGATAGTGTGGTTAGAATCTAAATCGTGTTTTGAAATAACGGTTAATTTGTCTTGTGACCGATTAATATTAGATCTGTGTTCCTTGATTTATAAGACCCTTATGTCTCAAACAATCTCTCGTTTGGAGTGATGGCTTGTCCTTTCTCTGGATTAATAGGGTTTCAATTGGTAGCAACTTATTGCAAGTTGTCTCATCCATTCGTAGATAATTAATGTAATCGGCAGAATCGAATGAGTTTTTAAACGAAATTTAAATGGCGTGTATTTTTTCTGCCATTTACATTTATTTTTTATGTAAATGAATACTGCTATGGCAGCAAAATATCTTTCTCATCCATTCCATATTAACGACAAACAAGGACAACGCAAGGACACTATAATTGACGCAGACCGAAGGCCCTAAATATTGTTGACTTCTTTCAAACAAATAAATCAGAAAACAGCACAGAGAACTTGCAGACTATGCGAGCTGCGAAATGGCTTGTAAATGTATACAGTATACCAAATTTTCTTAGTTGATACAAAATCCTTTAAAACGTTTTTCCTTTTTTAATCTTTAAAATCCGTCAAGGTGTTTTCTAAAAACAATTCGTTTCACAATAGCAGTTTTTTTAAATCAGCAACGATTTGTTTACCATGTACAGTAAACAGTTGATTAATGATTTATTAACATCTATGTATGGTAACATTTACTTGTTTGGAATGAGTACGACAGACGAATATGTCAGAAATAAATTTAATAAGAAAAGTTAATTCAATGGCATTGGTTGTTTCTTTTCCCTAGAAGCTTTTCATGCACAAATATAAGTTATTATTAATTTAAAAACATAGGAAACTATATTTCACAAACATGACATTTTCAGTACAATTATATTAAAATTTATGGAGTTTTCAAAACTCAAAATTTGTACATTTTATATATACATATATATATATATATATATATATATATATATATATATTAGAGGAATCCCATGATATTGGGATAATGTACAAATTTTGGATTTTGAAGAAAATTTATTTAAGAGAAATGTTAATTATTAAAACAACCAAGAACACCCAGAATTCTCATAATGACACGTTAAAATTAAGTCCTGTTTATAGTCCACTGTTTAGAAATTTTTAACAGTTGTTAATATGTATTAATTTTTTTAATGGATAGACTGCTATGTTAAGCCTTATTAATATATTTTCTAAATTAAAAAATTGTATAAATATTTTTATATAAATTGTAAAACCATAGTTATTAGAATATAATCCTGACTTTATTAATCTTAAAGGATAAAAACTTATTTGTGTTCTTACTTTAATTTTTGTAGAGTTGATATTGACAATAGCCGCCGCTAGCCCAAGGCCACGGGGAACTTTTGTTAAATTTGCAATACGACAGGTCAAACCCCTAAATACCAGATGGGTCATCATTTAGTCTTGTGTAAACTGTTGACGAGATAAGTTCTTAGTGCTGCCTCGGACCTCACTTTGGTAGAAAGAAATTAACGATTACAGCAATTTTATGATTTTTAATAATTGGATTTTAACAATAATTTGGTGAGTTGTTAGTTTATGCCTTTATATGTTTATATGTATGTGCTATATAAAAGTATTTTCAAATTGAAATATGTATTTCACAGATTATAAACCTGAAGAAGGTGCGAATATGCGCCGGAACGTCGTTTAAATAAAAAATTAAAACTGTCTGGAGAAAAAAACGGTCGGAAATTATTTTATTCAAGAAATATGTTTTCTATTGAAAGTATGAATCGACACTGCTCTGAATATCGATATCGTTGTAAAATGATATAATAATCGATATATGAAAAATTAAGTAATACACACAACACATGGTTTGAAATGTAAACAGTAGTAATTAAACTATGTTTTGTGCGTGGGTGATTTGTGATTTTAATTGAATAGCATTTAAGCGAAAGGTATAAAAACACGAATAATTAATTACCTCAACTAAGAAGCATAAAAGTTGAAATATAGATTGAGAGTTTACTGATAGTAATTTAATTTCATCCAATAAGGCCCGAATAAGAAAGTACGCGAAAACTTAAATAAAATACTTATTTTCCTACTTAAAGCTATACTAAAGACATCAGTAGATCATAGGATATGTATGCTTTACTGCCTAACATTTTTAAATTATTGACAATTTCATAAATCTAACACTAGTATGTAAATAAGATTTTTTTAATCAAATTAAATAATTTATTATTATAAATTCTTAGTAATTATTATTGTAAATTCTTACTTTAATTATTCTTCCCTGAAACTGATGTTTGTGTTATCTGCACAATGTAAAAATTACATTGTGTAGATGAATCTACCACATTGCATAGGTTTAAACAAAGCAGTATTTCTGCAATCTTCTTAAGAAATACAATAGTGTTGTTTTGATGATTTTTGTTGTATCTTGACATTGCGAGTATTGCCAAAAACACGTGATTTCAGTTTGAGTGATGTAAGAGATTTGACAGTTCTTCATTGCCATGTATTTCTTGCTCTCTTATGATAAAATCTTGGCAATGTCATCTCTAACAAAACATTCAAATAAGTCAACTGATGATATATTTTTATATCAAATTTGGGTTGTAAAACATCACCTCTGCACTCAGGGCTCTTTTTCATATATAAGCTGAGTACTCTTAGATGATTTTACTGTTTATTATTTAAATTTTGATGCAACAGTTGATATCGGCATATCATCTTCATCTTGAATATCCTTGTCCCATTCTACTACCATGATCCATAACTAGTTCAGCATTTGCCAATATTATAATACATACTATGAATTAGTAATCCTCTTGCCTTAAATGGCAAGTTTACTTGTGTATCATTACAATTAATTAATGTAACCATTAATTTAAAATTTCTAGTAATATGGAGGAAACTGAAAGAATAACGAAGCCAATCTTAGACGTAATTTTAAACAACTTGGATGAAAACCCAAAGTGTCCACATGGTAAGAGATTCATTCATTCATTAATTCAAACCTTTTCTTTGGCACCTAATTATGTTGTTTTATCTCTGACTGCCTATAGAAGGCAAAGCGATTCCTGTAATTAAGAGGCCATTACAGTATTTCAGAAACTAATCTTAATCTGTTATAGACCATATATATAGCATGTCTTTCTCTGAGCATTATTCTGTGACAAACATATGTTTCAAAGCATTTTTCCTATCTTTTTCCCTCATTTACTATCCTTACTTACTATCCTAATATCCAATGCGTGTGACTTCATCACCTTACATACGTTTCATTAATTTGTAATTTATCCTTAATGGATGTTCCTAATAATCTCTTCTCTCTATCCATCCCAACTGTATACATCGTATATATATCCTACAAAACTGACTATCTTCGACGCACTGGCGATGTAGTCTAATGGTCAAGGCGCTCTGCGGCTCCAGCGGATACTCTGTAACGATCCGGGTTCGAGTTCCAGCGGCACCGAATATTTTCAGTCTTTCTTTCTTCTTCCTTTCTTCTCTACGCTTGACATATGTCTTTCTCTGAGCATAATTCTGTGCCAAACATATGTTTCAAAGCGTATTTCCTATCTTTCTCCCTCATTTACTATCCTAATATCTTATATATATATGAAAGATAGATAGAAATATTTGGGAGAAAGGCAGGAAATTCGCTCTTTAAATCATATGTACGGCATGGAATCATGCACAAGGAAATACATATGTCAAGCGTAGAAGGGAATGGAAGAAGGAAGAAAGACTGAAAAAATTCGATGTGGCCAGGACTCGAACCTGGGTGCACGAAACAACAGTGCATCACCCCTAGAGCCGGGGCATGCGTCTATCCACTCCGCCACCACATCGAGTACGACCAACCGAACATTTTCAGTCTATATATATTAGGTTTTCAAGTTAGGATGGATAGAGAAGAGGGATGGAAGAATTAGGAGCATCCGTTAAGGATAAATTAAATATATATGGGATAAGTGACGAAGGCAGCCTGCCTTTCTCCCAAATATTTCTATCTTTCTTTCTATCCAATTATCAAACGCGTGACTTCGTCACTTATCCCATATATAATTAATGGGGAAAGGACAGAGAGATAGAAAGAAGATGACTTACCTGAGGTTCATAGATGGTAGACACCTTGTGAGGTTTGGAGAACTTGAATTTTCGGAGGCACCGCCCCCTTCATCAGAAAGTTAGGAAGACATTTCCAGTGATCGGCTAGCCGACGACTGAGCAGCCAAAATTTGCTGCTCTGCTAACTTGGGTCGTAAACAATTGACCCCACCAGGTCACCAACTTTCTCTCTCAATAAGGGTCTGGGAAGAGGCAAGGACTTGATGGGGGTTGGGGAGACGCATACTAACACCCCCATCTTGACACACATTCATTTAAACACATCCATCCTATATATATATATATATATATATATATATATATATATATATATATATATATACAACTTGTGAGGTTTAGAGTACTTAAATTTTTGGAGGCACCTCCCCCTTCATCAGAAAGTTAGGAAGACATTTCCAGTGATGGGCTATGGCGACTTACCTGAAGTTCACAAATGGCAGGCACCATGTAGGGTTTGAGATTCTTGGATTATCAGAGGCACTGCCCCCTTCAACAGAAGGTTAGGAAAACATTTCAAGTGATGCCCTGCCACTGACCCTAAAAGCTGGAGAAGATTTTAATCAGAATCTTAATTTATCCAGAAAAAAGGTTCTATTGGAAAATATAATAAATTGTTTAGAATAAATATATTGTTAAGCCTTATATTTTGATCAAAGAAAGTTTATATTACAATGTTGCTATTATAGAAATTCATTTTGAAGATAAATGTACAATATACCTGTTTTGTTTACATGTGTGCATAATGAATTAAGTAAATCTATAATTTGAGAAATTTTCTGAATTGAAATAAAAACATGATAAACTACGTGAACATTAATGTGGAATTTCAGAGGCACAGTGAGATTAATTACTTGCATTTTACATTTCTCTGTGTTTGCAATGAAATAATTTGCTACATCAGCAGTTGTTAGGATCCTCTCTTTGCTATATATTGTTGTAGGTTTTGCTATATGTTTGTATCAAGGTTTTCTCCCACAACTTGCACAATAAAGTTAATAATGTAATTCTTCATATCATGCTTAATTCTTCGGTTTCCAGGTCCAATGCTGCTATTTATTCGCCACAATAACAAGTTTTATTCTTGTTCAGCATGCAGAGATAGAAAATTATGTCCATTTTACATCAAGTTTGGAGAAAAAATAAGCCAAGCTCATGACAATGCTGTTAAAACTGAATCACTCAGGTTAGTTACTTAGGAGACTTTTCTTCCTATGAGATAGTTTTAATGGTTACAATATATAATGCTGAGTTAGAAATGGATTGTGTGATTGTTGTTTCTATTCAAGCATTTTCTAGAATTTGAACCCACAAACCACTGTGCTATTCTGATTGACTTCATACAAACTGACTATATCCTTAGTATAGACCTGAACTTTACCAAGATGTGTTCCTGTATCAGATTCCCAGTCCTATTGGGATTTTTCTATCCATATCTGTATATTCTATATTCCTGGCTAGATTGACAGTATACAGTATCAAAATTTATAATATCACTTGAATTCTCTATAGCATCCATTCTGTTGTAAATATAGTTTTTAATTATCATGAAATATTGTAATTTTTAATAAATTTAATAAAAATGACACTTATTATGATGGGGAGTAATGTGGAATGGGAATTATTGTATGTCTGGGGTATAAAGGGGTACCCATAAGTAATCAATTGTTTCTAGTTTTGAAAATTTTCTCCAGTCTAGTTCAGAGCGTGAGTGTATGTATAAAGATGTGAGTTATTTCCCAATATTACAACACATTGTCTTAGCAGTTGTGACTTCTAAATTCAAACATTTTTATTGCACCAGTATAAAATGGCACACTGTTAACCAACTGAAGAACATTATTGACATTGCATGTGGTTTCATTCTCATTTAGAAGTTAATGCAATGATAGCAACAAAGTAAATTTGTGATGTGTATGAAGATGTCACCCATGCTGTTTAACTTATATATAGAACAGGCGATGAAGAATGTTAAAATGGAATATGGAAAATGAATCATACTGCAAGGAGAAGAAATGAAAACCTTACGCTTTGCCAACGATATTGTAGTATCAGGGGAATCAGAAGAGGACTTGGGAACTATAATAAGTGACATTAATGAAGTTCTGGAGAAAGAGTTCAATATGAAGTTTAATAGAGGGAAAACCAAGGTAATGGAGTGCAGTTTGGGAAACGGTTGAATAACAAAGGGTGTTAGATTGGGAGGGGATATTTTGACGGAAGCTACGGAATTCTGCTACTTGGGAAGCACAATAACTAGGGATGGTAAAAGTATATCATACATAAAGAGTAGGATAGCACAGGCAAGGAAGGCTTTCGCAAAAAAGATGAATTTACTTATGGGTAATATAAGTGTGAATATTAGGAAATTGTTGCTAAATATGTTCATATGGAGCGTGGTGTTATATGTGTGTGAAATGTGGATGATAGGAGCTCTGAAAAGGAATAAAATATAAGCCTTTTAAATGTGGTGCTATAGGTGAATGGTGAAAATCATATGGGTGGATAGAGTGAATAACGAGGAAGTTCTAAACAGAATAGGGGAAAAGCAAACAATATGGAGGATGTTGACTAAGAGAAGGGATATATTAATGGGCCAAATTATAAGACATGATGGTCTTGTAAAATTAGCATTAGAGGGAAGTGTGTGGAAGAGGGAGGCCAAATGATGGAATATGCTAAGCAGTTTGGGATGATTTGGGTTGTGCAAGTTATGAGGAAATGAAAAATCTTGTGCAAGATAGGTTAGCATGGAGGGTTACATCAGACCAGTCTTAGGACTGAATACTACAACAATGGAGATGTATTGAAAGTCAGTAAGTGCCAATGCTGGTTCAGAAATTTTTCTAATGGAGATTTTGACTTGTTTGATAGCGATTGAAGTGGATTCCCTATAGAGTTTGATAATGACACTTTTTAATCACTGGTGGAAAGTGATCGCAAGCTAAGTATCCAGGAAATAGCAAACACTCTTCAGGCGTCTTGGTCAACAGTCCAAAGACATCTTCAAGAAATCGGGAATTATTTGTAAAATGGCTAGCTCTGGTCAACAGAAAAGGGATAATTTTGCAACACAATGCCAGGCTGTATGCAGAAAGATTAACCCAATAAAAAAATAAGATAGATAGACTGGGAGGTTTTACCACATTCCCCATATTCCTCAGACGTAGCACCATCCAATCATAATTTATTCAGATCCATAGAACATTCCCTATGGAATAAAGATTTCAAAAGTATGGATAATGTGTGAGATTACCAGGAATCTTATTATTCTTCAAAGGAAAAATATTTCTACAAACAGGGTATTAAAACTCTACTAGCAAGGTTAGATAACGACGGAGATTATGTAATTGATTTTTAAAAAAATAAATGCAAATAATTTTGGTCTTATTGTCGCCTTTGAAATAATTGATTGCTTACGGGTATCCCCTTTATATCAGAAACATTATTCCTGATTAATGAGATGCTTAATTAAGATGGAGATCTTTGCAAACTCCTTATAAAAGTCATGTACTCAGGATCCTCTAAAGACTGTCTTTCCCTAATCACACACTCCCTCACTCTATGCCACATTTACTTTTACCTTCCACAGCTGGCTGTCACTGGAAATGTTTTCCTAAGCTTCTGATTAAGGGGTCAGTGCCTCCGAAAATTCAAGAACCTTAAACCCTACATGGTGCCTACCATCTGTTGGCGAGGCACCAACTTTCTGTCTCTCTTTCCTGTCTTTATTAATTGTTTTAATTAACCTGATAATTTCATTTCTGTTGCATATTTATATATAATACTTTTTCTTAATCTCCTCAATTAGGTTAAAACCAAGAATAGGTCTGGAAAAGCTGCGAAAAAAAGCTTTTAATGCCATATCTTTGGGACAAAGAGTGAATTATTGCCATTTGTGTGAACTGTTAGTCCTTAATGAAGATTCAGCACTTCATAATGATCATGATGTTACATTAAATATACAAAGTTATCACTTAACACATCCATCAGAGGTTGGTACTTGAATATTTATATTCATTTTTTCATTGCTGTACTGACTTTTAATTTAAAAATTGATACACACACAAATAGTGTTATTTTTTGTGAAGTCAGATATTTCAATACTTTTAATTATTTTGTTGTTTGTCATGGTTAGCTATACCAAATTAACTCTTATTTGGCAAGACAAATGGTATATGATTGGGCAAGACAAAGCCGAGAGGATTATCTACTGTTTTGCACATTCAAAACTTCATTCTGTGTTCAGTCATAGGCTTACTAAGTCTAGGTGTGCAAATTTCGTCCTAGAACACGATCTTTCATTGTAATAATGACACAACTGCCTTAATGTCAATTATTAGGAAGACAACTAATTTTTGTCTTCCTAATCTACCCTCTTTTGTTGGATTTAGATCCTTATAAAATATTTGGATTCTAAATCTGAATAAATAATATGGGATGTAATTACAAATTAAGTTGAAAATTAAAAAATATCTTTTTAAAATGTGTACCTTAATACTTAACCATACTTTTCACATGACACACTGTCAACAGTAATAGCGTAAAATAATATATGACTTTAAGGTTGCACCATAGATCATTGGGGTGACAAACTTCAACTACTAATAGAAAAAGCTTTGTAAAGCATTCTGTTTTTATTTTATATTATACTGTATTGTATTTGATTTCTTTCCTTTTTGGCCATTCTCTTTTTTATGTATGACTTTTCCCAGAATAGATTTAGGTGCTTGTGTTGCCCATTGTTCATGCAGATACATAGACAACATTAATGATGTTTCATAAACCTGAAATTCATCATGAATTAAGTATTCTCAAAACTTTGTATTGTACGTCACTATTATTTTTGTGACCTCCTTTCATTCTTTACTTGTGCAAAAGATGTCAAGGTGTAATCTTCTCATTCTTTTTTTGCCCTTTGATCAACATTTTTGTTAAGTATTAATATCAACTATATTCTGAAAGTTTTACAGTTTTGCAGGAGCTAACTTATTGTCTGGTGTTTGCAGATTTATGCTACTTCTTT
Organism: Eucriotettix oculatus; assembly: GCA_034510155.1. Classification (NCBI taxonomy): domain Eukaryota; kingdom Metazoa; phylum Arthropoda; class Insecta; order Orthoptera; family Tetrigidae; genus Eucriotettix; species Eucriotettix oculatus. The sequence goes on along the minus strand of CM067376.1, from coordinate 258,761,576 downwards.
ATCATGTTTAATAACCTATAGGACAAAGTATTGTCCTAGAATATTAACTATCCATTTTTATAGCTCCACAATGTCTTAATCTTCTTTCAAAAAATCTACTGCTTTAAAATTTATATAAAAAAAAATCACTTCTCTTTGTTTGACCCTGGTAGCTGTCTTGAATAAACTGAATTTAGTAATTTTATGTCATTAAGGAGTGTTCTGACTCAGGGCCCAGCTGTGCTTCTTTACCGTTTTGCTATGAAGACAAACATAGTTGTTTAGTTGTGAACTATTAGATAATTTCTTCATTCTTTAACTATTATAAATTGTTACAAAATGGACATGACACACCTAATAATAATTATAATTTCTGTTGCCAACAAATGTCTAAACTAAAACATACCTGTAAATGTTGGTGAACCTGGCTGTTGGATCATTGTTCATTTTTGTAAAAACTGACTGGTGTGAAACCTGAGAAGTATTGTTTCAGCCAATTTAATATAAAAGTCTTCAGACTTAATGTAAAGTTACCATTTTCATTTAATTTTTGTAAATACCAGCATGAATTCTATGTTTTTTTTTAAAAAAAAAGAAGCATTAATTAGTGTTGAATTAGACTGTTTACTGAAACATTGATCGTACAGATTTAATTCTACTAAAACTGGGTTATAGAAGGTTTAATTGCTTGTCATGAATGATTCTAGATGAAAATAAATTACTAGTTCAGTAAAATGAAAACAAAATTCCCTGAAGTACATCATTGATGATGTGTTTGTGAATGTTTTTTTAACAGCTATTGAAACCATCTGAACAGAACAAGAAAGAAGCTCAGTACCTATTTTCTAGTAAATCAGTAGAAGTAATTGTAAAAGCTATTAAGAATAATAAAATCTCAAAGGTACTATGTATTGGTACTCCTAGAGTACATGAATTTATTTTGAACAATGCACACCTGAAAATGAATAGCCTGCTCTTGGATATAGATACAAGATATGTGAGTTAACATGATTTATAATTATTTCTTTTTGTATAACATTGAAACCCTTTGGTACCATTTTTTTATTCTTTCTCTGTACTCATTTGTCATATAACATTATTGCAAATATTTTAAAATACAGTATACTTATTTTTTGCATTTTCTACTGTAATGGTATATTAAGTTTGAAATTATTTTCCAAACTCTGAAAGCATATTTTATTGTTCATACATTTAAGGAGGAGTGTTTTACAAAAATAAGTTACTTTGTGCTTAATACTACAGCCATATTTTATGTGATAATGATAAAACTTCATGTCACTTTTTCTTCTGTTAATTAAAATTTATCGCATTCTAAATTTTTTAGAGACTGAATTATGTTATCAGTTTTCTTTTATTAGGCTTAAAGATAATTTTTCAAATAAATTGAAAAATATACTATTCAATTTAAATTAAAGTTTTCTGTATTTTATTCAAGCACAATTTCTACACTTCAGACAAATTTTGTTGGTACAATTCTTTCAACAATTTCTTTTTTGAATCAAACCAAATTGAACTTGTTCTTAAACCATTCCTACGGAACGAAAAGATTGTGCTGGTTATGGATCCACCTTTTGGAGGTCGCATGGAACCACTTGCTTACTCAATAAATCAGTTGAGACTGATGCATAAAAATATTCAAGATATGGACAAAAGTGAACAATTTTATGGTAGGTAAGCTGTGGATCTTCGAAAATTGATCTGATTTTTTTTCTTAATTTGTGGGTTGTATATTGTGATTTAATTTTTGGTTTTGATAATTTGTATATATATATATATAATTAATAAGGACAGGAAACTGATATAGAAAGTAGTTTTTGTAAGGTTTGGAGTTCTCAAAATTTCGGAGTTAGGAAGACATTTCTATTGACCAATTTTATACAAAAAGACATAATTATAAATTGTGTAAGCTCAACGGCTAGCCAATCACCTCTCAAAATTTCAAGTACTCCAAACTTTAAAAGGTAATTATCTTGACAATGAAATTTCAGATTTTACTTTTATGAGGGCTAGTCAGCACATTTTAAAATTAATTTATGTTAACTACATTTGTTTTTGAACCTACAAATTGGGATTTTACACTTTGAATCCAAATTGAAGAATATTTTGTGTTTCATAGATTTACTGTATACTAATTTAGATATTCTTTCTCATAAATGTTTTCCTTATGAGGTCTCAAACCTGGCAGAAATGTATTTCTGTTTGTAAGCTAACTTCATTACAGATGTAATTCTCAAGTTTAACAGTATAGGTAATATCCAAGTTTTCTGTCACTATTAAGTTATTTGTTTTTACTACACATTTGATTGATTACAGATTTTTTTGTGTTGTGTACTCTGTCTTTTACGTGCTGTATTTAATTTGAGGGGTATTGTTAATAAATAACTTGCTTCTTAACAGCTCTTTGAGGCGGATGCTTGTATTCAATACCGTCTCATTATACTTCAAGAAATAAGTCAAGGAAAAATTGAAATTACTACAAAATTCTATGTTTTACATATGTTTTTATGGCAGTTCATATATAACTTTCAAATGATGAATAATATGAAGTAAAATAGTTTTAATTCTTTGTTTCAGTTATGTTTATCTCTCCATATTTCATGGAATTTCATGTAGAAAGTTATATGCCAAACCTTAAAATGGTGGATTATAAAGTCTGTTATGACAATCACTTAAGTTTTTCTAAAGGTAATACTTTAATTTTAAACATTAGTTGTGTTCATGATAATTATAAGATTTATTTAAATAATTAATAACCACTGTGTAATACAAAAGTTCTTAATGCACATGTTAATGTGACAATAAGTCTTGACCTTGTCCTTTATTAAATAGTTTCTTATATACCTTACCTGAAGTTCACAAATGGCAGGCACCATGTAGGGTTGCAGGTTCTTAAAATTTCTGAGTCATCATCCCCTGCATCAGAAGGTTAGGAAAACATTTCCAGTGATATATATAACACCACAATATGTGTCCTCCACACAAGAGGGCATTTTAGAAACATACTGTAAATGATAATGACAGTTTTCTGTTTATTTAAAATATAAAATTTGTTTTTAATATCTCCATTCTAAATCAGAATTAAATATTTCAATGTGCAAATATTTTCAGGATTAAAAGCTCGTAAACTGGGATCTCCTGTTCGAATTTTTACAAATATTCCATTGGATAAGTTTCCTCTTCCAAAAGAAGAAGGCTATTGGTTTTGTACAGATTGTATGAAGTGGTCAAGTAAAGAAAACAAACACTGCCAATATTGTTCATGTTGCACATCCAAGGTAAGATAATTGTTTTCATTTAATACACATCCTTATAATGAGCTCAGAAATATATTGGGAGATTTAGCTTGTTGTGTATAAGCATTTTCCAAACATTCTGTAGTGGGGGTAGATCAAATCTCACTTTGTTATCAAAATTGGCACTGTAAAATCAGTTCCGAAAACATTAGAAGTAGGAAATATTTTGTGTTCAGTTTAAGATATGTTCTACGTAAAAATATCCATAAAATATAGTAAGTATAGAGTTGTCTGTGTGTCCATTTGTAATAATATAATTAATGTTTCTAAGCACTGTACCAGTTGTCCTTCCAGGAGATGATAACAATACGTGTGCTCTCCTTTCTCTACTGTGCGACACACCATGCAGTACCTCATGATCTGTACTCAAGTTATTCACATGATGGTGCATTAATGGTATAGGAATAACTTAGCATTTTTTTCTGGGGAAGGGTAGGGGGACAGGCTACAGAAGGTAGTTCCTGAAACAGGCAACTCCCCTTTAATAGCATAGAAAGGGAATTGAAACGAGAGGATGTGGATGGTGGATGATAGAGCAAGGTAACTAAGGGTTGACTATGGGCCTTGGGCTGTAGTTTAAATATTGTAACATGAAAAGTTACACGCAACAATGCGGGCCAGCTTGCAAGTTGCAATTGTCGCAACTCGGGCCAACAATGGGGTCTGGCGAGACTTAGGCAGTCGTCATGGGGTAGTGAAAGGAGACGGATCTGTCAGCAGTTGCGGACGGAGAAAGACCACGCCCTGTAGTGATAATTTTTCTCATGTTCTGAAATGGATTAAAGCTATTAAAATCCACTTTTTTGGTATTTTTATTAAAAAATACCTGGCGCCCAAAAAGCATTTAAATCCTCGAATACGGAGGTACGCCGGATCTTCTACAATATACTACCAAGTAATTTACCTAAAAGAGATGCAGGTAATACCCTAGAAAACCTGGATCAGGTACATCAGTCTATTGGGTACTATTCTCTTGCTCTTTCTAATGAAGGGTTGCAGCATTCCCTTCGAGTCTTAGAAGTTTATTAGGATCACAGTTACAATGGGACTCCAAGGTCTTCAACATCAGTACATACACATCCAAAAATAGACGAAGGTGCCTTGACATTTGAGAACTTGAAATTAGAGAGAGAACAAAGCATCCAGAAAGTAAACCCCATTGTAACTCTGTGAGGAGATACCTTTGTGAGAAAGCTCCCACAGGAATCCTATTTTATGTCATACCCAAGGGTATTGAGTGAATGCAAATGTATAACTTATGTAACATTCTGCAATATACTGTCCACATTTTGCACCCATTTAATGTCACACTCCATACAAACATTTTTAGTAATGATTTCCTAATATTCATACTTATATTACCCATAAGTAAATTCCCCTTTTTCTGTGAAATCCTTCCTTGCCTGTGCTATCCTACTCTTTATGTCTACTATACTTCTACCATCCCTAGTTATTATGCTTCCCAAGTAGCAGATTTACTTAACTTCCGTCAAAATATCTCTTCCCATATTACGTTCCATTACATTGGTTTTCCCTCTATTTATCCTCATATTGAACTCATCCTCCACGACCACGCTCATGCCATTTATTATGTCTACCACGTCTTCTTCTGACTAATTCTACAATATCATTGGCAAAGCATAGGTTTCTTATTTCTTCTCCTTGCAATATGATTCCTTTTCCATATGCCATTTAAACTTTCTTCATTGACTGTTCTATATATAAGTTAAACGGCATTGGCGACAGACTGCATCCTTGTCTTACTTCTTTCTTGATTTCTGCTTTCTTTTTTTGATCTTCGATTCTAATTATGCAGACTGCCTTCTGTAGAGTATATGTTTTCTCGATATTTTATTCCTGTGCTCTTCAAAATCCTTAATACTGAGTTTCAGTTCACATTATCAAATGCTTTTTCTAAATCTACAAATGCTATGGATGTTGGCCTGTTTTTTCTTATCTTCTAACATTAGACTCAAAGTCAATACATTCTTCCTAAAACCAAACTGATCTCCTAACTTGCATTCTACTTGATGTTCCATCCTCTAATATACTATTTTTGTTAATATTTAGCTTATATGAGATACTAAACTAATTGTCCTGTGCTGTTCACATGTATCAGCTCCAGTCTTCTTCAATGCGGGTATAATTATGTTTTTACTAAAATCTTCTGGTATTCTTCCTGTTTCATAGATTTTGCAAACTATCCTGAACAGCCATGATATTGCTTCTTTGCCCAATGATCTTATCAACTTCCTGGTGTTTCACAATAGCTCAGGCCTGTTGGCGCCCTGTCAAACTCTGACCTTTAAATTTTGTGCCCCAACGCATCATCATCCACCTCCTCTTCTTCTTCTTCTATTACTGACTGATCTAGATTTCCATTGTGATGCAACTCTTCTAGATATTCCTTCCATCTTTCTGCTTTTTCTTCTTTATCCAGAAATGACATCCCATCTGCTCTCCTGATGTTCTTGCTAATATTTTGCTCTGTCCAAATGTTTCTTTGATTTTCCCATTAGCTGTGTTTATTTTCCCTTTCACCATGAAATCTTCAACCGCTTTGCATTTCTCTTGTAACCAAACCTCTATGGCTGCTTTGCACTTCCTATCTATCTCATTCTTCAAGGGTCTGTACTGCTCTTTACTATTTTCATCTCTCACATTATTATATTTACGCCTTTCATCAATTATTTTTATTATTTCTTGTGTTATGCATGCTTTTCTATTGGTCTGAGCTATTCTTCCTATTTTTTCTTTTGCTGCTCTAGTCATTTCTTCCATCAAGAGTGTCCATTTCTCTTCTAGAGTATTTCTTTTTACCTTTCTCTATTACTCTACTCTTGATATTTTCTTTGAGATTCTGAAGCACCTCCTTTTGTTTCAGTTTTCCTAATTCCCATCTTTTTGTTTTAATTCACTTCTTGATTTTCTTCATTTTCAGCCTGCATTTCATAATCATGTATAACCATAACTAACATTAAATTTCCAGACCATTTTTGGTGTTGTATTTTAGTTCATTAATCATGAATATGGATGTGATTGTAAATATTGTAAACTTAATTGATAGCTTTGATAAAAATATTTGAAAAAGAACTTAACTTTTTGCATGTTTCTTTTTAATTTATATATTTTTTATCATTTTTGTGAAACTTCTACATAATTTAAGCAGACTGTATAGCTATTATATAGTACTGAGAGAGGAGCATTTTCTTATTGTACTATCCTTGTTATGAATGTGGCATAGCACTGTTGTAGTTATTGTTTGCTACTTCATAGCAAGATATATATATTTTTGTAGGTACAGGCATTAATATTAATATTTGCTATTTTCTGTTGTGAGGTAATTAACATTCTCTTTTTCAGAATGGTTGTACATATGCTCACTGTTTTGAATGCAAGAAATGTGTTAAATCATCATGGAAGCATTGTGAAACATGTAAACGATGCTGCTTGGCTAGTCATATTTGCAAGTCATTTAAATCTATTGACAAGTGCTATAGGTGTGGAGAACAAGGACACAAGAAATTTAACTGTCCATTAAAATGGGTATTTTTCATATGAAATTTTCTTTAATAAAAATAGTTATATTTGAAATTTTTCAGCATTTAACATTTTTAATTTTATTTTCTCACTCACTTATTTCAAGACATTGTTAGAGTCACAGTTACGCTGTTGCAGGTTGTTGTAAGGTTATAGGGGAAATTAGGTTTATATAGTAGAATGGAATGTGTTAACCAAATGACATGAACTAGATCCTATAGCTGTCATGTGGCTGGGATTTCAAGTTTAAATAGAAAGTTCCTTATGGGAATAGAATTTGGAGACCCTGTATAAGGGTGGTGAGAGGTTTTCTGACTTGTATCCAAAGCCAATCTACAAAAATACTTCAGTAATGTGCAAGGACTATAAAAAGCCCAAGGGCTAAGTTTAAAGATATACTCTTGGACTTAACATTGAAACTTCTTCACGTTTGAGATATACCACCCCCTCCCCCTCCTTTCAGACTTTAACTCCTAGATCAATTGTGCCAAATTCTTCCAACAGAACACAATATAAATTTGCTCCAGTTTGGGATTTCTCAGTTGAAAGAGTTATGAATTGTTCTTTGGTGAATAAATCATCAATATATTATTCTAACCTTTTGAGTAGTTTTATTTTTCTTTCTTGCTGATCCCCAAGAGTGAGTTTTTTGTTTTAAGAAATGAATTTATTTCCAGTTATTGTTTTAATAACTTAAAATTATCTTTGTTTGGTATTTTATTGATGGAAACTATATAAACATACATACAATTTAACTGTTTCCGTTGTAATGAATGGGGGGGAGGTGTTATTTTATTGTGAAAATTTATTATAAAACTGTTTATTTATTATGAAAACCGATTACACATAAATTATTAAATTTACATATATGCTACAATTTGCTCACTTTAAAGTTATAAGCTGGCAATTTCTTTAACGATAAACACTATAAATATTTACAATCATTAAACAAATTAAATATCTTACAAGTAAATCCAAGAGCTCTACACTAATGGTCATTTAAATGGGCCTTCTCATAGAGCAGAATAACTAACATTAATCCTACTCAGAACTGGTAGTACCAGGAAATTCTCAAAAGGTTATAAACACTGGTATTTACCATTTCATCTCAGCTTGTCTGGAATTTGTAGCTAACCCCTTTGGAATTCTGTGTTGAACCAATATGCACTTTGAAGATCTGGACTGGATCATGCCTTCCTTCCTTTATTTTGATATCCATGGCGATGACAATTACAATTTCTTATGTCTCCCTCTCGTCCTTAATGTTCCGAAATTCATTTCTGCTGGGGTTATTAATAACCCCCTTATTTCGTATTCTGTCGGTGGTGGGGCTCGATATTTTCCAATCAGAATTATTGTCTGTCCTCTCATGGGAGGAGCCGTTTGTCCCCCTCACCAACAATTTTGGGGAAAAACAATTCTCCTTACCACCCAATGTCGTCAAATTTCACGGGAGGTGGGATAAACCCCAGTCACACCATTGTGTCTGACTTTTATTACCCCTGTCTGTAACCTTTACGTAGCTTGCCTTTGCTTCCATACCACCAAATTTCAAGTACAGTAGATGTGTTTTATCATTACACCTTGCTCATAATAAAATTATCTTTTGCAATTCTTGTGTACCTCTGATACACACAAAATAATAATATTGTATCTTTCAATTTTTGGATGCCTCCCATCTGTAAATAAATACATATTGTTGTCAGCAGAATAATGTATCAGATAATTTATAGGAATTTTTTATATATCTAAGGTTTAAATTTTTTTCAAATTGTGATATTCCTCAGAACAGACAGAGCGGTTGGTTGCATTCAATGCACATCACCCTTATATCCCTCTATATTTACTCTCCCATCTTGTAATTTGCTAACATGTAGCATTTTCTTTGTACCTTATCTTTTGAGACTTCTTGGGACTGGCTGTATGGAAATGGTACCCTGAAAGATGTAAGCCATCTCCTCCTAGTAATGGTTAACTTCCTCTCACATACTTCTGTGAAAGTTAAACAATAAGATTTAGTATGAAGTCATATAGTTTTCATCTGATTCACAATCTATGAGTTCAAAACCACAATCTCAACTTCATGAAAGAACAGTTTTATATACCATTTCATGGTTCTTCTTGCATTTCATGTGAAACTTATTTGCATATCAGCTTTGTCAATCAAGTTCATATTTTAATTATACTTAACACTTGGGTGCCTGGTAATGCTTTCCTCAGTCGCATTGTGGAATAGGTGGTAGCGCTCTTATGAGCTGCTTCATAATAGTTAATAAGTCGAAAAGATAGATGGCAACATATGCTGTGATACTTCCAAAGGCATGCTCACATGGCTTTACTGCTCTAGCTCTGGATGGTCAGGTATCATGAGGAAGTACATGAAGTTATTACTACTGAAAATTTAATGATAAGAATGTTTAAAATTTAATACTATATTTAACGATAGAAAACAACAAATCAAATAAAAACTTATCTTCCTTGCTCTTAAAAAAATATGCATTTTACAAAATGAATTTGGCTTTATAAATTAAAATTGAAAAAAAATTTATTCTGCCTCTCAGGGGATGGTGGGCTCAAATACCTGGTTTTTGTTTAGCACACTGTTTGATGATGGTGGCAACTGCTGCTGTGGCTTTCAGTAGACAGCATTGATGGATATATGGTTCATTTGTACCTTTTCAATGACAAAGGTAGATCTGGCCGTAACCATCGAAGAGGAAGTTTCTGGAATTGGACTTGGCTACTACTGATACCTTTGAAATCTGACTGAATACCTCGTAACTTCTCAACAAATCATTCCTCCAACTAACTCAACAACCACTCTACTATTCTTCACCTATCTGCAGCTAACTTCCTCAACTTCTCCATTTCTTTGCTGTTAACTTCAACAAATAACTCCCACCCTTCTCTGTTACTCCTCAACAACTAACCACTCATCCCTCCATCTCCATGACAAATGCCAATTCCTCAGTCTCCACACCATTGTGGAAATTCTCATCTTCCCATCTCCCGGCAAATGACCCACAACTTATCCAGTAGGACTTCATCTTACATTTTCTAGTTTGCAAATCCGGGGTTCACACATCTGCCCGAAAGTCACAAAAAGTCATGCACCAGAGGTTACTGAACTTTCTGTGGGAAAGTCTTCAGGCATGACCAAATGTGAAGATCGAAGCTTTCATCTGACACAAATATCTATGACTCTAAGGCCAGCAGCGGTGATTCTTATCATTCAAAGGACCCCTCCTATATATGTTTTGACAACAGACTGACCTCCCTGCTACATGAAGTACAATAACTTTCACATCTCCCAAAATTGAGATTAAAATAAACTAAAATAACACCTTTAATAATTTGGAAAACATGTACACTACAAACTGTACTATGCTATTAATAATGTAATGGGACTTGTATGTAAATGACAAAATGCCACACAAGTCCTTGTTGAATGAATATGTTAAATAATGCACTTCTCCACAGCAAGCGCAGCACAAGCACAATTAGTTTGGTGTGGTACCTTTAAGGATACATTCTTATGCTATTTCATGTTTGACATTTTTGTCAACATTGATCACCATCTTTTTCAGCAGACACCTGTTGTTCCCCATTGAGGGTGTGGATGATGGCATACTTAATGTAATTGTGCAATATTATATATAACAGCCACAGACACATTGTTACTGGTAAAATGGCCATATTTGATTGAATTGTGGTTAAGGGTGCCAAGGGATTAATGATATTGTTTTGCTGAGCTTGGGTTGTTTTATAAGGTAGAGAAATAATAAGGAATTTTTAGTTGATGGTAAATTCAATTTCAAGATTTAATACTACTGTTGCTAGATTTCAATGTAAATGTTCATGTTTCTTGTTCATGGGGACAAGGATTGTGTATATACAAGATTTATGTTCTGAAAATGTCTGAAGTAAATTTAGAGTGACAAGTTTTCACAAAAGTAGTATAAAAACATTATTAAGAAATTCTAAGTAAATCTTATTTAAATTTATTTTTAGTTTCTCTTGTATTGCATTGTTACAGTTGTACAGCAAATAGCTTAGATTTCTTCAAAATACAATAAAGTTAATAATTTATTTAAATTTGTTGAACAACTTCCTTAGTATGCTATTTACAGTATCTATATTATGAAAACATAATTCTAAACAAAATGATTACAGGGTGAACGAACTGCAAAAATGGAAACTGTGAAGAAATTAAAAACTGCCAGAAGAAGATCCAACAAAATGAAGTGCTAAATCTGTTTTGATTCTAAGCTTTTTTGTATATAAGATTTTGTAAATAAATCATATTTTTCTAAAACACTTGTTTTTCTATGATATTAAGAATTATTTATGTAACTCTTATTCAAATTAAGTGTGAGTATTCAAAGTTGAATTTACATAGGTTTTTTTTTGTAAAAATTATCTTAATGCTAAATCTTTTCTGATTTTTTGAAGGCACCTTAAAAAGTATCAATATAAATACTTCAATATGGCTTTGCATGTGTGTTTATTTGCAAAGGATAGATTATGTTAACATTGATATTTCAATATAATTAGGAAAAACATTAAGAGACTGGTTATATAGCAGAAGATCAAGACATGTAAAGAGTATTGTATATTAAAAAATATTAATATATGCTAATGAAGCATATGGTTTAGTAGTTGTGAACTTTGGAAGTCTGCATGGAGAAGTAATAGCTTAAGAATAAGCAAATGGTTTTAGAAACTAATTACAGATGCTATAAGACCACAGGCATGCATTTATTTGAGTAATTTTTACTTTGCATGTTGTGCATATATATGTATATTACAGCTGGAGTTTGCTGAACTTGGGAAATATTGTGGGTGAGGCGAGATTCAAGAATTGGTGTTAGAGAGAATTGTGTGGGGGTAAGAAGAGGAGGCCAAGAATAGAATACATGCTGAGCAAATTAGGGAGGGAGTGGTATGTGGGAGCTATGTTGAAATGAAAAGGCTTGTGCAGGACAGTCTAAGGCCTGAATACTACAACATCTGATTCAATGTCACACAATATGTTAAGAAAGAGAATAGAGACTTTATAAGAGCTTGAACAAAAATTTCAGGGGCCAGTGGTGGTGGTGAAGTAAGGTTAGAAAATTCCAAGTTTTACCTGTTGACTGGGGTTGCAGCTCTTCCAAAGGTATGAGCAAGTATAATTAACAATTACCTCACCATAACAAAGATAAACACAGTGTTCTAACTGGTCTGTTGACATGCTTCTTTGGTCCACTCTTCCATGAATGATGACACTCCATGAGAGAGAGCCAGGACCTACTTCCTATGTGCACAATAAAATACATGATGTTGGCACTTCTCAGAACTGTAGGTATGCTATATCTATAATTTGAGGTCTTTTCTTCATATGCTAATTTAAGTGTTTAATATTCTATCTGTCACCCTACTATGGTGTAGTCGTCTTGCATCACACAGGTCCTGGAACCCGGCAGTGATATGGAAATCTGTGTTTGTTGTAAAACCAGGGTTAAGACTGAAGGAGAATCAATATGCCGACGATGTACCACTCCAAATTTGGAAGGTGACAGCCCACAGTTGTCTTGGTTGACTGAAACCTGCAAGGGCTACAGACCGAAGAAGAAAAATTCCATCCTATCATATTGAGATATTTTAAGCGATAATTGTAAATTGATATATTTATTAAAAATCCCAATTTTTGTTTAATCAACAATAAAATAATCGCCAACCTTTACATGGTGTAGAGAAAATAGTTAATTATATACTACTATTTAAGAAGTAAATAGTGGCAAACACCCGTTGCCTATTATTTAGACATTTTCTTAAATAATTAGCTGTGTTGGAACAATTTGTCAGCAATGAATGTGCACATTTAACTATATAATTAGTCTGTGAGATTTACATAATATTATTCACTAATATCTGTGTTCAATTGTTGAGATGGGAGTCTATACATTTGGTATCCATCATAAGTAAGAGATACTGTCACTGGCCATCTACCTCTGATAGAGAACATGATAACATTTAATGTGACAGTTAACAAAACTATACAATAAATGAAGTTACTCAAAAAAATATGCTGTGTTACGAAAGGATCCTTGATATATATGAAAATGAGTTGTATAAGTAGTCTTAAATGACAATAGTTGGGAAATATTGTGAAGAGATGAGTAAAATATGTTCTGACCTCCTTCCTACAATGCTCTTTAATGGGATAAAATAGGTTACAAGATTCACTTTGATAAAAAAAAAGTGTGTATGAAAGATTTAATGGCTTTACGCTTGTGAGCAAGTCAATTACATAGTACACTGTATAGCAGCTTATTATATTATGTCTTTAAGACACACATGATACACCTTTTTAGCACAGTAAAAATTAAATTAATTATTTTAACATCTTTCTTACAAAAATCAGGGCAATAACCAAAATATATTGTTTCCTTAACAGTGATTCTTTCACAAGTAAAGAAGTGAAACACCAACTATTCTGCATAAAGAAATATTAATATGCAATTATGATTATTCAATATATGCTCCAGCCATGTAGTTGTCTTATTTTTTGAAAAGAAGAAATAATTATATTTCTTAACATTTGAATCATTACCAATAAATTTATTTAGCTTTTCTACTTTGGTATTTATTTACAAAAATATATTTATTTAGAATATATTTAATGAAAAGCTATCTGACTTTGTTATAGAAACAAAACTGAATTATTAGGAATTATTTAAAAAATAACTGTTGCAATGACAACTTCCTGTGAGGAGGCTATTTCATCTTAAAATAAGCTATTTTTGAGTGTACCTATATTCATATAAAATATTCTGTTGTTTAAGTTGGTATACAATAAATGACACATTCATATGAGTTATTTAGGATTTTCAATGACAAACAGTCTAGTTCAAATTAAAACCACTGAACTTCATATCTAAATGTATCATTTTGTTGAATGTACTACATCCCTTCCTGCTGAGTATTTTTTTTATATTTATTCTAATAAAGATAACTCACTTTAGTGTGTATTTACAAGTAGAACAATTTATTCTTTATAAAAACATACATTAGAAATAATTTCCTTCACACTTTGTCCTTTGTGTTCTCATAACGTTTATATTTACATCCTTGAACCACATAGTGACATTTATAGGTTCAATATGTAGTTATTGATTTCACTGAATATTATTATTTTAACACTTTTCAAACATCATTTTCATCACAGTATTCAATAATTTCATTTTCACTTATTCTGTTAACCAAATTCAGTGGCTTTCTCGACACTTTCATGTCTTCAATACATCCAGTGAATCCTTTATAATAGGGTTCCGGTAGTCCTTTTGGCAAATTATCAGCACCACCTGTAATATAGAAATGATTTATTTGTGACATGAAAAGGCAACAAAACACAGATAAAACTAACAAGACTAAAATAATCCATTGATTACATAAGAAATAATAAAATTTATGATTAAGAAAGAAAGATACATAAAATTATAAAAACACTGATGGGAGAATAATAAAGGGATAAATTACATAAACTAGTCAGTTCAAACAAAAGTTATTGTATGATTGAATAAATTCTGGAAAATGATGACTTCTGCATGATTTAGGAATTTAACACCACTACAGAACAAGCCTTGGTTTTGCATCTAATAATATAAGATTGATTCAAAAAAATTTGAGCAGACTTGCAAATATTATTGTCACTGTAAACTAAATCAAAAAGTTGTGACAGTTTGAAGGATTATGCATATTCATTCTATCACCATTGGAAAGAGTATATCAATATATTGAAGAGTATTTAAATAAAAAAAGAAAATACCACAGATTTGTATTTTACTATACTGTAACGATATAAAATTTCGGATTATGTTCTGTTTTATTCAGATAAATTAATTTTAACAATATGAAGCATTTGTGTAAAATTCTGTGGAGAACAGTCCTGAGGTATTCGCAAGGCAGGCACCATTCTGTGGAAAAACCTGACAAGACAAACAAAAGCCAACCCCATTGGAGGACATGGGGAAAATAGAAAAAGCAGGGAAACGAACCACGTTTGAGGAGAGGTTAGTTTTGAGGTGGAGAGGACCTCATAAAAGCCATTCGGAAAAAAAAGTTGGAGGTGAGAGGACAGCACGACTGACTGGCTCCAATTCAGAGCTAAGAGGAGAAGCGGCCTGGCTGCAAGGACAACAAGGAAACTACACCAAAATTTGAGGCTTGCTGACTGTCTATGCTGACCCGGAAGCTGCCTTTGTGTAAAACCCAGGACTGCTGGTCAACAAAGAAACTTGGAAAGATGCATGTACAGTAAGGAACCAAGGCAATAATCTCACTCTGCTATGTGTGTAAACACGTGATACAACCCTGTGTGAAAGTAGATTGTATTTACTAAGTCTCTTGCAATATTATTTCTGGTTAGGGCTCTGCTAGGAAAATTAAATTGATTAAATTTAAATATTGTATACTTGTTAAATATTTTAGTTTTGCTAAGAATAAAAACTGTTAAAAATTTTCAAAGTATATATTTATTTGCGCCCACCCATCTAAACATAACTAACTCTCAATATATTTATAAATAATAAAATCCAAGTCACAATACACTCTTTTAGAGGTAATATTTGTGATGTACCACATGGTCACACATGTTTCTCCACAGTTTCTTACAGTGAGGTCCATCCCATTATCTTTCTTTATGCTTGCCCGTTGTAATAAATAGCTTCTCTGACCCCAATTTTAAGATTTTCTTTGAAATAAAAATTTCCGTGTCCACTTGATTTCAGTTTATTTTATTATTTCATTTAAAGTATTTAATCACATTTTACTCTTGCACATCATTGTGTTTTCCACACTATTGCCAACAAGAGAATGACACTTTGTCATTGTCCTATCAAACATTCCAATCTGATGTAGACTTCATTATTAAGAATTGTCTCATCCCAGGATCCATGATCGCTTTGTCAACCCACGCCTGCCTAACAACAGGAATGTCACAACTGTTCCTAAATTTATTACTAAGAACTTAATAAATTTTTAAACCATATGGGATCATTCAACACAGAATAATTTATAAAACCTTCCTACGTATATGAAAAGGCACTTTTCATTTTTGATGAGTCAATATCTTGACCTATGATTGTACTAAAGCTCATTATCTTGCCTCCACTCCTTATTCCCAACACAGTACGATTTAGGAGGGAATCAGTTAGCAAGATGAATTTATTAGTTCTTCGCTCAAATAAAGTGAAAGAAATCCATTCTCACTTTCATTCCATTACCACTTAGTAAAGACATAGTGAATTGCCTGTTTACTGCATATAATCTCTTGCAGGCAATTTAAATTTGTAAATTTTCATTTATTAATGTTAAAGTTTGTTAATAAAGTGTATCCATCTTTACAACTTTGTGCACTTGTAACATGTAAAAGTTGATTTTTTCATGTTTAGTTTTTGTATTAATCTTGTGCTTATTTCTAATATGTTAGACAACTAGGTTAAGGTCTTATAATATTTCTTTCTATTAACATGCCATTCGAATAACACATTTCAATTGCATGCACTGTAGTGCATTATTAAGTATAGGCGCAATTAATTCAAACTGAGATTTAGACAGTGAATCACATGAGTAATCATGAGTTGTTGACTACTACCATGTGGAATGTAAGGAACGTCCAGACCCTGGGGTTGAACATCTGTAGGAAGTGAATGACAGGCCTGCAGAATCGCAATGCAAGGGTAATGGAGCGGACCCCCTATGGCGCTGGGCCTCTTCAGAATCTTCAGATGCACGAGGGTGACGAATGTGAATAATGTGACACATACCCCTGATGGAGAACAAAACAGATGCTCTGGCGATGGAAAGTTGTGGAGTTTTTGTGCCTTTAAGAAGCGCGACTTCCCAAAATTATTTAAAGGGCATGAAAGCGGAGACGAGGGGCAGTTGCTGGCAAAACTTCGAACACGACGGTCGATGACACTACTGAGAGGAGTCGCTATCAATCGATGGCAAACCACGGAAGCTGCCAGGGTCCATGAGATACATGACAAACTGACTACACGATGTCACAAAGGGGAAATACCAGATAAGTTCCACTCATGGTAGTCCTTAACATTCTCGTGATTACGCAGACATCGTAAATCCATCATTTTTCTTGACCAAAATTTATCCCTCGGTCAACCCGAGATTTTAAGATATCATAGCTGAGTAGCCAGTAACAGAACAAAATGTATTGAGTAGGATCGGTCTGCCAAAATTTGTTATAAATAAATTTATATATTCTTTACACCCTAATAAGAATTATTTAACTCCTCTCCCTTATACAAAATGGCAAAAAGGACATCCACTCTGGCGCCCAACAAATTAAGAGAGTATGCCACAGCACAGACCTCTATCACATTTGTGTAATGTGATATTGCTCCTTGGTGAGAACATCAACACAACGAAGTTTATTGCTCAGAAGATGAACTACAGAAATTTTCATTGTGCGTCAGATCATAATTTATAAATAAAATTTGTAATAATTTTGGACAGATGATATTAATACATATGTATGAGCAGTTATTGGGGAAAATCCCAGTTACACATTCATATCAAACTGTGACAATTCTGCCAATTAAATTCGTATATTTCGAAACTGTAATTTTTCGGGAACTTCACATTCAAGGGGATTACTGGCGCTCATATTTTCTTTGTACCATATGATACCAAATTTTGCCATTATTTTCGACTCTGACATATCCTGTGCAAGTCCCAGTCTTCTAAGCTGGTCAAACCCACTCCCTTAATTTCCCTTTCCTGATTTGCTCAGCTGGGCAATCCACACAATAAACAGTCTTAAGGGCAAGTAAGTGGTGAGGATCAATGTAACAACTTAGCAAACTGAGAGCAGAGCAGATGTGGCTTATGAAGTAATTACCCTACAAGATTTGTCCTCGTGGAAACCTTGTAAAAGTCATTACATTCGTCTCCAATATGGGGCTGAATGAACATGGAAACTATATAATGTGTCCCCATGGAAACCTCCTCTCTTCCTTAATTCCCGTTGGTATGCTACAATATACTATTTAAGAATGATTTCAGATTAAAAATACTGAAGTTGTAATTAAAAGAAGGAAATAATGAATTGATGCATATAGTACTTTCTTCATACTTTCTGGATAATTGAAAGGCTTCTTCTACAAAGTATAGTCAAAATTGGAGCTAATTGGGTCCCCATAACATAGTGTAAGGTTAATTCAAAGATGAAAATACCATATTTATATACAAAACGATCTTACCTATCCAAAACTTTTTGGTTCCATACAGTGGTTCAGTAAAAACAGATTTTATGCGTACTGGGCTTTCACTATCTACTTGCAGAGACTTTTGATGAGCAGTTACAGTATGCCAAACACCATCACTCACATACACCTGCAAATGCTTTGAGTTAACATATTGACAAAGTTGATATATTTTCTATATTATTATTATTATCATAATGATTAGAAATTGCACTTTTTTCAGATTAAACTATATTTAATGATATTTTATATATTTATCAGATATACTAGTCAAAAATAAGTGCTAAATGTTATTTAGATATTCCAAAATGTATCATTATGAAACACTAAAGAACTTCTCAAAAATATTTGTTTTGTTTACTTTGAACAAACATTAACATATAAATTAAAATGTATTGCTTAATATCTTTAAAATAACAATATTAAAAATTAAGAAATTAAAAAGATTCAAAACTCACGCACCGACTCTTGGAGATTTTTTAATATGAAATTATATTGAACAGATTCACAAACTATTTATTGCAAATTTATTTTTTTAAAAACAGTACACACTTTTTGGTTGTAAAATAGAAATAAAGTATTCTTGAAAGAGAAAACAGCGAAAAAACATTAAAAATCACAATTCTTTTTATACGATGTTGTCATATTCATTATTTTATTTACCAAATATATCATCTAATACTCTACAATAAAAATCTCATGCTTGTTTTAAGTGTAAACTATTTTAATGAAATAAATCTGAAAGATAATTTAATTAATTTAAGATCTCTGGGTTGAAAAACCAACACTTTGTAAACAAATTTTTAATTCACATGAATGCTCATTTTCTATTGGAATAGTAATGGTTTACCAATTAAAAGTTTTGAGCAAAGAAATAACTAGTGGATCTTCTATAAAAATTAATGAATCCAATGTTCTATAATTATAGCATGATTAGGAATATTACCACTTACTTTTGATCTTGCTGTTAATTTTTTATCCATACTTATGCTTAATTCAAGGAATCCTCCAACAATGACAAGAGCAAAATGGTCATAATCTTTCGTGTAGTTTTCAAGCCAGAGGAGGAGGCTATTTGGCTCCATTGTGCGAAATACAATTTCATAAGTTTGGTACTCAATTGCCAGGCTATATGATAAATACATAAAAATGTTTTATTAATAACATAATACAGAGTTAAAGGCAACTATATAATTTACATTATTAGAAAATAATTTGTAAGAACGGGGAATAGATATATCTTATTATGTACCTGGACATGAATAATGGAATTTGTTTAATTGTCTGAATAATAAACGTTTTGCCAGAAATACTTCACATGTGCAGCCATTACATTTTTGTCTGTTTGTGTTCCTACCCCAAAATGTGGCTGTCATTCAAGTAATAGAAATAATGTTGCTTTCTGTATTGAAAACTACGATCACTACATAACCATACCATATACCTGCTAAAATACCTTATTATTACATCCATTATTATACACATTCCCTTAAGACAAACTGCATTTATGGGACCCCTTCTTTGAATGAATTTATAGACAATGAAACAACTAGACCAAAATTCTCACATGATAAGTAAGATGATTACAAGACAGAAGTACTTTTTGGTAATATCTTAGAAGCCTTAAAAAGTTGCAGATTTGTGGGGAGGGGTGAGAGTTATGTTGTCGAAGATTCAACTTGATCAGATAATTTTAAGACCAGATGCATTAAATATGGCAAAATTACTTTGATTTCAACATATCAAAATAATGATATAATCATTAAAATTAAGAATGTAAAAAATGTTAAGCAAACTAGAGGCCAAATCCAAATCCTTCTGCTGTTTGGGCAGAGACTTGGACCTGAGTTTGACTCCTGGTCTGGTCAAAGTTTTCTTCATTTTAATTTTAAAGAATACCTCCATATTTCAGTAACTTCAAATTGTTTGGAGATAAATAATGATCTAATAATATGATCGAAACCTCATTTCATTTTCATTTTTGAGACTTCCTCAAGCATATTACAAACATTTTTATTTATTGTAAATTTTAAAGTCAGAAAACTATGTTGTAATAATATTTCGTTAAAACCATATATTATTCAAGTTTCTTAATTAATTTAATTAAAATAAGTAAACAATGAAATGCAGGCTGAAAATGAAGAAAGTCAAGAAAGTAATTAAAATAAAGAGACGGGAATTAGAAAATTTGAAATGGCAGGAGGCACTTCAGGGTTTCAAAGAAGAAATCAAGAGTAGCCCAATGGAGAAAGGAGAAAGAAACAATATAAGAAAAGATATTGGCACTGTATTACGATAAACATCAAGGTCAGTCAGTAATAGCGAAAGAAGAGGAGGTGTGATAATAAAGAGTTGGGAGACAAAATTTTAAGGTTGGAGTTTGACAGGGCACTGACAGATCTGAGCAATGGTAAAGCGTCAGGAATTTATAACATTCCAGTGGACTCATAAGATAATCGGGTGAAGAAGCAATATCATGTCTGTTCAGGATAGTTTGTGAAATCAACAAATAAGGAAGAACACAAGCTTAAGACTGAAGAAGACTAGTGCTGATAGATGTGAAAAGCATAGGACAATTAGTCTAGTATCCCAACAAGGAAGTTCTAAGCAGAATAGGGGAAGAGAGAAGAATTTGGAGGACTTTGAGCAAGAGAAGGAATAGATTAATAGGCCATGTTTTGAGAGATGAGGGTCTTGTAAAATTAGCATTAGAGGGAAGTGTGTGGGGCAATAACAGAAGAGGGAGGCCGCAAAAGGATGGAATGCGCTAAGTAGATTAGGGGGATATGGGATGTTGTAGTTATGTAAAAACGTAAAGGCTTGTGCAGAATAGGTTAGCATGGAGGGTTTCATTATACCTGTAGTATTGATAACTACAAAAACAAATAAATAATATTAGTTACAATTTTGAAGTATGCAGTTATGTATCTTTTCAGCCCCTATTTTTTGCCTAAATTATTTGTAACTACATATAATACTTTGATTGTTGTAAATAAAGATTGAAACTTAACTAAGCAAAATGCTTGAACATGATTCTTGAGCTTCTGAGTAGAAGTAACATAGAGTGATGTTTTGATGACTTATTTTGTCACCTTCTGACAATTATTATTGTGACCCTGAGAGAGAGTTGATCAAACTGATCAACTGTTTCTCAAGATCAATTGTTGCTCTCTAATGGCTGACATACTATGTAAAATCAATGGTCCAATAAGAGAGAAAGAAGGTTGGAGAATACAATAGAACACCAAATTACAAGCAATAATAGAAGGTAGGGACATAGTAAAATTTGTGAAATCACAGTAAATACAATGGGGAGAATGACACAGGATAGAATTCCAAAGAAAATGATGAACGGTGTGATCCATTCATCTAGGCAAAGAGGGAGACCTAGAAGAAGATGGATTGAGGACATAATAGAGGATCTCAACTGTATGGGAGTCCAGGGGTGGAAGAAAGTGGCAAACAACCGAGAAATATGGAGGGAAATTGTTAAAGAGGCCGAGGTTCACCAAGGGCTGTAGCGCTACCGAAGAAGAATGGCTGGCATACCAGGGTTTGAATTCAACAATGAGTGGCTGGTAAAGTAAAGGTGTTGGTGGGTTTAATGAGGACTGATGAGGTAAGTAGCACAGATTTAAGGGGTATATTGAAACATAGTTTACTTTTTGTTAATTGGCACCACAGTGTAGTTGGGGATTCAAAATATTTCTATAAAACTGTTTTTGTAATTTCTTGAAACATGTTGATAAATGTTGGTGGAGTAGAAGTTCCAAGTGAACTTAAAGGGAAATTTGGTATTTATGTTTTGTGAAAAGTAGGAAAGAGCTTCCTGGTCTGTGGGTCAATAGTATGAAGATATCATCTATGAACCTGAACCAGGTTAAAGGTTCAATTGCAGAGTTAATATAAGTGTTGGTGTTCCAGTGGTCCAATGAAAAGATTC
Organism: Eucriotettix oculatus; assembly: GCA_034510155.1. Taxonomy (NCBI): domain Eukaryota; kingdom Metazoa; phylum Arthropoda; class Insecta; order Orthoptera; family Tetrigidae; genus Eucriotettix; species Eucriotettix oculatus. Next base: position 258,739,533 of record CM067376.1, on the reverse strand, counting down.
ACAAAGGAGGTGTCAATCTGGATGCCCTTAGCTAAGCCACTTATTTTGTGGTACATATTGTTTTGGGAAGAGAAGTAATTACTGGTGAGGACAATCAGAAAGTTGGTGGTCAGGAAATAACTTGCTGGACTGCAAGACAAGAAATATTCAAGTGCCACCATGTGATTTGCATGTAGGGTGTTATTGTATAGCCTGACAATAGCTAACTATACATGAGTGGATTTTCTTGACAGGCCGCAGTCACAGTTAACTATAAAGGGTCTTAATGTGCCAGACCCTACAGACCTCACCTGTCTGTTGCCTACTCACGTACAGGCTGCATCCAACAAAATTTTTTGTGCTGTCAGTGAACGAGAATGACAGATTTATGGTCATTAATCCGTTAACCAGGACTTTCATGCATGCTAGAAAGGTCATGGGCATGGGCCACAATTTTCAGTGTTGTCTTCACTTGTACTGCTCAAGTCAAAGTTAATATTGTTCATAAATTTAATTTCGGTATATTATAAAAATAGTTTTGAGTGTATTGTATTTTGTCAATATACATTTTTAACATAATATGCAATGAACAACAAGAAGAAGATTGTGGCAAGTGCCAGCGGAATATACGTCAAGTGTGTTTATATTTCCGGAAAGGAAAAGCGAACAAAATTATGAATTTCTAATTATGACTTTACTTAAGGTTGAGAGAGACAACAAAGTCTCAGAATCTTCCAAATTAGAAATGCTGGGGAGAGGGCAATCTTGGTCCCTAGTAAAACATACCAAATTAAAGTACTTGAAAAATGTGATATTATAATAGTATGTAAAATTTTATTGGGTACCGGTAGGTACATTATATTTATCAACATATAATCAGCTCGTAAATATCATCAACCCCTTTCTGAAGCCTTCACCTTCTTCTCTTCTGTTCGGTAACTAGACCTTTTTTTTTCCCAAATGACATTCTTCCAATTTAAAATTTTTACAAATAACATTTAACATTGCTGCAGTGTTGTAGTACAGTTTTGCCATTATCACAAGTCAATTTAATTTGTCAAAGTATAATGTAAAACAGAACTTATACACAATAGACAAATGCATATATTTACCAATATACTCCTATTTAATTAATATTATTAAATACCATATTTTATCTATCCCACAGAGTGCCACTTTCTATATTTATCAATAAATCATGGCATTTAATATGATATAAACATACATATTTAGTCATTCTTGTTATAGGTTTGTTAGTTGTATATATAGTATTTAATATAAAACATCTGTCTCAGTTTGGAGTATCTAACAGGAACTCTATAATATAGCTCATCAATCAATTTCCAACAATCAATTTCATTATTGATCAATTTAAAGATAAACTTAAGTTATTTACTAAACCATTCTGATTCTAGAGGTGTAATTCTTAAAAGGAAGGAAAAATTAATATAGACATAATCAATAAACAGTTCAGGCAACTCCAATCTATAAAAGATAATTCTAAAAAAATGTATGCTGAATTGTTTTTATTCTCTTCATATAAATTGTAGTATACATTGACAAAATTATTGAGCCATTTGTGAAGATAGGTTTAATTAATCATAAATATAATATTATAATGGTTGAAGGTGGTTTAAAAGTTTACTCTTTCTCCTTATAAATCCAAATATTTTATCTTTAGTTTAGTTATATTTATTGATAGTTTATGAATAATGAATGCTTTAATAATACTAGTTACAATATATTCCAATAATTTAGGAAAGTTACTCAATACAAAAATGCATCTATAATTAACAATATTGTTCTTTTGACCAGATTTGAATATTAGTGTAACAAAAGCAGTTTTTCATTTCAGTGGATAAGATCCTTCTTGTAATGAGTTATTGAAAATTTTATGTAAAATGTAAGAGAACAAATATTTATATTTCTTTATGAAATAGATGGTATGACTTCTGTTTCAGAACTTTTATTTGTATCTAAGATACTGATACTATTAAATTAATATTATTTGCTGGGTATTCATTTCATCCAGAAATGAATCAAGAACTTCTTGATATTTTTTATCTTTAAGGTTTTATTTGTATAAAATTAGTCATTTAATTTCCATAATGAAGGCCTTTTTTATACCTATTAAATAATTTCTGTCAACTTTCTTTTTTAAATCTGTATTTTCCACTCTTGGCCATCATAAACAAAAATTAATTACACACAGAAAAGTAAAATAAGTGATTAGTTGTTAATACTTGGAACACAACAGTTTTTTCACTATTGGTTGAAGGAATTCATCCAGAAAAGCATAAATCCTTTCTATGGGACAGTTATGATCAATGGCAATTGCACAACTGGGACACTAGGTTTGTGGATTTTTGGGAGCAGGTAGAATGTGGGTGTTCTGTAATTCAAGAGAATCAGGTGATTATTTTCTCAATAGACCATGTGTTTGAACAAAACATGTCTATTTCAGAAGTGACAGAAGGATTGTGCTCAATGTCCTTATTAATAGGAAATGTCGGTCTAAAATTAATTACAGTACTGAAAAAGAGAGCATAATATAGTGTAATTTGGACTCCCAAAATTAAGTTAGAATAACTAAATTAGAAATATGTGATCCTTACCCTTTCTCAAAAAACTGTATTTCATCATGATCATACATGTCTTGCTCTCCAATTGTATCATTTTCTATTTGTGTATCATCTTTCCCTTCATCAATAATGAAGTTTGTTTCGTTGAAGCTGAAAGATGCATTGACCCTGCAAATAAATATATATCAAATTACACATATTGTTTTCATAAATTCAATTAATATTTAGAAACAAACATAATATTGAGTTTCTTTGGTCCATCATTAAAATTATGAGCTTGAAATGATACACATGTATATATTGTCACGTTTCATAGGGATCGTGAGATTCAATAACACACACACACGTAGAGGTTATAAGCGTTTAATCAACGGCAAAGTGCTGTATAAAGTTCGTACTGCTTAAGACTGACTCCGATTTGGAATCCAGTCCTATTTGTACATACATGGAATATTCTAGAAGCAGAACATTCTAGAAACAGAAAATACTAGAAACTAAAGGCAAACAATGTAAATAAATTAAACAATAAAAATGGTTCGTTGGCTGGGACTCGAACCCGAGTCTACGTGTCTGCAGTCCGCTCGCAACCGTCTCTGCCATCCATGCAGGTCTTTAGATGTATATAATATATATATATATATATATTATATATATATATTCTAGAAGCAGACATTCTAGAACAGAAATACTAGAACTAAAGGCAAACATGTAAATAAATCTAACAAATAAAAATGGTATATATATATATATTGTAGCAGATCAGTTGATCCTCCGTATTTGGGGATTTCTTAATTCCTTTAAGGCGCCAGGTATTTTTCATAAAAACACCAAAAATTGATTTTAATTTCAATCAGAGCATGAAAAAAAAATTATATCTGCAGGGCGTGGTCATTCTCTCATTGTCCCGCCGACACAACCTGCTTCTCCCATCACTCCCTGACGACTACCCCCCTCCTTTTGCAGACCACCCAATGTCTCGTCAGACCACATTGTTGGCCCGGGTTGCGTCAGTTCCTCAACAATTGCAACTCGCAAGCTGGCCTGCATTGTTCATAGTAACTTTTCATGTTACATTTTCCCCACCCCCAATGAATTTAAAAAATGTACAATTTTTTAATGACACTCACTGAACCACAGTTATAAACAATTTGACTGACCAATGTCCTTAATCAAAATTACAAAATATTTACAAAAATTCACTTAGAATTAATTACAATTTTCTTTGACATATTCACTTCTTCAAGTAAAATAGAATTCCCAGTCATTAAAATTAAATCATAAACAAACCCTTAACTCTAATTACAATAATAAACTTCAAACATAACCAATTTATTTACAATCTTTATAATCAGCTGTTCGCTGTCAATATCCACACCTGTTGCTTATCAACTAATTACATTTTACATCCCATGCCCTATATGTTTACAATTATTCATAAACTGGTTCGTAGATACATTAATTAAATCAATTAACCCTAAACTCAAACACTCTTTGTAATTCTAACTTAATCTCTATCTGTTTTAAATCCCCTATTTATAGACCTTACTTTCTAGTACGCGGCCTATTCTCTTTCATAGTAGGGGACAAGATGAGTAATATTGAACGATTTCCATGTTCGTCTATCATCGGTTTTTCCCACTACATAATTATTACATCCTCTTCGCTCCATAATCATGAAAGGGCCTTCATAAATATTTTGCAACTTGTAGCTGATCTTTTTAGAAGCATTTGATACCCTTAACTTTTTTACCAGCACAAAATCTCCCTGCTCAAACTCAATATTTTTCACCCTCTGCCTTTTAGCTCTATAGCGTGCATTCTTAGATAGGGACTTGTATGCTCTCTCCTTCATGCTTTCCATCTTCTCCTTCTCTCCTCCCTCCATCTTCGGATATGGAATCATCTTTTCAAATGGTAGTATGCAAAGTGTAGCGAATTGTAATTCATGCGGTATACACCCGGTTGCCAAACTGAAATTCTTATTCATCACCTCTTCTATTTTTGGCAGTAATGCCATCCACTTGCTGTGGTCCTCCCCGCTGAATTGTCTCAACAACGTACTTACTTCCCGTATATATCGCTCTGTAGGATTTGATTGGGGATGCCTTATTGCCGTGAAGATAGGTTTAATTCCTTCTTGCCTCAACGTATTCACCCATTCACTACAGTTAAACTGCTTTCCATTATCGGACAACACTCTTCTTGGTTTCCCACACTCCTTGACGTATTCCCCTAATAGCTTCTTTAAACACGACCTAGCAGTTGCAGCCTTGAGTCCATACACCTTGGTATGTTTAGAAAACAAATCCACTATTACAAGGACATGGACACATCCATACGCACTCTTCGGGAGCGGACCAAACAAATCCAATGCCACCACCTCATTAACCTGGTAAGGCCCCTCAAACTCTTTATTCCTAAATTTATTTAGTTGACAGTTCTGACATGTTCTAATAAATTTTTTTATATCTCTATACATGCCCTTCCATGTCACCAATCCAGACATCATTTTCATAGTTCTATTGACACCAATGTGACCATTTTCTTCATGAAAGAATTCTAATGTTTTCCGCTGCAATGTCTTTGGTATCATCACCACCCACTCTTTCCTAGCTAGACGACTTTGCACAAACAGCATTCCATCATTCAATTTGTGCTTCAGTCTTCCTTGCGTTTGATGCACCCCCTTTTCAGATGTCACTATACTGATAATTTTCTTCAAATTTTCATCTTCAGCTTGTTCCTTGTTAATTTCCTCCTTAGTGATTGATTTCCTGTCCTCTTTTTTTGCATATGACCCCTTGCCACAGCAATCCGTTCCACCGTTCCGCATTTAACCTCTTCATCTTCCTTTGCATCCCAATTTTGCCTGCTTAAGTAATCGGCCACCACATTCTCCTTTCCCTTGACATAGCGGATTTTAATGTCATATTCAGCCAACAAGATAGCCCATCTAGTTAATCGAGCATTTGTATTCTTGCTGTCCTTCAGGAAGGTAAGTGCCTTATGATCCGTGTATAGTAACACCTCCCGTCCCAGAATATCATTCCTGAACTTAGATGTAGCATACACGACTGCTAACAATTCTAATTCAGTCGCCGTATATGATTTCTCATATTTCTTCAGGTAATATATATACGGCGACTGAATTAGAATTGGGGGTTGGGGAGATGCATACTAACACCCCCATCTTGACACACATTCATTCAAACACATCCACCCTTAGGGGTGTCAATATTTAAATATTGATACACACTCTCATACATACATACATACAACCACCATTCAAACAAAAGGCAAGGTATACACACACACAGAAGGTTTTATTGTATGTACAATTCCAATGGACTCGTGCTTTGGAGGGGGGGGGGGGGAGGTTGGAGATAAAGAGTTATAGGATATTGAGTCCAGGGCTTTGTCTTGACTGTAGGACATGCTGGAATGAAAGTTCCCACAGATGGAGTTCAGCTTCTGATGAGTCGGGAGGTAGGGCTTTGAGGGGGGTCAGTGTGAAGCACTGGTTGAAGTTGTTGGTGTTGTGGCTATGGGCATGGGCGGCTATGGGGAATTGGGTTTTGAGGAGTTTTACTGTGCTACGGTGGTTGGCAATCCGTTCGGGGAGGGGTCTCTTTGTCTGACCGATGTAAAAGGCTGGGCAGAGTGTGCAGTTTATTTTGTAGATAGTGTGGGAGGACAGACAGGTTATGTTTTCCTTAATTTTGTAGGTAGTGCTGTTGGTGGGGCTCTGGAAGGTCGTGGTAGGTGGGAGTATTGGGCAGACATGGCATCTGTTTCTGCCACACGGTCTGCAACCAATTGTGGGTGGGGGTTGGGGGTGTGGGGTTTGTAGGGTCTGACCAGGATATTACGGAGGTTGGGTGGGCGCCTAAAGGCAACCCTTGGACAGGTGGGTAGTATGGTCGGGAGGATGTTCTTCATGTCCGGGTTGGATTGTAGTCCAGTGTAGGCAAGGCGGAGGAAAGAGTTCAGTTTACGTAGTCCGGGGAAGTAGGTAGTGGTTAGGGGAAGACTACGTTCTGTATGATGGTTGGGGGTGGGACTGACTATTTGGGAGGTGGAGAGGGCACGGGTAATTTGCTTTTGGAGGAGGTCTGTGGGGTAATTTCTGTTCCGGAAGGCATTGAATATTCGGTCGGTGTAGGACGCTAGGCTGTCCAAAGTAGAGCATATGCGGGCTCCCCTAAGGGCAAGACTGTAGGGGAGGGATCGTTTGGTATGTTCAGGGTGGCAACTGGAAAAGTGGAGGTACTGAAGGGTGTTAGTTGGTTTTATGTGGACAGAGGTGTTAATGAGGCCTGAATTTAGTTGGATGTCCACATCGAGGAAGGTGATGTTGGTCGGGGAACAGTTCCAAGTGAACTTGACGGGGAATTTAGTGTTGAGGTCGTTGAGGAAGTCTGAGAGGGCATCTTGTCCATGCGTCCATAGCATGAAGATGTCATCTATGAACCGGAACCAGGTTAAGGGTTTCAGTGGAGAGGAATTTAGATGTTGTTGTTCCAGTTGACCCATAAACAGGTTGGCATAGGAAGGGGCCATCCGGGTGCCCATGGCAGTGCCGCTGATTTGGTGGTAAATTTTGTCTTGGAAGGAGAAGAAGTTTCTGGTGAGGACAAACTGGGTCAGTGATATCAAAAAGTGGGTGTTTGGGAGGGAATTTGGAGGCCTGCGAGACAGGAAGTGTTCGAGTGCCGACAGGCCACTGGTGTGTGGGATATTGGTGTATAGGGAGACAACATCTACGGTAACCAGTAGTGTGTCCTGCGGGAGTGGTGTGGGTAATTCACGGAGGCGACGGAGAAAATGGTTGGTGTCTTGGATGAATGAGGGGAGATTTTCCACTATTGGCTGGAGGGAGTCATCCACCAAAGCGGAAATCCTTTCAGTAGGGGAATTGTAACCAGCGACAATTGGGCGGCCAGGGACCCCAGGTTTGTGTATTTTTGGGAGAAGGTAAAACGTGGGTGTTCTGGGGCTTTTTGGGGTGAGGAGCTCGATCGAGGCGGAGGATAATTTTTGAAGAGGGCCATGAGTCTGAACAAACTTTTCTATTTCGTGGGTAATGGAGGGGTTGGGGTCGGTGGGGACAAGTTTGTAGATTTTGTCATCCTGCAGCTGGCGGAGTGCCTCTGTCGTGTAACTGTCGGCATCCATGACGACAGTGGTGGAACCCTTGTCAGCTGGGAGGATAACAATATCACGGTTGTTTTTCAGGTTGCGGATGGCTAGGTGCTGGGCACGGGTTAGGTTGGGTTGTTTGGGGAGAGAGTTAAGGAAGGTTGGCGAGGTCACGTGGGTTACAAGAATACTAGTGAAATTCTGAAGTGGATGGTTGGGTGGCAGTTTGGGAGGTGGCAATTTGGATGGTTCTTTAAATTTAACTAGGCATGGGGCTGCGGCGTTTAGGGGTTCTGGTTTGGCTGGAGGATGTTTTGCAAAGTGGTGCTTCCACTGGACTGTTTGACAGAATTTAAGCGTGTCACGGGCAAGTTTAAATGGGTCCAATGTTGGGGTGGGTGAGAGGGTGAGACCTTTATATATATATATATATATATGAGTCTGGAAATGACTTTGTCATGTTTATTAAAACAATTAATGGGGAAAGGACAGAGAGATATAAAGAAGATGACTTACCTGAGGTTCATAGATGGTAGACACCTTGTGAGGTTTAGAGAACTTGAATATATATATTGGAAGATGAAATGAGTGACTGAATTGCAAAATGGCATGCAATAAACAAAGTGGATGTACATCAATAATCTTACAATCACTTAAAAAACTGATCACCATTAAATAATGAGACAGAAAAGCAATGATTTATAAATAGACAATTCTGAAGACTTATTAACATTTTAGGTGGGCAATGTTTCTTGTCCTAGTATGGCTTAGCTTAAATACTTCAATGGTGGAAATCATACTTATAAAGGGCAGATGATTCAGAAAAAACTTGTATTCATGCTCTTATACTTACTCCTTATCCATAAAACTATAAAAATTTAGGCCACTGAATTTGATGGGTCTGTTCTTTACAGCTGAAATGAGAAAAATTCAATATGATACCTTCTGGAGCAAAATGATTATTACATAAATTCATACATTTCAATACAAGAATGATCTTTATCAATTTTAGTTTCAAGCATAATAAATTTATTTTGATATACCTTTCTACATAATATAAGCAAACATTTGTTTATAAACATTTAGAATGAAATATTTTGACTAATGACTTAATCCCAGTGGATTAGCACATATATAACCTCAACTGAAGTTTTAATCGGTAAGTGTAAGTTTAGAAATGGGTTAATAATATATTAAATTAACTGAAGGCGAGAAATTGAAAAACATACAACATACAACTGTTATATCTTGGAGAATATGTATAGTTACTATGACTGATTAATAAAATACACAAAATTAATTAAAACAATAGTAAGCAGGGCTCAGTGAAAATATACATGTTCTGTTATCTATGAGCTTACCTATTACTTTACATGTCCAAATAATTACCTAATAAATAAATAGAGATATGTTGAAAACCTAATCTGGTGACGAGGATGGGATTCATATTTAAACAAGATTCTAGAGTTTTTCAACAACTTGCAATTATGGTAAATCAATGAAGTGGCTGTCTTAGAAAATATTGAACCTTTTGATTTCTCACATCTAGAAGAGTGGTTGTGTTACAAAGAGATATTGGACATCTTATTGGTGAACAAAAGAATTTAGAGTTGCGCATGGTTCATCTCAAGCAACCGTTACGGCCGAATTTTCACTGGAGATGGTCCATACCTGACACTAAATTCTTCACATGTAAATTCAATAATCTTCTTGACTGAGTAATTCAAGGAGTAAATATGATGTATTGCTAAATTTTAAGCCTGAGGAAGTCTCAAAATGGAGATGAAACATTGCTTTTGTGAATAAATACTGATATATTTAATGCTGACTTTTTGGCTGTCATTTTATTAATTGATATATACTTTTCACACAATACTAAAATTTACTTACGGTAGCCATTTTCACAAAACCTGCCACTAAAAGGTTTCTGGCATTTGCAATGATATTCTTCCAATATCGGTTGACAGACACCACCATTGAGACATACACTGTGAGAGCATGGGGTTCCTTGCCATCGTGCAACACTAGGTCCTTCTAAATCTTCAATGATATGGCCATTGACAATAAGCCGCTGCACAGCACCATCAAACCCAATACTATTGTTGTCTCTAGGAGAAAAGGTAATTCAATGTAATTATGTTCATAAAATTGATTTTAAAATTATAAATAAAACAGAGTTTAAATGAATTTAATTTTTGACAACACCAAGACTGGATATAAAAATAATTGATTCAAATGTAAGAAGACCTTTCATGAACTCTAATAAAACATAAAATAATTAATATTATTATACTAACGGAAGACCTCCTATATATAATGGCAACTCAAGGTTTAGTTCATTAAGAGGTGGACCAGACTCTCCACGGACTATAATTCCACCATCCAATTGCAAAGTCCCCTCTCTATCCACCCGACTCACTTTGGCAGAGTGCCACTTGTTGAGCACAATTTCTTCTTCTGATCTAAAACACAAGTTTATTACAATCAGAATAACACTAAGTTATTTAAAATGCATTTAGCTGTTTTAAGTAATAGGATATTTTGGAGAAAGAACTATATAACTGAGGAGCCATCGGATTGCTGATCACTGGAAATGTCTTCCTAACTTTCTGATGAAGGGGGCTAGCCTCTGAAAATTCAAGAACTCCAAACTCACAAGGTGTCTACCATCTATGAACCTCAGGTAAGTCACTCAGTTTCTATCTATAATAATAATAATAATCCTATAATAATTGGATAGAAAGAAAGATAGAAATATTTGGGAGAAAGGGAGGAAATTTGCTCTTTGAATAATATGTATGGCATGGAAGCATGCACCTTTCTGTTCCCCGACCCCCCCTTTTCAATTCCCTTCCTATACTATTAAAGGGGAGTTGCCTGTTTTAGGATCACCCTCATGTAGCCTATTAACAAAAAAAATTAATAATAAAATCATGTAGCCTGTTTGACAGAGGCAGGTACTGCGGGAGTTTTCTCGCAGGCGCTTCACCCCAGAGTGATTGTGGGGCTCACCTGATTATGTCAGGAATGCCTCGCACTCTCTGTTTTTTTTTATCAAAGTTCTCCCATGCCGAGACAACTTCACCTATTTTAGGAGGTATATGTTCTGGGGTCGAAGACCTTCGGCATATAGATAGAGTTGTCTGCCCATCCCATTGGATCAGACAGCCAACTGCCTCCTGAAACTGGTGGAGACATGGAGAAGGGACTGCTGCAACCCCACAGCAAACTCGTCTCCCGTCATTCGAAAGGGCATGAGAATAGTATCCGATGACCGCCCTACCTGATGCAGGTTTTCTAGGATTTTCCCTGCATCTCTTTAGGTGAAACACTATATAACTAGCACAACCCACCTCCTCCCTAATCTTCTGAGTGTATTCCATCCTTTGCCTCCCTGTTCTGATCTTACCATACACACTTCCCTCTAATACTAAGTTTACAAGACCCTCATGTCTTAAAATGTGGCCTATTAATCTATCCCTTCTCTTAGTCAACATCCTCCATATTGTTCGCGTTTATTGTATATTGTAATGTAAAAACGCAGGTGCCTGCTGATTTTGGTTACATAGTTTAGTTTTTATGTGCAAATGGTGTATGGATGATTAATTTAGTGTTGTAATGTGAAGGGGAGTCAGGAGCAATTCTTGGTATTTGTTGTCATTGTGAAGGGCAGTTGGGCCTACAATGAAGAAAGTTTTGTGCAATGACAATAGAGGTCAACAACAATGTAGACTTAAATTGCCTAAAAGTGGGTGAAGCCCCGCAGGGAAAAAATCCCATGGGAAACTCCAGAGGGACGTGGGTAAAATAATCCCCGCAGGGGAAATTCCTGGAGGAGTGTTCCCCGAGGGGAACCCCATGATTTTGTGGTGCAATCTAGTGACGGGAAACTCCCAGGGAGAGAAGTTAAAAAGGAGATGTTAGGAGGTTGAGAGATCAGTCGGGGAGAGAGAGGAGAAGAGGTCAGTCAGTGACAGTCAATTGGAGAGAGATCAGAGGAGGAGAGAGCCAGAAGGGATGCTGAGATCAGTCAGGGAGAAAAAGGAGAACAATGAGTTGGACCTGGATCACAGTACATTCCTGAATGCAAAGCAGCTGCAATGCGCACCTAAAGACAGAGAGACACAGATGCATTCGTGAGGTTGAATGTTTGTAGGCCCAGCAATTTTGGGTAAGTTCAACATAGCTGTGAAACTTGCTCATTTGTTAATAATATTAATTTAAATGATTTTGTTCTATTTTTCAGTAACAGCGTACTTCAATTCTTGAGAGATCCAAAATGCCCTGAGATATTGTTTTATGTAAGCATTGTAAAGTTAAAGTTGATAAATATAAAATTGTCAAACCATTTAAAATTTGTACAATTAAATAATTTTAAACCTATCCCTAGAAGAGGATATTACTGTGTGTGTGCGTGTGTGTTGTAGTATTCAGTCCTAAGACTATTCTGATGCAACCCTCCATACTAACCTATCCAGCACAAGCCTTTTCATTTCTTAATAACTAGCACGACCCACATGCTCCCTTATCTTGTTAGCATATTCCAACCTTGGCCTCCCTGTTCTGTTCTTAACCCACACACTTCCCTCTAATATTAATTTTACAAGACCTTCGTGTATTAATCTGTCTCTTCACTTAGTCAACGTCCTCCATATTGTTCGCGTTTCTCCTATTCTGTTTAGATCTTCTTCATTCATGATTCTATCCATATATATATATATATATATAAAGATTTTTTGATGTTGTGGCATTATGAGGCGCAGTTCAGCCAACAACAATGGCTAGTCGGCTGAAAGATGGTGATTCCTCGCGGGAGAGTCCCGCCAAGCGTGTATAAAAAATGATGATGGTGAACCCCCGCGGGAAAACCCCGCCGAATGAGTGTAAAAATGAGGTTGGGGAACCCTAAAATTTTGTGAAATAGGGGAATTCCCGTCGGAAGATTTAAAAGGGAAGCCGATGGGTGGCTCATGGCCAGAAGTGAGACGAGTGGAGGAGAGGACGGACGTACGGAGAAGTGAGACAAGTGGAGGAGAGGACGGACGTGGTCCAAGCAGCCCAAGAAGTGAGACGAATTCAGGAGAGGACGGACGAGAGCAGATGTGATCAAATCCTGCAAGACGCCATAGAGACGCACAAACATTCGGGAGGTGGATGTTTGTTGGCCCAGTAATTGTGGGTAAGCTATAAAAAAATTGTGAAACTTGCTCATTGCTCTGAATAAATAATATTTAATGATCTTTCTTTCTATTTTCAGCTACTGCATACTCCATCTCTTGAGAGACCCAAAATCCCCTGAGATTAAGCCCGTGTATTCACTTTAAATTAATAAATGAAAAATTTTAAAATTGATCACAATTTGCTCTGTTAATTAATTAATGTTTTATATCCAAAAAAGTATATTACATATATATATATATATATATATTATAGTGTGCATTATCCCATTTACAAAACCATCTTTTTAAATATTTGGCAAGACAGCGTATTCTGGGGGACGTAACGCAACAGTGGCCTGGTCAGGCAGCACAAGAAAAGGGGCTACTAAGTAAATACGAGAGGACAGGAGGATTTGAGGCTGTCCTTGGTGAGAGATGGTGGTGACACGTTGACTTGTACGACATCGCAGAAAGACGATGAATTGGAATTGTTTTGAGATTCCTATGGTATGATTAGATAGACGCCGACCTTCATCAAGACCCGCCATCATCACCACTGGCACATGACCGACGTTGATGCCTCTCATTGCTGGCTGCGCGGAATCTTCGAGAGACATAAAAAATATCGGGACACTGGTGAGATCCACCTATTGTTAAAATATTTTACCATGCATTGTCGAACCCAATGTTTCAATTAAGTGTTCTCTGCTACTTGGCCCAAAATCCCCTAACAAAAGAGTACATATGTGAAATTGTCTGAAATGTGTTATTAAATTTTAATCTGGAAATTGGATTTGTATATTTAATTAATCCCATCATTTTAATTAAATATTAAAATAAAATTAAAACTTATATTTTAAAGTCTTCATTACAATATATATATATATATATATTGTAATATCCTTTTCAGGGGATATGACATTAATTTATTAATTGAACAAATTTTAATCAATTTGAAAATTTTATATTTATTAATTTACAGTGATTACATGAACCAATATCTCAGGGGATTTTGGGTCTCTCGAGAAGTGGAGAATGCAGTTACTGAAAATAGAAAGGAAATCATTTAAGGATTATTCAATCAGCACAATGAGCAAGTTTCACAGCTTTTAAGAACTTACCCACAGTTACTGGGCCTACAAACATCCAACTTCACGAATGTTTCCGCGTCTCTCTGGCGTGTTGCAGGTTTTTTACACTGATGTAGTATGAACCAGGTCCAACTCATCATTTGCTCTCTCCTGTCTCTCCGCAACTGCTCACTTCACTGATTGATCTGCCCTCTCCCCAACTCATCTGCTCTCTGACACCATCTAACAGATCTGTTGTCCATCCTCTCCCCAACTCATCTGCTTTTTGATCCATCGTCCGTCCTCTCAGCAACTCATCTCCCACTTGAACCACCCAACGGCTCCCCTTTTAAATTCTCACCCGGGAGTTCCCCACCATCGGTTCTCTCACACAATTCCGGTGTCCCCTGCCATCGGTTCTTCACAAAACTCTGAGGTTCCTCGCCATCGGTCTTTTTCACACACCACCATTATTTTACACACGCCCCAAGGGAGTTTCCCACAGGGGATCCCCATTGGGGGTTCACCATCTTTTCCACGGCATACTTCTCATTTTGAATTGCCTCCCTTCAAAGGTAGCCCCAACCTCATCCCTTATAAATTTGCAATCGCAACTTGCAAAGATGCGGGATAAGTTCTTCGCCAATCATTATTTTTTCTAATAACAAGTTGAATTACATTTAAGGGTCCCTACAATGTGGAGCCCGAATAAATGTTAAATTCATAACCTGCTAAGTTACATCAATCGTCCTCTTCCCACGTGGGGTTCAAGGAATTCATTTATGTTGAGTTACTATATATATATATATATATATATATATATATATATATATATATATATATATAATATATATATACATTGGTGGGAGTGGACTGTATTTTTGGTTGAGATGGGAATTATTCCCCTGCGGAGGTTGGCGACCACACCAAAATGCACAAGTATGCGTTCGAGACTCACCGACTAAATGTTGATGCTGCAGTTCCACGTTGGCTTCTGGCGTGGATGTTGCGAGATCTCTCAAGATGCGATGCGATGCGTTGGTAGAGCTGAACTGACTCCTTAGACTGCCGAAAGCGGAATTATGGCTGAGTCGATGGCTAGCCGAATGTGGAATTACCCACTAGCAGAAAGCCATTGTCTCCGACTAACTGTACGATGGATTAACTGCAGACTGCAGCGCGCAAACAACTGCAGCTGTATACAGCCAAGAGACTCTCATAACACAAAACTGATACATAGTGGCGCGACCATCTCCCCCGGCTTTAGGGTTTCCCTAAAGAAGGAAGAGGAAAAGGGAGTAGGTTTAAAGACGATGGATAACAGATTAAATCGAAAGATTCATCGCGCGGAATTAAATAACAAATAAATGAACAAGAAACCGAATTACAAAAAAAAACTATTTCTATGTAACTAAATTAACAATTAAAATATATACACACAAAAAAAAGACGAGAAATGTTACTGACTGGGCAAAGGACAAAGCTTGGCCACAGGTCGTACGTAGGTACCGCTTTTCGTGCGCACACTCGCTACTCTGACAACCCCATCGGAGCCAGGATGAACCTCGTCTATAATAGCTAGAGGCCAAGTGAGTGGTGAACAGTTGTCCGCTTTTATAATTACTATTAGACCTTTCTTAACTGGATTAGAGGGCGTGTTCCATTTTGAGCGAGTTTGCAATTCTGTTAGGTACTCTTTTCGCCAACGATTCCAATAGCCCTGAATTAAGTTGTCTATCAGTTGCTTTCTATTTAATAAATGGAGTTTATCATTAACAAAAGGTGTAGAGTAAAATGTACGTAGCGGACCTAACGTTAAAAAATGAGCTGGAGTTAATGCGGTGGGTTCAGCGGGGTCCGAACTCAAGACTGTAAGAGGCCGTGAATTAAGTACACACTCAATTTGCGTAAGTAATGTGTACATTTCCTCGTAGGTAAGCAATGTGTCTCCAACGACGCGTTTTAGGTGTAGCTTGACGCTACGTATATTAGTTTCCCAGACACCGCCGAAATGAGGCGAGCTTGGCGGATTCATATTCCAATTGATGCCTTGGGATAAAGTCTCGTCATTAAAAGTCTCACGAAAGGTTTTTGATTTGATAAATTTATGTAACTCATCGAAGTGTGTTTTTGCTCCGACAAAATTGGTGCCGTTGTCCGAAAATAAATTTATACAATTGCCACGACGTGAAATAAATCGTTTGAAAGCGCGAATAAACGATTCAGTGCTAAGGTCAACAGCTAATTCCAAATGCACTGCTCTTGTAACGAAACAAGTGAAAAGACAAACATATGCCTTTTCTTTGCGGGCGCCTCTGTGTCTACTTCTGAGAATATTGTAAGGTCCACCATAATCCACGCCTGTATTCATAAAAGGCTTGGCTTCGTTTACTCGAGGCGCTGGTAGAGAAGCCATGAACGGATTTAACGGACGCGGGTTTGCTTTGAAACATTTGTTACAGCTTCGAAAACGCTTTCGTATTATATCACGACCCGACATTATCCAAAATTTTTGTCGCAATAATGATAGTAAAAGTTGCGGTCCAGGATGCAAAAATTTACGATGATAACTGTCTATAATCATCTCTGTAAGGCGATGATTTTTAGGCAGCAGTATGGGATGTTTAGCATCAAAGGCCAGTGAAGATTTACTTAAACGTCCGCCTACACGTAGTAAACTGTGTTCATCGATGAACGGAGAGTACGGTAAGAAGGACTTTGGGACAGTGCGGCTTGATTTAATTGCAGAGATAACATCTTTGTAAACATGCGACTGGAGGAAACGTATAATAGTCGTTTCTGCTTCTTTCAAATGTTCAGACTTCATAAATTCCGAACGTGGAAGTCTGCGAGTGAATCGTAAGATGTATACGCTGACGCGTAATAATTTCTCCCATGAGGACACGCGGTTTGCAAGTTGAAGGAAAAGATTTACTTCTTCAGTTGCGGCGCAGACAACAAGTGACGTATTAGCGGTTTTATACTCTAAAAGTTTCTCCTCAGCTACCTCATCAAATGTGAACCTATGTAGAGGCCATGCCGCGGGATCTTCACGAGTCCATGATGGACCGCTCATCCACAGTGGATGATCGAGAAGCTGTGCGGGAGTCAAGCCCCTAGAGATGCAGTCGCTAGGGTTTTGTTTTCCGTCGACATGGAAAAAATGTCGAGGCGCGAGATACTCTTGTATCTTGGAAATTCGATTTGCTACGAAAGTGTCAAATCGATGCGGGGATGAATGTGTCCAGTGTAAAGCTACGGACGAATCAGTGAAAGCAAATACGTCATCTACTTTACAACGGGCCGTTATAGAATCGCGGATGAAACCAAGTAGCTGTGCCATAATCAGAACAGAGCATAATTCTAGCCTGGCCAAGGAGACAGTACGAGTCGGCGCGACGCGGCTCTTCGCCATTGCCAGCGTAACGTGATTACTTCGGCCTGGAAACACAACGCATACATAAACGACGGCTCCATTCTCCCTTCTCGCTTGAATCAGAAAAACCTAATAAGAAAACACGGTGTGTATCAGGATCGATTCCGAAAAATCGTGGTATTTGAAAATTATTTAAGAGCGGTAATTCCTTAATAAGTTTTCCACGCGGTACAAATATGCTCAGGTGGTGGTTCGTCCCAGCCGACGTTAGAGAGCCATAAGGACTGAATTAACAGTTTCGCATATAAAACCACTGGAGCACAAAACCCGTTTATATCCCAGAGTTTAGCTATGGTTGACAACATGAGACGCTTAGTACATTCAGGTCGCGGAGAAAAATTGATAGTGACGCGGAAAACGTCTTCGCGTGGACACCACGTGAGCCCCAAAATTTTAAGTGAATCGTCATTGTCAAATGTAACACAACTTGACAAGCGATTTTCGAGCGGAATCGCGTTGAGAACTTCTTCCGAGTTGCTAACGAATTTAACTAAATTAAATCCGCCAAGTTCGAACAGCTTGATCAAGTCCTGCGCTAAGCTTGCACCATCGTCCGTCGAACGAGTGGATATGCACAAATCATCCATGTAGATGTAATTAGATGCTACATCGGCTGCGAGCGGTAAATTGTTTCGTTGCTCCTCAGCCAGCTGCCGCACAGCTCGCATTGCGAGATACGGACTGCAGCGAAGACCGAAACAAACGCGGGTAAAATTATATAATTGTACGTCGTTTTCTTCTTCGAATCTATAAAGTACATTCAAAAATCGACGATCTGAATCGCGAATTATTAGATTTAAAAACATTTGTTTAATATCGGCCGTAAAAGCTATTTTGTAAAGTCTAAAATTTAATATAATAGCAGTGAGATCAGTTTGTAAATTGGGACCCGAATGTAAACAATCGTTTAACGAAATACCTGATGTAGACTTATGACTGGCGTTTAGTACTATGCGAAGCTTTGTGGTGAGCTTGTCTAGGCGACATACACCGTGATGAGGTATCACATAGTATGGATCGTTCTGGTTGAGTGGAGGTGCGAGTTCGATAACTCCACTTTCTATATATTCGCGGAATACCTTATCGTAATTCTTACGTAAATCAGCGTTTGAATTAAATTTTCTTTCTAAAAGGCGATAGGATCGGTGCGCTGAAACTAACGAATCTCCCAAACATGAAGGGTTTCTGCTGAACGGTAACGCTGTTACGAAGCGACCATTGTTGTCGCGGCAAGTGTTGGTAAGGAACAACTGTTCACAATGGCGCTCGGCGGGGGATAAATGTGTTTTAGACGGTACTTCTTGTAATGACCAAAACCGAGTTACTAAATGGTCGAGCGAATCTTCAGCCGATGAGAAAAATGCGTACGTTGACGCCGGAATTTGTAAGTATTTATCATAAATGGTTTCTACTGAACCTAAAACTATAAATCCGAAAGCGGTCTCCAGAGCGTCAGGTTTCCCTGGAGGTCCGACTACCTTACCAGGACGCAGAATCTCAGCAAAAACTTCTGACCCGAGTATCAAATCCACTGGACCGGGTAAATAAAATTCCGGGTCAGCGAAAACGACATTATTTAAATAAAGGAGTGGTTTCGTATCTATTCTTGTCGAAGGAAGATCGTCAGATATTTGATTTAGAATCAAGGGTCTAATGTGTAGCTTGAAATCAGTCGTAGTGCGAGACTAAAGTTAACTCTGTAAAAGTACCTATCTCTTGTGCCTCACAATTACCGATACCTTTTATTGAAAGAGGATTATTCGTGATTTGTGTTTTGAGGCCTAACATTTTACTACATTTTTTCGTTATAAAATGATTTTGTGAACCGGAGTCTATCAATATTCGAATTTGTTTGTATGAACCGTCCTTACAAACAACATAAACACGTGCGGTGCCTAACAAAACGTTTCTATAGCCCTGTGACGCAGTCGCTGAACTGGACATCGCGCATATTACATCATTCGGCTTATTATTATTAGCGGACGCCGAATGAACTTGTGTGGCAGACTGCACACTCGTAAATCTACGCTCGTCATGCGTCCCTTGGTTAGGGCAGGCAACGTCCTGCGCGACAGTATTGTTAGAATGAGAGGAAAGGTTTTTTGTTTCAGGCCTCATCCGGTTACTGCTAGAAATATTACCATTTTCGCTCCAATGTAACATCGAATGATGATATCTCGAATTACAATGTTTGCAAACCTTAGTGGACTTACAAACCGATGCGGTATGTTGTAAACTGAGGCAGTTTACGCACGATTTGTTACGTTTAATAATGTCATATCGTTCACGCGGACTCATATTCTGAAATTTGGAGCAATCATAAAAATGATTGTGACTTTTTGATGCGCAAACGGGACATGCGGAATTATTTTTAACGAAAAATGATTTGACTACGTTTTTTGAGATCGACGGGGAACTTGAATTAAACTTTGGTTTAGAATTGAATGATCCGTGACGCTGTAAGATTTTAATTTGATCTCGGATAAAGGAAAGTAAATCGTCGAGTTTTGGAATTCCAGAATTACGTCTTTCCATTTCGAATGCTCGCGTAGTTTCATTGTCAATTTTTCTCAGCGCTATGTATAATAAAATGAAGTCGCTTAAATCACCTAATCCTAAGTTTTTCAATGCGGAAACAGAAGAAGCAAAGTTATCTATGAAATTTTCTAATTGAGATGCAGAAGAAAGCGATTTGTAATTAAATATAGTGTCCAGGTAAACCGTCGCCAGTAACCTTTTGTCTTCGTATTTAGAGACTAGAGCGTTAAATATAATTTCGTAATTATCGGGTGCTGGCGTTATGCCCGCGAACGCAGATAACGCTTTGCCCGTCAACTTGCCGATTAAATAGTACAACTTATCTGATGACGTCAAATTTGAATTATTATGGACAGTGTCGACGAAACTGGAATAGAACAGCGGCCAGTTCCGTGGTTCACCGTCAAACCCTTTGAGTTCTATCGGCGGAAGTCTAGGCTTATTGGAATGTAATTCCTGGCTAGTATTAGCGTTATTACCGTTACCGACTTGTCCGATGTTCACTGATTTATGAGGAATTTGTCTATTTATATGGCAATATAAATCCTCAAATGCGTTAAGTTTGCTAAAGTCGGGCCTATACTTGGAATTAATCTCTAAATGAAGCAGGTTTAATTCGTCCAAAACATTTTCAAAACTACTTCGTAATGTGTCCAACCCGGTTATTTGAGACAAAAAAAGTTCAATAGTATCCTCGTCCAAATTACATGACATGTTGTAAATACTTTGAACGCGTTCAAAGTATACGGACAGTTTCGCTTCCAGAATAATTACTTGATTATTTTGCGACGATGTCATTTTTACGACTTCTATTGCAACCCAACGAAATGAGTACCGTATGATATATAAAATAAAGAAATAAGGCGATACGGTAATGCGTATGATATTTAAAAATAATACTTAATGCGATAGTTAAGAAAGGCGTAACAGTAATGCGTGTGATATTTAAAATTAAAGAACAATTAATGCTATTATTAAGAAGGCATAACAGCGATGCGTAAATAAAAATATGAAAGTACTTTGTAACAACACTAATGCAATGCGGTAAATAGACAGGATACGTTCTATGTTTCATGCAATCAAAATGCCGGCGCGAGCGATGAAACTTCTCGAAATAAAATGCAAATGCGGAATAATTAAAGATTTAATGAAAAGGTTTCAAAAATCCGGCCCGGAGGACCAATAAATGGTGGGAGTGGACTGTATTTTTGGTTGAGATGGGAATTATTCCCCTCCGGAGGTTGGCGACCACACCAAAATGCACAAGTATGTGTTCGAGACTCACCGACTAAATGTTGATGCTGCTGTTTTACGTTGGCTTCTGGCGTGGATGTTGCGAGATCTCTCAAGATGCGATGCGATGCGTTGGTAGAGCTGAACTGACTCCTTAGACTGCCGAAAGCGGAATTATGGCTGAGTCGATGGCTAGCCGAATGTGGAATTACCCACTAGCAGAACGCCATTGTCTCCGACTAACTGTACGATGGATTAACTGCAGACTGCAGCGCGCAAACAACTGCAGCTGTATACAGCCAAGAGACTCTCATAACACAAAACTGATACATAGTGGCGCGACCATATATTGTGATAAAAAACGCGGATTTTGTGGTATTGTGGCGTTATGAGGCGCAGTTCGGCCAACAACAATGTCTAGTCGGCTGAAAGATGGTGATTTCCCGCGGGAGACTCCTCTCCGAGTGTGTGTTAAAAGTGAGGGCGGGGAACCCCGGAATTTTGTAAGGGACCTGAGGCGGGGAGCCCCGGAGTTTTATGAAATAGACCTATGGCGGGGAATTCCCGTCGGAGGATTTAAAAAGGGGAGCCGATGGGTGGCTCGGGATCAGAAGTCAGATGAGTTGAGGAGAGGAAAGACGTGGTCCGAGCAGATGAGCAGAAGTCAGACGAGTTGAGGAGAGGACGGACGAGAGCAGATGCTGTGAGAGGTGGGCGGAGAGCAGACGTGATCAGATGCTGTGAGAGGTGGGCAGAGACGTTAGATGTTTCGAGGAAGCAGATGAGTTGCGGATCTGGTTCCTACTACCTTCATCGATAAAAATCCTGCAAGACGCCAGAGAGACGCGGAAACATTCGTGAGGTGGATGTTTGTAGGCCCAGTAATTGTGGGTAAGTTATTAAAAAAGCTGTGAAACTTGCTCATTGCTCTGGTTAAATAATATTTAATGATTTTTTTCTATTTTCAGTTACTGCATACTCCATCTCTCGAGAGACCC
This sequence comes from Eucriotettix oculatus, assembly GCA_034510155.1. Lineage (NCBI taxonomy): Eukaryota > Metazoa > Arthropoda > Insecta > Orthoptera > Tetrigidae > Eucriotettix > Eucriotettix oculatus. The sequence goes on along the minus strand of CM067376.1, from coordinate 258,717,399 downwards.
AAAATCCCCTGAGATTAAGCCCATGTAATCACTTTAAATTAATAAATGAAAAATTTTAAAATTGATTATAATTTGTTCTAATGATTAATTGTTTTATACCCTGAAAAGTATATTACATTTTGGCGCCCAACCGTGTGAGCTTACGATCTCTCTCAAGGGTGAAGTACTGCAGAAGCTATTTTTGTAAAAGGTAATCTTTCCAAAATTTAGAGTTATAGTTTTTTTTTGTTTTGCTTTCTTTTGTGTTCCTCTCGGTTAAAATTTAAATTCTGTGTTTTTGCAATTTTATACTGTGCAATTTCCACAAGTACGCAATCTTCTTGCTTACAAAAATTAATACATGTTTTTTTAATTAATATTTTGGGGTTATATTTTGTGATATTGTTTTATATATGTTTCTTAGAAGTAAAAAACGTGTGATTAATATGGAAAATTCGCAGGAACTAGAATTTCAGTGTGCACAGGTTGAGAATTTGGAATCCGAGGAAGTGATCGGTTTAAACGAAATGTTTGATGAAAGTGATAAAGGGCAAGAATCAGTGACAGAAAATGTAGAAGTCAGCAATAGTGATATTACGAATGCCATAGGGGAAAAGAGTGATAAGCAAAGAAGAGACAGTACTAGCGTGGATATTGAGATGCTGATAAAATATTTGGGTAATAAAATGGATAATATGGGAGAAAAATTTGATAAGAAAATGGATGAGATGAAATTAGAAAATAATAGGTGGGGAGAAAATTTTAATAAAAGTTTGGCTGAAATAAAATTAGAAAATAATAGGTTGGGAGAAAAAATTGATAAGAGTATGGCAGAAATTAGAATAGAATGTAAGGAAAATGTAGAGAAAATGGCTGAGAAGATAGACAATAATTGGAAACAGTTTAGTGTACAATTTAAAGGGGAAGTGAATAAGAAAATTGAGGTTATAAAGAAGGAAACGAATAAGATAAATGATAAACTGAATAAACTAGAAAATGAACATGATAGAGATGTGGAAGAGATAAGGAAGACCACGAAAGATAGTATGGGGAAACAAAAAGGGGAACTATTGAATAGAATTGATTTGGAGAAAAATAAGTTAGAAAAGAAGATGGAAGCTGAGAAAGGGGTGATTGTGAAAAGGATAGATACAAAGGTAAAAGAGGTACAAAAGGGGATGGAAAATCATATAAAGGAAGTAGAGGGTTCAATAAATAATAAAATGGAAGAAAGAATTAGGGAAACCGAGGGTAACGCCGAAGAAAAGTTTAAATTTTTGCAAGAAAAGATAGAAGACGTCAAGGAAAAAAGTTAAAGAATTAGTATGTGCAGTAGAGGGGTTAGTAACCAGATATGTAGTGTCGAAATTCCATTACCATGCTTTAAAGAGCATAGTAACATTAATCCAAAAAGATTTATCATCGATTTGGAACAATATTTTAGGATAAAAGGGGTACTAAATCAATTAAAATTAATGATTTTACTACAGGCGGTAGATGGGGGAACGGTACAGTGGATAGAGAGTAGTATGACGATTAGAGACTCATACGAAGAAGCGAAAAGTATCTTTTTAAGGAAGTATTGGAATGAGATGCGACAGGCGAGAGTAATGAGAAGCATTTATGAAGATAGATATAGACCAGGAATGGGAATAAGAATGGCACAGTATTTCTCTGAGTATGTGACAAGGAATGGGTACTTAGATACACCGTTATCAGAACAAGTCTTGGTAAGGGTAATGGGCAATCACTTTGGGCCGGAGATTACAAAGATTTTCTTAGGAGTAGGGATTGAAACAATACAGAAAGCAATGGAGTTTTTAGAGGGGTGTGATGAAGTGAATGGAGAAATGCGTAGAAGTATGGGAATAAGAGGCAATGAAGGAGACATTATGGTGAATATGGATAAGAGGCAATGAAGGAGACATTATGGTGAATATGGGAGTTCGGCCAACAACAATGTCTAGTCGGCTGAAAGATGGTGATTTCCCGCGGGAGACTCCTCTCCGAGTGTGTGTTAAAAGTGAGGGCGGGGAACCCCGAAATTTTGTGAAATGAACTGGCGGGGAACCCCGGAATTTTGTAAGGGACCTGAGGCGGGGAGCCCCGGAGTTTTATGAAATAGACCTATGGCAAGGAATTCCCGTCAGAGGATTTAAAAAGGGGAGCCGATGGGTGGCTCGGGATCAGAAGTCAGATGAGTTGAGGAGAGGAAAGACGTGGTCTGAGTAGATGAGCAGAAGTCAGACGAGTTGAGGAGAGGACGGACGAGAGCAGATGCTGTGAGAGGTGGGCGGAGAGCAGACGTGATCAGATGCTGTGAGAGGTGGGTAGAGACGTTAGATGTTTCGAGGAAGCAGATGAGTTGCGGATCTGGTTCCTACTACCTTCATCGATAAAAATCCTGCAAGACGCCAGAGAGACGCGGAAACATTCGTGAGGTGGATGTTTGTAGGTCCAGTAATTGTGGGTAAGTTATTAAAAAAGCTGTGAAACTTGCTCATTGCTCTGGTTAAATAATATTTAATGATATTTTCTATTTTCAGTTACTGCATACTCCATCTCTCGAGAGACCCTGAGATTAAGCCCATGTAATCACTTTAAATTAACAAATGAAAATTTTTAAAATTGATTATAATTTGTTCTAATGATTAATTAATGTTTTATAGCCTGAAAAGTATATTACATATATATATTGTGGTGTAAAACCCGGGCACCCTTTGTCTTTTCGTGTATTACTTTAATTGTAAATATTCAAATAAGGCTGCTAGGATTAATAAAATTGCTTGTAAATATTGTTAGTTGGTAAGACATTGTATTATTACAAAGAAATGGGACTGCAATGAGACGTTTGCGCGGTCTGTAGTCTCAGCAGTCTGTACCATTATTGCGTGTTAAAATCACGTGTTGTGAACGGGTTTTCTGTGCCGTGCGGAAAAGGACTTTGGAAATTTCTCGAAGGAATTTAGACTTTTCAACGCGTGAATGAGCTAGTGAGCGCAGTCGTAATTGGTCGAACAGGTCACCTGACCTAGTTCTGACAAGATGGCCGAAGAAAGGTTGGAGGGTGAATAAGACAGACGGGGTGAATGTGCTCCAGTGAATTACGTAATTTTTGAGAGTGTAGCGACATGCATTGAAGTGCAAAGAACTTCAGTGGCTGACGCACGGTGTGGCAGTTCTTCACCGCAACAATGAGTAAGTTTTTAGTAGTCTCAGATAAGATGGATATGTGTAACATTGTACAAAAATGCGCGAGAGTTAAATAAAACGTTGCCCACAATTTTGCTCGGCATTAGGTCAGCATGGAAGGAGGACATACAAGCGACGGCAGCTGAGATGGTCTACGGAACGTCCCTTCGGCTACCCGGCGAACTATTGTGTCCGAGCTCAAATCCTGCAGATCCCGCTACGTTCGTGGGACGGCTTAAAGAGACCATGCAGAAAATTCAGATACCAAATACCAGGCACCACGGTATTCCGATGACATTCGTCAGCAAAGACTTGGCCACTTGCAGCCACGTATTTCTGAGAACGGACGCGGTGAGAAAGAGCCTGCAGGCACCCTACGAGGGACCATACCAGGTGATAAGCCGAGAAGGAAAAGTCTTTAAAATTCTCGTACGTGGAATCATCAAGATGATTAACATCGACCGACTTAAGCCAGCCTACATTACAGCGGACGATGAGCAACATCCTTCACCACCACAGCAGCATCAGCAACACCAACGGAAACAGAAACGGCAGCAGATAGAGGAACAACAGCAACCCGAACAACGGCATCCTCAACAAGCCAACACGACAACTCGTTCTGGTCGAAGAGTGCGGTTTAACCGACGCTACTGCTCCAGTCTCGCTATCGCTGGAGGGGGGCTACCTGTAGCGACATGCATTGAAGTGCAAAGAACTTCAGTGGCTGACGCGCGGTGTGGCAGTTCTTCACCGCAACAATGAGTCTAAGTTTTTAGTAGTCTCAGATAAGATGGATATGTGTAACATTGTACAAAAATGCGCGAGTTAAATAAAACGTTGTAGATATTATTGTGCGTAATTAATCACATAGCAATAAGAGCGAAGGAGGTGAAGGAGTGAGGTTGTACTTTGTGTCTTTTTGCAGTTGAGGACGTTCAGCTGCGTAGTGGAGAGTGTCCGGTCATTTTATTTCTGAAAAGTGCCGGAGACGTAATTTCCCGGACGTGAGAGCACCGCAAACCGTTCAGTTATTTTTCGGAAACGGTGATCGAGAGAAAGTACAGTCTTGCACCTTTCCCACGGTGGGAGACTGGGTAAGAACTGAACTTGGTGTCCAGTCACGTTGAAGGAGCATTGTTCTGGAAGCAAGCGATAAGACAATCTGGCGATTCCAGAAATTTCCTATAGAGGACGTAAATGGGATTGTAGGGTGGAGCCTGGAATAAGATATGAATGTAGTGTTATGTGATTTTAAAAAGTTAGTTAATCATTTAATATAACCTTTCATCTCCTGTTGTAACGACACGTTACAATAATTAGTTTTATTAAAAAATTTTGGCGCGCTAAATTCCGATATATAATATCGTATGCGGGTGACGTAGTCATTACGTAACTGGCTGACTATTGCTTGCGATGTGAATGCAATTCTTTAATACATTGGACAATTAAATAGAAAGGTAATTTGAATCGTACTCGTCACGGGAAACAAGTAGATAATTGCACTGGAATTTGATTTGATTTGTTCTTCTAAGAATAGTATTGGGCCACGATAAGTACTCCATGGCGTATTCTGTGGCATGGAAGGTAAATAAAAAAAAGAAGCGAACATTAAAAAAAAAGATTCTATCTCGAGACGTCACAGCGGGTGGACGTGTCTTGATTAACCATTAAGTGTTGTCGAGAGATCATTGCAAACTAAATTTGTTGCCGCTGACCGCGGATCTGGTTGGAAGATGGACCTTTTTGGTGCCTGGTTGCTGTTGCTGCCCCGCTTCAACAAGACGAGGCTGCCTGCCACATCCCGAGTTGGGCGCTCTGTTCGGCGATCGCTGAACGAACTTAATAAAAACTGTATGTGTCTACGAACGATAATGTTGCTCCCAATAAATTAAATTTTTGTTTTGTCTATGTCTCGATGCTGTGTATTAATATAGACCGAAACTCCTCGGGTCTAAAACGAACCCAGTACCTTCCCTCTTGCGAAGAAGGAGAAGAAGAGGGGTTGGGAACTCACAATATATATGCGGCCATGAGGGTCAGTGAGTGGGCGGCCGTGACAAAACTTTCTTGAGAGACCCGGCAGGGTGGGATTTGGGTAGTCTGGGGACGAGTCTCAAAGAGGACGCAGTATAGTAGAGCGAGCCGTAGATTTGGACCAGGAGCCCTCTCCCGACAACGAGACGCGGCCGAAGAGACCTGTGCCTGTGATCTTGCAGTCACATACTGCCGGATTACGCACGCAGCAGTGCAAGTCCCCAGTGAGTTTAGACCCAATTATTTTATACCAGTTTCATTCATATATATTTATCTCCCATTTTAAATCCCTGAAGAAAGAGTTCAAGCAAATCTATTCCAACAACTGTGTTCGTTTTATAGACTGACGCCAGGGTGTAACTTTCCCTTCAATATTTTGTGTAAACTTTTAAGAATTTGTTAATAAATTGTATTTGTTATGACGATATTCTTTTAATCTGCCTGTCATTTTCCTCTCAGCGTAATTTATTGTGTGGCAAACTGTACGCTGCACCCACGGAAATTAGTCATATGCTCGGCATAGAATTTTGGCATCAGGATGTTGTTGTGGGTTTAGGTGCATGTGTGTGGTTCATCAGAAATTGTATGGAATTTCTTTTCATTTTTTGTGGCAATTTCAGGTGATGTATATACAGTTGCTAAAAGACTTTGTTTACCTGTGTCAAATGCAGCTGAAAACCTGCTCCAGCTTAAAGTAAGACTTGTTTTCAATGCCTAGTAGCCACTATGAAATTGTAAAATTCTTCACAGGTATTTATAGTGCAAATTTGTTTACAGTTTGATTGTACATATAAGCAAACCGTAATTAGTAGGCACCATTAAGAGCCATTTTAATTTCCTTTCTAATATGAGCCATGCATATTCATAATGGACGTGATTGTTAGCAAACTAACCGTAATAATTGGAAATTTAAGTATAATATCAATTTGATTCCTTAATTGTAGTTCTAAATTAACTCAAACTTCTGATTGATTACATTGATTGATTGATTACTTCTACTGACTATGAAATGCAGGCTGAAAGTGAAGAAGCTCAAGAAAGGAATTAAAACAAAAAGATGGGAATTATAAAAACTGCTTCAGGGTTTCATTGATGATATCAAGAATAGATTGATAGAGAAAGGAAAAAGAAACAATATAGAAGAGAAATGGGCACGCTTGAAGAAAGAAATAACAGCCAATGAAAATATAGGAAGAATAGCTCTGACCAATAACAAAGCATGGATAACACAAGTAATAATAAAATTAAAAAGCGTTATAAAAACAAGAGAGATGAAAATGGTAAAGAGCAGCAAAGGTGCTTCAAGAATGAGATAGATAGGAAGAGCAAAGCCACCAAAGACGTTTGGCTCTAAGAGAAATTCAAAGAAGTTGAATGGTGAAAGTGAAAATAGTTTTCTCTATTTATCTATGCTCTTTCAAATAAAGAGAGAATCTCATTAATACCTCACTCACAGCTTGTTTATTTTCATTTCAACACTGACCCGCCCTTATTGAAAAAAAAAACATATGTTGTAAAACTTACGTTATATTGGCTGGCCCGCTGCCAAGGTCATAGCGAAATTGAACATGACCATTCACCAATTCAAGTGAAATGAAGTCACCTTTTCCATTTAGGATTTGCCCATTGTAAAACAATATACCATCCAAAGCTCTTGAAAGGAACCACATTTCAATGGAGAATGCTTTACCAACTCCTTCAAGGCGTGGGAGTTTTAAGTGTGAGTTGGAATCAAATTCTGGTATAAAAACTTCCAGTAAAACAGTGCCAGCTGAAAATAGATGAAGATTTTAATTAAAGTATAGCAAATGATTTGTTAAATAAACGATACAAATATTTTACTAAAAAATAATTAAGTAACAGACAATTTGAAAATGTTCCGATTTTAGTTGTAGATCTGACAACTATTTGAAAGTTAATCATATTGCTTTTACATTAGTGAGATGATAGAACTCTTGCTCCTTACTTTTGAAACATGAGGAAAACTATTATCAAGGATGAGTAGTTGTGGGTTATTATGGAAATTTATTCCTTATAGTCAATATAATTATTTCCTAATAGTGTCTAATAATTATGTATATTAATAAAACATTCATTTTATAAAGCTGTGGAAAATAAGGAAGTTTTACTTAAGTAGCATACTCTGTCAATATATTTTGGTGTAAAAGATATTCTATTAATTTAGTCAGACTGGGTGGAAGTCAGTTCTGAGGAGTTGGCCTCCCTTAAAAAAAGATGTGAAAAGGATCAAGTAATCAAAATTGCCTTCATTAGTGTAATTAATTGATATATTATAGATTAATGTTTAGGGCAGGAAATAAAAGTAAAATTATGGAAATCTGAATAGAATAGTAAAAGTAGAGAAAACAGAGAATACAACTAAAAATCCAAGAAAAAATTTAGAATGCATGAAAGGGCAGAAGTTGGATGAAATTTGAAATAATAAGCCCAAAATGTGGCCTCTTTTGTAGTTCTTTGACATTAATTTTATAGCTCAGGAAGTTTTCTAATTCTGATTTGTGCAGTTTGTTAATTTTCCCCTTATATATGTTTTACCTGTAATGTATCATCTGTACTTTACTGATATACAGCATTTGTAGTTACTCCTAAATACTGAGGTTATTTCAATTCCCATATAATGTCACAAACTCATTCTGTTATGCCCTTGGTATATGGAAAGCTTTATTTTGGACCATATATATGAGTCACTATGCCTGTTCTATGTATGTGTCTTCTTTCTTTCATCATTGATATTTTTTCAACTTCATTTAGTTAAACTTAAGTTATTCCTCTCTAACTGACCACTGAAAAAATTAGTAAAGACATAAGGAGTTAATAATACTATGTTCTACATAACCTCACTGAAACCGACAAATAATCTGTTTCATGAACTTAGAGAGTTAAAATTAAAAGGTAAAAAAGATAAATTCATAATATTCATAAAATTAAAACACCTGGATACTATTTATGTTTTAGTTCTACAAACTCAAAAGACTGGTGACACTATTCTAAGAAAATTTGCAAACATTACAAAATTAATTAACCTAGTTTTATTAATATTGCCAAGTCACCTTAAATTCAGAATTTCAAATCTTTGACTAATATTAAGTAAGGGGATACTTCTATATGTACTGTCTATATTTCATTTTCAGCTAAAAACCTTATAAAATTTGAATCCATAAGATTTAAAATCTAATGAAGGTTTATGATACAATGTAATAAGCTGGATTTTGTGGACAATATTTTATTTGGAAGTTAAAAATGCATTTCTTACAAGTAAACAGAAGAAAAACTATACCATTTTGACAGGCTTGTCCAGTGTGACCAGGAGCACATTTACATGTAAAGCCACCTTGTAGCAAAACTTCACAAATAGATCCCTGAACACAAGGACTAGATTTACATGGATTTACTCGGCTTTCACAGTTGTCACCTAGAAATTATAAAAAATAATTTGAGTAATATTTATTTAATCTATATTATCTTTGGTATTTTAACACTTACATATCATATGTAATTGTTTCATAAATATGCCAGAAACAATAAAATAATATAGTTTTTCAGGCAGAGTATGTTTTATTTGGCTGATATAGAAAGCAAAGAAATGTCTACATATAATCTGGTAAAAGAGAGGCAGGTAATGTTTCCTTTAATTTTATATGAGACTATTTGAGTAGGTTTTTGGAGTAATGTAAGGAAAGTGGTGGCGTACCTTTATGTACATACCAAATATCATATTCATTTTTTTGTCCAACTTCTGGCATGCTGATAAATTCTTAGTGGAAAATAAACACTAATATTTAATTGTCAGAAAATTTTATTAAATTAAATTAAGGAGTTGTTTTAAAAATTCACCAAATAATTATATGCAATACTTTACACACATAATATTGTAAGTTTTATAAATATGATTTTTATTGTTGTATTTTGTATTTCAATTATTGTACAATGAGTTTGTAAGTTATAGCTTTAAACAATGCACATGCTGTGCTACATTCATCAACCAACTTATTTCTATAACTACCCTTTATAAAATTTATTTTGGAAAAGAATGACTCGCAAGTAATAGTTGAGAAGAAAACAGACAGTACATCAGTTTCTAGTTATTTTTTTTAAAAAAACAGTTAAAGTTTTCCAAAATGGCATTCTGGGTTCTTATTTTATATTCTGCATTCTATTTAATTGTATCCAATAATTGATCATTTTAAATTGACAAATTTTAGTTTCCATTTGGAAATAACCTGACATTAATTTATTGCAATTCTAAATTGAGACACTCAAAAACATCCATATAGAGTGTATCTACTTATGTGCTATCAGCATATAAGATAAATTTTGATGTTTATGAAACTTGCCTGAAATAATAATAGTGTTAGTTTAATTCAATCTGGTTTTCCAAGACTTTTTAAATCTAATAATATTTTTTTTATACATACTTGAATTCCTGTTTAATATGATGACACAAAACCAAATAAAAATTGCTAAACAAGCAGATTCATTTATATCAGTACTTTCATCAAGACATAGAGATACAAAGTCAGATGAATTTATATCTGTTTTTTACTGATAAGTTATATTTTTAACCACATCCAGGATTCTTCTTTCACTGTGCCCCTAACCAAAGGCAAATTCTTTATTCTATGAATAATATTTACTTTGTTTTCAAAGACAATGCACATTTAAACCAGGTTTCCTATACATATTCTCCATCACAAAAAGGTTTTCTGCATTTAAAAATTACATTCAAGGCAACAGAATTAGTTACAAATTCCTTTTATTCCGCCTTGTGTTTCCCTAGGGGCACCTTATGAGTTGTCTCATAATGCCATGTTATTGAGGATGTCTTGTATATAACTGTCCGGGAACATACTTGCAGGTGACCTTATTCATTTATTATTGATTCCATACTCCTGAGACACTTTTAATAGAATTTTTTTATTTTTACTAGCTCTGTTGTGTAAAACTAGAAAAAAATTATGAAAAAGTATTGACTTATATATATGCTTAAATTAATTACCTTTAATATTCAGCTCCAAAGCAATAGTATTGCACAGTGCACACATTTAGCAGACGTTAAATTAATAGCCAGAAAGACAAGAGATAATTATAAATATGAAACTTAAGAAAGAATGGCCCAGTGCATGAGAATTAAACAAAAATCAGAGAAGTTAGTTAAATTAAGAACAAAATACCATTTAAAAACTTTCTGTTGCATGACATTTTATGCACAATGCTTTCCATACTAAATTGATGAATTTAATAAATGTGGAGATATATTTGAATAACCAATTCAACACTACAATTATATAAAATTTTAATTGTAGGACATTTTGGTCAACTTGACTATATTTAAACTTATTTAATTTACAATTGTTACATTTTAAAAATTAATATATAAAAATAATACCCAAAAAATAGAACATATTAGTATTTCCTTTTTCACATCAGCTCACAATAAGCAACACAATTTGACTACATTACAATAACTAATTCCCAAATGTAATAAATAAGGAGAAAAATGAGACAATTTCATATACACTGCAAAAACTCGTGCAACATTGCACAATTAACATGTATTCAAAGTATTCTATGACTGGATAGTGCTTAGATTTTTTTTAAATCTTGCATTTTTCATTGTCAAATGAGAAGACAAATAGAAAAAATTTTCATTTTAAATGCCATAGGTTCACCACCACTGTAGTAGGTTATAGGATAGGAAAGGCGTGGCACCAGTTTCAGCTGCAAAGCTGCCAACCTTGAGTGAGAGAGGATTGTGGGAAAGATTTTTTTAAGTATCTGGGTTGGATGGCCGCCCATTCTATGCCAGGCGGAGAATAAAGTTGAGTGTTTTAGTCCAGGAAAGTAGGTTGTGGTTAGGGGTTGATTATGACTCTTATATTAGTCAAGAGTGGGTTTTGACAGTAGATAGGGCACAAGAAATTGATTTCTGGAGGACAGCTGTATGGTATTTTCTATTTGTGAAAAGTATCTTATACATAAAAATAAACATTGATGATACCTGTGAAATCATTTGTGCAGGAGCATTGATAATGACCATTAAATTCTACTGAACACGTTCCACCATGTTGACACGGCAAATTAGCACACGAGCTTTGTCCACATTCCTTTAAATGTTCTACTCGCACAACTTGAGAATCTCTGTTTTCGTGTAGTTCCAATTTATGTTGACCCAATTTTAACATATGTATGCATCCCAGCAATCCTTTGGTTGTGCCAATGTTTTCAAATACCCTGTTAATGATAGTATTAAAATTGTTTAAGAAACTGAACTTAATTCAAAATAAAACTTCATTTACATTCATGGGCATAAATTGTAATAAATTTTAAGTGTCACACAGGAGTTAATTGAACAACAGTGAAGTTCTTTGTAAAAGCAATAAAAATTTTCAAGACAAAAAATGAGTGAAAAGTGGTGGCTTACTTAAAATTGAAGTTCAGCACCATCACTCAGGACAGGAGGAAGTTGTTTTACTTATATAAGCCATCATCTTTTCTCCTCAAGAAAGAGCTTAACTTAACAAATTTTTTGTAGAACTTCCTCCTGTTCTGAATGGCAAAGGCAAGCTTTAAAATTTCAGATAAGCAACCTTGCTTTCCACACAAATTTGATTAATTCTAAGACTCATTAAGATAGTAAAGAGGGTTATAGAGTAGTTGACTTCCCTTAAATCAATAGTATGTGTCACCAGCCTAAGAAGCAGTAACATGACTAATTTTTCAAGGGTATTAACCCTCTTCTTCAAGACAGTATGTCTGGACAGCATGGTGGCAGACACTCGAGTATAGAGCAGTAGCCTATATATATGACTATGCAAACTGTTGATATAAAGTAAGTCAGTCCCTCTCTATCTTGATTAATTTGACACTGTCATATCCTTACTTCAAACATTTATAATAAGATTTGGTAGACTGGAGCAAAATAAAAAAAGTAATGGAAAATACTTTTTCTAGTAGAATTAGAAAGCATAAATTAAAGCTGTGAGAAACATTTTAATAAAAGATCATACTTCTTAAATAATTTAAATCATATTTCAAATTAATTCAAGAATGTTCTAAAATGAAGCTATGCAATCTTTAGTATTACAAAATCAGACTGAGGTGATGGAGGGAAAAGAGGAGTTCCACATGGGATACCCGTGGTTGATGTCCCACACACTTGGAGAGGTTGGTTGGCATATAGCCTATGAAAGCATCCTCCCCCAGGTCGAGAGCTCTCAGCGATCCTTGAGACTGGCCCATTACATCTTCCCCATCATCAAGACGTAAAACACCATCACGATGGTATCGTTTAATGCTCACACGGTGTATTTGACCCAGTTGTACTCGTTCCAATGATGTGATAACTACCACTCCATTTCCAAGATTGTATCGAAAATCAATGTGGCTGAAATTAAATTTGTGAGCTTCATTTAGTTATTAAACTTTAATAGTTTTAGTAAAATATGTGTATAAATGTTTTTCATAAATATTAAAATGGATAGAATATTTCAAATTTATTAAAACAGTTCTCAGGACTAAAATGTGCCAGCAGTAAACAACCGAACTAAACCAAGTTACAACATATACACATCAGCAACATGAACATAAAACTTATAATTAATCCAAGTTGTCTTTCAAACTCATTAGTTTCCAGTTAAAAATCATAGCCACTTTGTCACAATCACCCCATGAATTATGTCAAAAAAGCTCACTCTACCACAATTGCCCCCTGAACTATGCTGAAAATCTCATTCCACCACAATCACACCATGAATTAATGGTGAAAGCTGCAGGCCTTACATCAAGTCATGCACAGCCTAACCTAACCTCTTGGTGGCTGTTTACTACCCTGGCATGTGACCTGTTCTCAGAGATATACAAAAATAATTTTAAATCAACAATTACAATTTTCCATAATCTTCAATAGTACTTATAAAATATTATTAAATAGTCACTGAACATGTATAAAAAAATGCACAATACATGTTCAGTTATATTCAATACATTAAATAAACAAAGGAGCCCAGTAATGAAGATAGTTCATTAATTGAGAGGGAATTGTTATCTAGAAATTAAATCTTTTTTGACAACTCATGAAAAGTTGTTGATAAAATTACATTTAGCTGTTATCTAATAATAATAAATATTTATTGCCAAAAACAAGTTGGTGTTAATCAAGCATCAGTTTTAACAGAGTATGTACAAGACTATCTTAATTATTATAAACAATACTTATTTACATAATGAAAATAAACAATAATTTTGATTAATTCAAAGAATTCTTCAACACTATATATTGGTTTATTGTATAATATTTGAGAAAAAAGAACTAGAGACTACAGCAGTTTATCTAGAAAAAATGACTAGTAAAACTTGAATTAACAAATTCCTAGTCTATTCAAATGCATGATTATACTTGAATAAAAATATAATTTCTAAAATTGATTAATACAGAGAGTAGAACAACTCATGTGTTATATAAATTAACATATACTATAAGATTACAAAATAAAAGTAAGGAATATGATTATGTTTTTAGTTAAATGTAGGTAATGAGAATTGGTATAAGATGTGATGTACACAGTAGTAGAAGGGGCAAAAGTGGAGGTGGAGTATTGTTGTCGGTGGGCATAACTGATGGAATAGCCACCTACTATATTTTTTTTCAAATTGATTATAGTAATAGTAATAGGATATACAGACAACATCAAGGTCTTTTTACCACATCCTAAAATTATCATCTCTTAACATCTATTGATGAGATTTTTTACATACAACAAACCCAGTACTGAACACGATATATTTCCTTGAAAAAATGTTTTCAGAATAGCTTTCAAACTACCAAGTTACAAAATTCATGTTAAAGTGATCTCTGTTCTATCATTCCTATACTATTGTATGTCATATCTGACATAACTTCAACATTTCTCTCCAGTAATAATTATTTGTTAAATACAAAAGATTACAATTTATGCCAAGCTAATAGTTTATAGTCGCTTATTTAATTAACGAACAATTAGAATACAGGCACTTTTGCACTGAATGAAGGAAGTGACTAAGTACAAAATGATTTGGAATTGATTGATATATTTTAAGGCAAATTATTATATAGCATGTAAGGTAATCCTAGTTGACATTTCCTCAGTCTGATTGTTATTAATATTGCAGGTATTGTAGAAATGGACATAATTATTGTTTAACTGAAAAATATTAATTTTCTTGTGTACAAAACAAACTGTTTGGAGGATATATTAGAATGGGACTGGAATAATTTGTAGTTATCTCAACAGTGTTTTGTTGGTGATTATTAAGGTCATCCTTAATTATTTTCTGCATGTCTTGTAATAGTTCAATCCAATGACTAATTGTGGAGTTAACCAAAATAAAACCTTTGTATTTCCTTGTCACATACTTAATCTATTTGCAGTTTTAAGTAATTTATAACTAGCTACATGATTAGGGAAAACACTAATTATTATTTAATTAATATTAAATATAAATATATATTATTTATTTAAATTTATTATATATATATATATATTATGAATTAATGATTGAAACATGACGTCATCACACATTGTATATTTGGATAGGGTGTAAGGATAGAACATGTGGGAAAAAGTTGGGAAATTCGCTTTTAAGTCACATGTGATCGGCTAGTCGATCACTGGAAATGTCTTCCTAACTTTTTGATGAAGAGGGCAAGTACTCTAAACTTCACAAGGTGTCTACCATCTATGAACCTCAGGTAAGTCACCTACTTTCTATCTCTCTGTCCTTTCCCTACCATGTCATTTCCTGACTCATATATATATATATATAATATTAAATGTTAGTTATATGTAAAATATATAATTTCACTAGACATAAGAACATAATGTATCCTGTTTAAAATTCCATGTCTTTTGGGTAGGAACTTTTTTTGAGGGGAGGAGGAAGGTACCTAAATCTTTAAAAGATTGACATTTTCTGGATGAGCATTACAATACACCATATTCCAAAGAATTTGAATGAATGATATAAGATGTATAAGACATACATTATAAGTTGTGGTGAAGTTCATAAGGAAAATACTAGGTCACAGTGTAGTTGACTGAGGCATGGTATATAAAAACCAGGGCACACAGCATGCAATCCCTTTTTTGTGTATAGATTGTAAGGTTTCCATCAACCATGACTGAGCACCAAGCCATTTTTATGTTCAGACACTCTGTCTGAAGAAGCGAGCTGAGGCTCTCAAAAATTCCTTATTTCATACTTCCCTGCCAGTCAACACCTACTATCAATTTAATGTAAGTGGACAAGTTTTTTTGTCTCTCTTTCCTATCCAATTTATTATACAAATTAAGTTTTTAATGGTCTTGTACTTCCAGTACCTGAAATTCTGGCATGAGTGTAGTAGGGACATACTGTGACAGGATAATTGACACTGGGCTTTTAATAAAACAGTGGTGAATAGAAATTTATGATGTTTTGCTACTAACACATTCTTGTAATACTCAACCAACTCCTTTGAGTGAGAAGACAATAACTGGCAAACAGAGAAGAAAGACACTTCTAATAACATTTGTTAATTAATTTCTAGGACTCAGTGAAGAATGGCTGAGCTTCAATTTTGAATAATTCTTTGGTTTCTTAATTAAAATCACTGTAATTTATGCTCAATTTACACAATGTTCTACAAAGTAGGCTGTGAATGACATATTTAGTAAATTATAGCAGGGAAGAACAGATCTTGTATCAGATTGGAAATGGGTACGATTAGCTACCATCTAAAAAGCTAATATTTCTCCATTCTGACTCTCTAAAATTCAGTATGATAGTCCATGGCTGAGCTTCAATTTGAAGCAATTCTTCTGCTCCTTCATCAAATAAAATTTAGCCTCTCTAAATCAAAGTGAACTTATTATACATTGAAACTGAATAGCCTAATGAATTATAACACACAGCATAACTTGAAAGTAGTATTAATACATTCATAAGATATTTAATTATTACTTTACTTTTACTCACCCATTTATTATACTAACAGAAACAAAATCTCCAGTGCCATCTGCTTTTTGTTGATCATATAGAATGATTCCATCATTAGCATATGTTGTAAATTCCATCTCAAGACTAAATTTGTTATAAGCTTTTAAGCGCTTCAATTGAACATATGAATGGCCATCAAATGATGGTACTTTATAAGCTGGCAAAAATATGTTAAATGAATAAATACATATGAAATACAAAGCAAAAGTTTAATTTTCTAAAAATCTAAAACAATCTTAAAATTATCATTTAAATATTTTGCTTTAATTTTAACAACAAGCCAATTTAAATCAGTACTTTGATTTGGGGATTAACATATGTTAAAAGCTAATAGTTTAACTCAAAAATATGTTCAGAAACACTAACTTAAAAAATACAATTAAGAAAGAGAAATATATTATGTGGTCAATGGAGACACAAGTAAATTTAAATGTCCACAAGAGTTTATAAGTAATTGTAATGTGTATAGTGTGTATAGTATAAACTAATTAATCATTGTTAATAGGTAGTGTTAATAAACAGTTCTTCATTTAATTAAAATTGAAGAATGAAGTAAAAAAAAATATTTTGGTAAAATGTGTATATGTGAAAGAGAAAGTAGAAAGGTGATTAATTCAAATCATTGATCTGATAAAAAAGGACAATTTCAGATTTGAAACCATGGGGAAATTAAATTAGAAACTATGAGTCACTACTTTTATTTAAGTTTAGTTCAAGTATGCTATAAACTTCCTACCTATATAATTTTAAAGTACATACCAATACACCCTTGCCTATCTGCTGTTTCAACATATCCTTCATAACACACACAACGGTCAGTTACACAATGACTGTTTCGGATAACACAATCAGTATCAGTAGAACATAAGTCTCCTAGAAGTTCAATGACCAATTGGATTGTTGCAGGTGTGGGTCGAAAAATTCCCTCATAGTAAATGTCTGTAAAAGTGTTGAATAATTAATACTTTCTGCAAATTATAATGTTTTCTATTCAATGAAAATACATTTAAATATCACTCTCAAGACAACCATCAAGAGAAGCACTCCTGCTACCAACTGAAAAAGATAGAATAAATAAATGGTACAATGTTATTATTTCAGAAACCTTATTAATTTAAAATGTTTCAAAATTCTTAATCTCTTAGAATACATAATTAAAGGTTGGCACTTTCTCTCTCCCATCATGGCATAGTTAAATACTGATTAGACACACATTCTGCTGCTCCACATTTTCTTTGTTTTTCATAGATTACAACATTGAGTGGGAACCATTGATGGGAAGATCTTTTTTTATGTCTAGTTTGAAGTCCTGTGTAGTGTAATACCTCCTTTGTTCTATTTAGTTTATACATAGTTATTTTGTCTATTAGTATTTTATGATGGGAACTCTAAATAAAATTTGATTTATTTTTGAAAACTACAAAAGATTATTTTAAACAAATTAAAATAAACAAACAAACACTCTTTACAAACAGGGTATGCATGGGAGTATGGCTTTTGTGGTGGTCTTTGTGGCACATGATCCAGGTAATTTTATATGAAATCTTTCTTCCAACCAGGTAAAATCTCCGAATAGACTGTTTGGTGGCAATAGTCCGTTGGCTCCCTTCATCCTGGGCACATTCTGTTGTCCAAACAGCTACTCCATCCCTGTCTGCCTTCTGACTCCACTCATCTTTCCGGTTACTCCCCCCTCTTTCACCCGCTTTCAGCTTTCCCCAAAACTTATTTGTGCCTCAGGTGTAAGGTCGACAAAATTTGCATGACCATGCCATCTAGTGTGACAAGGGTCCGAAATATTTCAATGAAGCAGATATTTTCTGTCGCTCATTACAGTAGGTAACATGGAAAATACCGTTGTTTATCTATTTTGAACAATGTCGTATCATCCTGAGTTGTTTAAAGATATAATAATAATGTGGAAGTGCAGTATTTTACATAAGAATGCAGGAATTTAATGTGATTTCAATTTACTTTCTTCGCCATAATAATTGTATAGCATATGTACTTTCTTTACCGGTATATTTTTAAAATAATCTCTATTAATAGGGATTGTAAAAACTGATGATGTAGATGAACAATGTCATACTACTACAACAACTATTTGACAAGATAGTGGCCAGTGTGGCAGACTCACAACACAGAGGTTCTGGGTTCAGATTCTTGGATGTTTATTTCGTCATGGTCATGGATACTAGATTTAGACTGCTGGAGAATCAATAAACTTACATAGTATCACTCCAAATTCAGAATGTGACAATCTGCAGTTGATATGATAGGTCAAGGCCATGAAAGGGCTTCAGAGCCAAGAAAGAAGATAAAATCAACAATATCCTTTTGTCTTGTAATGGTCACTGATGCCATAAGTCGCAATTATATTCCAATCATGTGTTTATCTTTGTTAAAAATCAATTTATATAAATAAAATCAAGATATTTTGTTTAGTATAATTTTTTTCTGTTTACTTTGGGGCAAAGGAATATTGAGATATGCACTGACCACGTGAGCATTGGTGACGAGGAAAGATTTATGGCCTTCAGACAATGGCCAGTTACAGGGTTTCTGGGGGGGCTGGGCAGAGAGAGAGTGAAAGAAAGTAAATGAATTGGGCATTACAAGTAGGGACACAAGCTGAGACACATCTCTTAGATTAATGTGTGTCTAGAGGCTACCGTATGTATGTCTCTTGGAAGTGAGTTTGGTATCTTCATTGCTTCAGCAAATATCATTGGATTGCTGACGAACTTCAACAGCATCTTGCAGGAACAAATGTCAATTAGCCAATAAGCTTACCAGTGGATCCAGTATTCATCTGAGTGACTTGACTTTGTATCACACCACCACTACAACCAGCCTCTCAGAGCAATGATTCATCGAGCCATCCATCGCAACATCAGTATTTAGCACTATTCATACCTAGTTCAATTTAAATTTTTAGAAAATTTAGGAATATATTTCACTCGTGGACAACCTGAGAATCTGTGGTAAGGCAATATTTTGATTCTGCTAATATACAGCTCAGTAAATTTATTTCCAAAATTATATGATTTTCTTACTATTAGTTCATAGTTGTGTATATTTTTAGTGTGTTTTCTTTTCTAATAAAAACACTTAAAAATTCAAAATGAATCCTAAATTAGAAAGAAGAAATCCATCTTCAAATTCAATAATATAATATCAACAATAATAAAAACTTTACCCCTGACCCTTTCACAGTCTTCTATTCTGATTATATTCATCTTCTGTCTCTATTCAATTAGCATTGAAAAATATTTCAAAAGTTTATATATTGTTATTGAATTCTTAAATTAGGGGTTCTTGAATTTGAAAATCATAAAATTATGTTCACATATGTTAAATGTGTCATTAGTCTGGCAAAATATTACTTTATGAGAATAACAGCTAGTATTATTATTTTTTTCCTTTGACATCTAATAACAATATGTGTAAAAATAGTAAATTTACCAGTATTATTTTTTTCTATCAATCCCTGATCTGGATTTCCAGAATGATAGAAAAACTTATGACTAGGAACAACTGGAACTAACAAATGTCTTGTGAATTTCAATATTGGCAAACTTCCATCTTCAGGTTCAGTGTATCTGTGCATAGTAGATCGGCGAATAGGGCGTTCTGTACCAGGCATAATTTCTTCTGAAAATGAGTTTTTATTAAAATACACTGTTAATATAGAAAAATTTAAACCAATATGAATTCATCAATCAAAAAAATTTATACTACTCATAATTTATTATTCATTAGTATTTTACCTGCTGACAATATACAACCAGTCTCACTTAAAATCATATTATGTCCTGTGCATACAGTGCACTTTTGACCCTGAACTCCAGCTTTGCACATGCAACGACCAGTCATCTGTTCACAATCTTCTCGTACAGAACCAAGTTGAGAACACCCACAAGCTAATGGAACAGAAAAAAAATGGTATCAGATAGAATAAGACAGACAATGACAAGTTGATAGGAGGCACAAGCTAATGGAACAGAAAAAAATGGTATCAGATAGAATAAGATAGACATTGACAAGTTGATAGGAGGCATTGTGAAATATAAAAATGCTGAATTTTATGGAGTCTAAACTCCCTTATTCAGACAAAGTGTCTGAACAGTGTGGTTGCAGCCATCTTCTGAACATCAACTGGTAAGATGAAAGAAAGTATCAATTTTAAATATCTCAGACTGTCTTTGACACTTTTCTGCATCACTACCAGTCAGTCAATGGCTACTATCAATTTAAAGTAAATCAGCTACTGTTTTCCATATATATTTCCTATCCAAATTAAATGAAGTTATGACTCTGTGTTTAACGGCATCAAGCTGCCTCCCGACAGGATTGTTGGCAGTTGTTTGAGACAGAAAGGTATCCATTGTTGTATGCCATGCAGGGAAATAGCATGAGAAATATGGAGAATATTTTAGTTCTCGGCAAGGCATGGCAGGTGGAGGATGTATATAATTGGTGGCCACATCCTGAGGATTTTCTTAAACTCATTGTTTGAAAATAAAGTTGTTGTTATTTAAGATATATATAAATACAAATCAGTAAATGACAGTGTTAAGTTAAAGCATTTAATAAGGACATGAAAGAGAGACAGAAAATTGATGGCTTTTCTGAAGTGTACAGATGGCGGGCACCATGTAGTGTGTCCAATTCTTGAATTTTCAGTCACCACCCCCTTTATCAGAAGATTAGGAAAACATTCCAAGTGATGGCTAGTCATTGATGTGGCAATACCTCTGAAAAGAACAAACTGAATGAGGGCAATCAGAAAGTCAGTGGATAGGAAAGAATTTAGCCTTGGACAAGATTATTGAAGTTCATGCCACTGGTTTGGAGGATGTTTGTGTAGAGACAGCCAACATCTATGGTAAAAAGGAGTGTGTTGGAAGTTCATTGAAGCAGTAGAGGAAATGGTTGGTGTCAAGAATGAAATAAGGAAGGCTTTTTGCTATTGGTTGGAGAGAATCATTTACCAGAGTAGAAATCCTTTCAGTGTGTGAGTTGTAGTCAGCAACAATTGGGCAACATATCATTTTTGGGAGTAGGTAGAAGGTGGGTTCTATGAAGTTTTTAGGAGCAAAGAGCTAAATATAATTTGATTTTAAATTTTAACAGGGTCAAGAGCTGTAAAAAACATCAATTTTAGAAGAGATTGGGATCAATAGAGACAGGTTTATGAATTTTGACATCTCTCATCTGTTGAAGAATCTCAGCCCTATTTTATCAGAGTGTATGACTATGGCCATGAAGCCTTTGTCAGCCAGGGAAATGAAAATTTCATTTTTTTTACCATGGGCTTGGTTTTTGGGAAAGTTGAGAAAGGATTGCAAAGTTATATGGGAGATAATAATTCTGTTGAAGTTTGAAGTGGATGGTGAGGTGGGAGTTTAGGAGATGATAGCTTTGACAGTTCTTTTAATTTAGGAGAGCAAGGAGCAGGATTGATAGGGAGCTTCTTAATAAAATGAAATTTCCTGTGGACAGATTTGCCAAATTTAAGGGTATATTGGGTAAGTCTAAAAGGGCCTAGTATGTGAGTGAGAGAGAAATTGAGGTCCTTATCCAAGAGTGAAATTTCATTATTGTACAGGGTTGTGAAAGAAATGTTAAAATGGTATTTATATGAAGTTTGAGAGTCTGTCTGTAGTAGGGGTGAGGTCTGCAAGTGGGGTTGAGGTGTTTCAGGAAACTTGGTTTGTTGGGTAGGAATTTGCAAGCCAACCCTTGCTTGTTGAAACTTGTGCAGGTGGTCTTATGCAAGTAAGCAGGTATTTTTATTTTCATGAAGTGCATTTACAACATGTGAAATAGTCAGTGCTTATTAACTAAGAATACAGGAATGCTAAATAAAACTAATAATACAATTAAAGTCAATTTAAGTTATAAATTGTTTTTTCAGCAAGATAATTTTTTAAGACTAAAGAAAAAATTGTCCTTTAATTTGTTCAATACTGTCAGGTAGTTTGTTGAAAAACAATGAGCCTTTTATTAAAGGGTCATTGTCAGTTGTTTTAAGATTTGTTCCGACTCTGAAATAGTTGATACTACCCCTTGTGGGTTAAGGTGTTTGCATATTGTATGGTGAGAAATCCTTATAATTTTTTTACAAGTAGGATAGATTTGTACATATAAATGCTTACATCATCCCTAAAAACTTCTGACGATTATAAAGATATGACTTGAAAAGTTTTAATGCAACACCTCGGATTTCATATGTTTCCAGTTTTTTGCTGAGATTTACCTGATTTACCATGTCAAATGCCTTTGTCAAGTCGAAAAATGTTCCTAATACTTTCTTTTTATTGGCTGTTTTGTTTAAAACAGTGTGCACAAAGTCTGGAATAGCATCTATAGTTCACAATCATTCCCTAATTCCATACTTATTATTATTATTTAACACCTTATGTCTATTTATAAATTTAACAATGTTATTGTAAAGAATCTTTTCCATAATCTTAGGTAACATCTGTTTTATCTCCTTTCTCACTGCTGTGAGTTTTAGAAAATCTTCCAAGCAGTTGTTAATTAGGTTTGTAATATGTTTGAGAATAGGATGATAACATTGTTTTAACATGTGTGAAGATATTTCATCCAATCCACTACTGTTTCCTTTAATATTTGAGATAGTGGATTCTATTTCAGAATCAGAAACAATACAAGTAAAAAGACTCATTTACACAAGATGTTTTGTCAATTTTACTGGGAACATTTGCAGTATTGTTATATTTAGGAAGTGCTTATTAAATATTTAACATATTTTTTGCTTATTACTTATCAGTTTACCATGATGCTGTAACATTGTGTTACTTTTTATTTTTATTTCTTTAGTTTGGTTAAATTATTAGTAAGATTACAAACTGGTTTACTAATATTACTGGATTTTATAATAGTAATTAATGTCTGTATGATTGATATGTTTAAATAAGGCCAAAAATAGACAAAAACTAGAGAAACATAAAATATAATTTAAAAGCAACTATATGTTTCGGTCTTCATATGTACCCTCTTCAGGTCGAACTGAATTACTATGCACGAAACATGTAGTTGCTTTTCAATTATATTTTATGTTTTACTAATTTTAGTCTGTTTTTTGGCCTTATTTAAACTTATATTACTAGATTTGCTTAATCATTATTATAAAATTCCTTTTTACATTTTTTAGTTCATCATTATATTGCTGTTTTAAGATCTTATGCTTAATTCTAAAAACATCCTCACCAGTCATTCTATAAAAGTTGTACATATCCATATCCATCATTTTTGAGCTCAAACATTTTACTGAATTATATTTAGGCTCTTTGTTATCATATGCTTTAATTCTATTTTTGTTATGGGGTACACTTTATCTAGTGCCTTTGATACAAGATCATGGAAAATTAACCAGTTCTTGTTCATGTTTCTAGCTGTGTCAATTTCATCCCAGTTTGAGTCTATAAGTGAAATTTTCAATTCCTTTCCTTGATAGGTTTCTTTTGAATACTACCAATTCATCACTTGTATTTATCAAACAATTTTTATATAACAGTTTGAAATGAATGGGAGACATATTATTTATTTTACAATGTAATATTAATATATTAACCCATTCAGCTCAGATGATGTGACATTCATGTAATTTGGCACTGGGTTTTTAAATCCGTTGACTTGAACAGGAAACTTGTGTTAGCTTGCTTGATTTCTTGTGACATTGGGAGAGTGACTTTCCTTTATTAGTTTACTTTTTATAAACATTTAAGTGTGAAAATCCATTCATATTCAGTTGAGAGCATAATGTATTTACATACACAATATTTAAATCAGAGTTGATTGGGTTAAGAATGAACTTACATTACATATATATATATATATATATATATATATATATTATATATATATATATATATATATATGGGATAAGTGACGAAGTCACGCATTTGATAATTGGATAGAAAGAAAGATAGAAATATTTGGGAGAAAGGCAGGAAATTCGCTCATTAAATCATATGTACGGCATGGAATCATGCACAAGGAAATACATATGTCAAGCGTAGAAGAGAATGGAAGAAGGAAGAAAGACTGAAAAAATTCGATGTGGCCAGGACTCGAACCTGGGTGCACGAAACAACAGTGCATCACCCCTAGAGCCGGGCGTGCGTCTATCCACTCCGCCACCAACATTCGAGTATGACCAACCGAACATTTTCAGTCTATATATCTTAGGTTTTCAAGTTAGGATGGATAGAGAAGAGGGATGGAAGAATTAGGAGCATCCGTTAGGATAAATTAAATAATATAATAATATAATTAAATTAATATGGGATAAGTGACGAAGTCACGCATTTGATAATTGGATAGAAAGAAGATGAAATATTTGGAGAAAGGCAGGAATTCGCTCATTAAATCATATGTACGGCATGGAATCATGCACAAGGAAATACATTGTCAAGCTATATATATAAAGACTTTATACTGAATAACTTCACATAAATTATACAATGTGCCCATTTTAACACAATCAGCTGGCAATTCTTTATAATAAAACAATATATTTACATAAAAATGATACAAATAAATTTCTTATGACTATGAATTCTAAATCTCTACACTCAGGGAAGTATATTATGGGCCTTCTCATAGAGCAGACAAATTTCACACAAAAACTACTTGGACCTGGCAGTATAGGAAATCAGCAAGAAGGTTACAGGGGTAATTACTTTGCCAGCATAATGGAGCTTCCAGCATTTTCTCTCACTTCTTATTTCCTCCTAATTGGGCCGTTCTCGATCATGCCTCGCAACCGCTCCTATTGTCCCTGGTTCAGGACAATTTTCCAATTTTCCATCTCCTCAGAGTATCTGTCCAATAATGTGATCATCTCGTCTCCTCAATATCCCTTCTCTCCCCACCTGCAAGGATTATAATAGCTTTTTCCCACGTCTCTTATTCATATCCAAAAGGTGGCAGGGATGTATATTAAACAATCAGATTTATCATTACTCTTCTCTCGGAAGAATAGTTTGCCCCTCTCCACCAAGGTTTTAGAGGAAATCCACGCTTATTCCCAGCCTCCATCTCCACATTCCAGCGGTCGTGGGACAATCCCTGCTGGCATCCAAGTGTCTGGGTTTTATTACCCCTGTTTGTCAAAAATTGTTTGTTTTTTTGTTACTCTTAAACTGCCAAGACTGAGTAGATGTGTTTGACTGTTACAAGTTCTTGACATAACTGGTCAGATAACTATAAATCTATTTTTAAAGTTATTAGAGTCTCTTCAAAATCAGTAAGATTATCAAGTTGAGATTAACTTGTAGCTGTAATTCTAGTTGGTTCATTTACTTAGCTTGTAAGAGCATACCTGATTAGTATATTTTTCCAAATATTTGTTTGTTTGTCATTTGTTCTCCAATTTATATTTAGATCCCTGTAATGACAATGTAGGTACAATTGCTTATCACTAGGTCAAGTAATTTTTCCAATGACTCAAAAAAATTATCCAAATTTCCACTAGAAGACCTATATATGCCTACTACTATAATGACGTTGTAGCTTGTGTAAATGTAAGATCCTGCTACTTCAAAATCAAAATCCTTAGTTAGGAGTTGACAATATTATAATTTTCAATATTCATTTTTAAAATCACCTCTCTCTTTCATCCATGATCAGTTAGAATTAACACAGAGTACATAACCTCATTTGCTATTTGATCTATGAGGTATATTTGATTTAAGTATGGGATATTTTGATGACATTTTAAGAGCCTTGTTATCAGGACCGGGATTCTTGAGCAGAGACAGGCTGAAACTAAAGTTTGTTATGAAATACAAAAATGATTTTTGAATTCTGGGACATCATATTTGGCACATATTAATCTAGTGAGGTGGAAAGTTTGGTGGAATGAATATATTTGTAGTTTTTGTTGCGCCAGGAAAATGTTAATATTTAGTAATTGCTCATTTTTAAAAGCAAATAAAATAAATATAATTTATCCTAATATATTTAAATGAAGTTTCTGTCTGTCTGGAGGTTTGTATTGAATTGGCTCCAAAATGTGTGAAAGCAGAACCTGTTCAAAACCAACTGTGAGTTAAAGTTTGCCATGAAGTGATTATAAATAAATGATACCATACTTTTTATATATTCAATGAATTCAGCTTTATAAAAATTCTGTACCTGTTGTTTCATTTTTAGGGCTAAATAAAAAGAGCTGTTTCTGTGTAAACAAAGCTGCGGGCATGATTAGTTGTAAATTAAATTAAAAATTGATTCAATTAATGTATATTGCCATAAATAAATGTAAAGTTTAATATTATTCACATTTTTTACACTGATTCCTCATTTTAAAATAATTTTCCCCAATTTACTTCAAATTGAATCCTATAAGAGCACAATGGAAGGCATTTTTAAAAGTACAGTGCAAGATTAATTATCCTTTGTGAGTTGATGATCCAGAATTCAATCAAACAGAAGCTCTAGCTTCCTTAACAGTTTATTCAGTTTTTGTGTCAGTTAGTACATTGTACATACAGTTTCTAATTTTCTATCACATGGCATGATCAAAAATTAATTTGAGAGATTGATTACAGAGATACAATCAGAACAATATACGCAATTAACAACAGTGGATTAATCACACAGTATCCAATAATGTGTTCACATGAAATTATGCATTGTGTTTCAATAATGTACGAACTATCCCCATCATGTGCATACCCCTCCAGCAATAAGTTTACAAGTAATCAATATTTATGACATTTTCAATTTACCAATATTTTAAGAAAGTTTGGAAGCCCTAACAGAAACATTGGCTTCTATTTGGGACCATGAAGTACAAAATTCCATTTATTTAGATAAACTTTTATTTTAGAGCTTTTACTTACTTTGTTTATAATATTGTAATATTAGTTTAAATATCTCAGTAATAGGCCTTACTGTTTGAAATTTAATGGTAGCTATGAGTGTCTTTAGGAGCTATACTTACACAGGCAACCTTGATGACCTTCTGAAATTTTAGGTAAGCCCCAATAACCTGGTTCACATCTGTCACATTTGATGCCTCCAACCCCAGGTTTACATTTGCATTGCTGTGTATCCGGATCACATACATCAGATAATGATCCTTAAAATTGAAGGGTAAATTGTTACATACAGAGTATATTTATTAACCTAGAAACAATGTAGCAAAACTCACTAAATATTTATAATCAATATGCTTTCTATGATAAGTTAGATCATTACATAGACACCGTAAATATTTTTATGAAACAACCAACACATTTAGAAAAAATGAGACCTAATTAAGCTCTCCTTAGACTTTTTAATTCCCTTCCTTGTTAAATTTGTAACATGTTTTGAAAAGTTTTTTTTGTTTCTTTATCCTAGTTTACACCTATAATATTCCTAACTTTGTTTTACAAAACTTGTTGCTTCTACATACCTTATGTACTAAGAATTTTTGTACTGTTTATAACAGTTGGTCTTTGACAATGTTTTTTCTTTCAACACATTTTCTATCTTTCTTTCTATCCAATATGTGACTTCACCAGTTGTCCAATGTATATAAGGACGATATTTTATAATAAAAATAAAACTTTAGAAACTGAGCTTTAGCTAGAAGAATGCTCTATAGTATTTGAAGCATATTAATAATACAATTTAAATTTGATACAATTGAAGTAATCATATATGAATGGCCAAGTTTTTATATAATATAAGTAACAGCTATTGAATAATTTAATGGTAAAGTAACGACTGTTTTATAATCATGTGATACAAACTGCTGTTGACCTTATGCACAAACATGGAATCCATATGTTTATAAATATTACAAAATTATATTGAAAACTAATATTGCTTTAAATGTCTGCTTTAATTGTGAAATAAGTTACGTTCTTTTAAGTTAATTTTAAGGAATTTTACTTAAAAAAATTGGAGGTATCTAAATATTTTATTTGAAGTTAACTACTAATTCATTTTCTTTAAATTCAACCAAACTTTATTAATGCCTTTTGACAACTCACCTAATTTATTGCAACCACAAAGTGAAGGACAGCCTGCATTGTCAGTGCCTTGTGCTGACGTTTTTCCATCAGGACAGCACCCAAACCAAGAGTCTTCACAGCTTTTAAGATTAACATTTGCTGTAATAAAAATAAAAATTCAAAATTTCAATTAACCTGACACTCATAATTTTACATATTTAAGACCAAAACAGCCAATTAATTAGAAAAACATTATATTATTCAACAATATTGCATGGATAGATTACAAAATTTTGTCCACAATTTTGGGACTTTTACATATGAAAAGTAGACATAATCTAATTTGTTCAGCTGCTAAGTAGAGACTAAATTTATATGAATAATAACTCTTTCTAAGCAATAAATCAATTTTAAACAGGTGCAATAATTTCAGTAATGTAAGCCTTTACTGCCTGTCAAATAGAAATTGGTCACAAATAAATTACATCTGTGCATTATTACATAAGTAAACCCAAGATAATCATTGGTGAAGTCTACCAGACATCTTTTTAAGCAAATGAAGCTGAAAAATTACCTTTCCTACAGCAACGAGCAAATTGAGATGTCTGGTGACAGTAACTTCCAGTAGGGCAATCTTGCCTAAAGTGACCGTTTCCACAGTCATAATCTGTTCCTGTAGCTGGATTAACTAAAGGTGGGTCACCATTACATGGTTTCACCTCCATTCCTGAAAATGATAGTTGTAGCAGAATTAAATACTTGATGAGAAATTTGATATATTTGATCTTTAAGTATAGCAATAAAAGAAATTTATTAATCAATAGTTCAGACACAAAATATAGACCAAAATTAAAAATTCCAAAATATTTAAATTACCAACTGGGTGATAGACTTTCAAAGTATTGCAAACACAGTAGAATCCCTTTTTTCTCCCTCTTCTGTATGTAGCTGCATGGAGGGTTTGTTATGAATCTATAATTTTGCCAACAAATCAATTCATTGAAATAGTCTTTTCTTTGATATCATTTCTTCCATGACATTTGTCGCCACAAAAACGATGTTTCTGATGGGAGCCGATTTAAAAATACCCTTGACTATGATATTTGTCTAACTCAGAATTTTATCATATTTACTGTTTTGGAAATTTCCATTACACCACTTTCTTTTAGACAGTTACTTGAATTTCTATTTTTCTTTTTTTAATAAATTGAAGATAACTTTTATCTGGAGAAAATACACTTGTTTTTTCGGTTGGCTTAAATTTTAAACAACAAATACAAAGTTTTAATTGCATTATTGTAGCATTTGGCTTAGAACAATAAAATATTTAATTTATAAAGATGCAGCTCCTGGTAAAAAGGTTGTGATTAACTCTTATTTGAGAAATTCAAAACCCAAAGTTTCTGCAGCTTGGATATTAAAATATTAAAATTATTAATATAAATTTATATTATATTAAAAATATTAAAATGTATAACTAACATAACACACCAAAATTGGAAATAGTTAGAACTATTACATGTACCCGGTGGTTGGTGTGGGCAAGGATTAAATCTAAATACAAATTTATTTATTTCTTAAAATGGAGAAAAAAGTTCCTTAAAATAGGAAATTTCTTTAAACTGGAGTTCCTTAAAAACAAGAGAAAATTACATTCTACATAAATTTTTTCAGGACAAATGGTAACTGCTTAATTACAAGAACCTTAAAAAAGGATGTTACTATAATAGAGAATATAACTTTTACCACTGTTGACTCACAACCATGCCTCTAAAACTATTCAATTTGACTGAAGATTAAAATAATTTCTGTCTCATCCACATTTGATATGTCAATTGTAGGGGGAGGGGGAAAGGAATGTAGAGTATTTATTAATTAATACTTTTTCCTTACACTTAGATTTGTTAGAATTTCTATCATGTGAGTAACTATAAGAAACAAATATATTTGCCAGTAATTCCAGCACAAGCAGAAAATAATTTTATAGTCCTTCAGTCACCAGACTGAGAATCTTTATTGTTTGGAAGGGGTTTCCATATCTACCAGTAGCCCACCTGCAAGAGAATGGTAGTCTATGGTGCAAGCATAGCTAATTATTCCTACAATTAAAAGGAAACCTCAATAGAAAAATAGATGGGCAACACAAATCGACAGCATTTTATGTTGGAGGAAGTACTTCTCTAACCATCAAAGAGGACAGTTGTTCATCAATAATTAATGAAAATCTACTTTGGAATCATCACATAATACAGTTGGGAAGCAGCATTGAGCCTTCTAATAGAAATGCCTCTTTGAAACTTTAAAGAATCTACAGTCACGGTAACCTGATCTCAACACATGTATCACGGTTGTGTATACAATTTAGATATGTATTCCTAGGTCTAGTTTAAATCACGGTTTATCCAGCATTAAGTTTTTATCTCTGGATATTCAGGAGCATAATAGCTCAATGTATAATTGAAATGAATAGAGATAGAAGTCAGGTCAGGTTCCATTTTTCATTAAATAAATTAGAAGCAAAATTGTGAGTGGTACATTATTTAGCCAGGTAAAGCCTGCCATAACTTCCTCCTTACAGCAGAAACAGGTGATGAAGCAGGTAAAATTTCTAGGAACTAGAACAACAGAAGATCTGGTTCCCAACAACAGTTTTGAAATATGTGCAACAAATATAAGCCAGACATATTCCAGTCATTACTATTTCTTGGGAAATGAGGGGAGATAAGTGCATTTATAGATAGACCTAGTACAACACAATATTATATTTATTTAAACATTTCAAATGATGCATAAAAGTTTAGATTATTTTATAAAATAAAAACAAAGAAAAAATCAAGTTTACTAATAAGACATTAAATACAAAAGATTACAGGAATCACTATATTTAACTTTGTAAGCTTATAAAATTGCATGCATTTTGAAAATTTGTATAAACCTTGACAAAGGTCCATTGGTCGGAGGCGAAGTTCTTCTTGCTTTTTACACGCTTCCATTTTCATAGCACATAAAGAAGGGTAAGTCCTCTTGTCTGAAGCACATACAGGACGTCCTTGTGGAGTATGAGAACAATCAAATTGGCACTCACAATGAGGAAATCCATCATCTCCAACTTTACATACAGCATCAAAATCACATCGAATATCCTGGCAAGCTTCATCTTTTTCAACAGCTGCCTGAATTATGAAATTATTGCTTCTAGTAATATTCTTCTTAACTTTTTCATTAGAAAAAATGGGAATACTATTCTCATGCATTGCCATTCCTAATTCGCTGCTTATGGTTGTGATTTTTTGTCGAACTGGACTCTGGTAGAAGGATGGTGTAGTTGCAGTAGCTACAAAATATAAATAATTTAACTACAATTGCATTTAAGGCATACTCATATTCAATTATTGAAGATAAACATTTTGGGGAATAGTCTAAGAATTTGGGTCTATTTCATGCAAAATGCTTAAATTACAGTGTACACTAACATATTCTTGTAGTACAGGATAATTTGAAACATCAAACTAGTTCAGATGAAACCTTCACGGTTAACCAACCGGGTCAGGCCTGAAGACAGCGGTAGAAAATGGCCGCAGAAACGTGTTTTTTTTAAAAGCCTGACCCGGTTGGTTAACCATGAAGATTTCATCAGAATTATTCACCGGGAAAGTCTACGTTCATTAATCAAACTAGTTATATATCTAACTCTGAAAATATTAATTACTTTATGTTAAGTGCAAAATTTGTTCATACATAATGGCAATTATGTATTACACTAATATCAAAAGATATTGTTGGCAAGTTTTACATTGTGTGAGAAATTGATAAAATATTTAATTTTCTATTCAGTTTCATCAAGTTTTATGTAAAATGTATAAATACTTCATATGTACATTGTTTCTGTATCAAATGCTAAACTGTATTTTTAATTAATATTATTGTTTATGCTTGATATTTTCAAATGTGACTGCGCTGTAATATGTGTAAAACTGTCATATTCTAATAGTGAAACTGTGTCATTTCAAAGTTAAAGTAAATAAAATATCATGAATGTCGGGTTATGTGAGGGTTATACACTTTTGTGGCTCTCCCCTATAATAGCATAGGAAGGGAAAAAGAAGGGATTAGAAAGGTAAAGCAAGATATCCAAGAGTTGACATACTTTTGTAATGATCTTACTATATAGTCCTGCAATATTTGGTTTATACATCTTCACAATTAGTAGTACTGAGTACAAATTGAAGTGATTGAAAACTAATGATATTTCATTTTCTTATTCATTGATAAAATTTTGCCAAATAGATACATGGCCCAAAGCTTTACGTAAGCAACCAAACTTGATTCATATAACCCAATCATGAAACCACATACAGTAATAGTATTAGCTGTGAAAGAAACAATCATAATGATTAGTTATGTAATAAAAGAGAAGAAAAATAGTTCTTCCCTGTTTGATATTAAACTCATGTACCTTTGGTCAATTTACACAATGTCCTCTCTTTACTGATTTCCTAGAGCTAGGATGTGAAGAATGTGATTAGAAAATTTTATGTGAGCCTGAGCTTCAGGTATACAGGGTAGATAGATCTTGCATCAGATCCTGGTGTCCAATCAGACTGGCTCAGAGTTAGTCACTGCCTGCTAAGCGGGAGGTCCTGGGTCCGGTTGAGTTTTTTATATTCTGATCTTTTAATATATAGTTATATATTAAACATAGTTGTAATATAATGGTAACTTACTTAACACTTCAATTCCTGATCGTTCTCTACATTCACCATAGAAAATAACTGATAAAGGAGAAGAACCAGAAGGCTGCAGACAGGAAGCATATTTCATTTCACATTCACTAGCATATGTGCGTGCATTGGATGCACAAACTGGTTCAGAGAAGCGTGAAGTGTAGTTACTATTAGAACACTCATTGATACAAGTACATTTGCCTTTCTCACACCGAGCACCAAGTTCACATTTCACACCGTCACAAAGATCTACAAGAACAATAAATAACAGCATTCAGGAAATAGAAAGAGTAATTGGACAATATAATCATCTCTATGAATTGGATGCATTTTTTCTAAGTTATGCTTTAAATTCAAGTTCATTTATTCATTCACACCTGGAATGAACTTAGCTTTCTAATAATTGTAAAGTAGTTATACAAGCCATTCTTTCCATTTAATACTAAAGTTCATTATGAACAAATAAATAGATGAAATTGTTAGTTCCATAAAATAATTTAAATGAATTTGATTCACCAAATAATCAGTATTTTCAAATAAGTACCATTATTTTTTAATGATTTACTCATTGTTTGCTAATACCAGTTGTAAATACACAATTACACTGCAGAAATTTATTGTTATTAATTGGAATCTATAAGGAGAAAATGTTTGTTGTTTGATTCTCAACTGTTTGCCTTGATGCATATCATCAGGGCTGGATTTAAAGTTTTACATTATGGGCTCATTGACAAATATGATTATGATACCTAATGAACTAAACTCAGATACAATTTTGTAGTATATCGAAACTGAAATAAAGCCATAGCTTGTATAGCTTATTTGTAAATCTGCCTCTGTATGTCATACATGTCATCAGTGGTGGCTGATGCATATGTACTCATGTGCTAAAGCACATGAATTAATTTGGGAGGAATTATTTGTTTTGCAATATAAGAAACTCTAAAATAATAGTATTTTAAGAGTGCGAATTTCTGCTTTGATTTCAAAGACTTTAAACTGTCTGCCTTCCAGTGCACTTCTCATGTATATCTTGGCTACATTCTTCATAGCACAAGAATCTTTGTCTGGAATAAGAAATATGCATTATTACCATTTCCACTCCCTGCTCGCCTAAGGTCCATTAATAATATGAGCTACAAAATGCAAATTAATGGAACTTTTGCATTAATTTCAGTTTCTTGTGGTTTCATGAGATTTAAAGGATATGAGCTATGAATATTGTAATTAAATGTCAGTTCTGGCTGCAAATATCTTGAAAACTTTAATAGTGATAGTCCTGTAACAAGAGACATGCCATAATAATGTAAGTTCTAATGTCACGGCAGTCCCAGTTGAAAAGACAATGTGTATTATATTGTACAATTAAGAAGGTAAGTTTGTGGTCAATTTCTTGTAGAAGAAGCTCACAATTGTTGTGAATAAAGATTGTACAAATTTGAGAGATGAAAAGCGGCTGAAAAATAATGTAATACACTTAATTGATTTTTTAAATATGTACCAGAGGTGTAGTGGTTAGTATAAGGAAAATGGAGACACTGTAGTTAGAAGAAAAGGTGAACTTGTAGTCTGAACTTGTATTATTTTACTTATGTATACAACAAACAATTACCACTTAAGCTAACTTTAAAAGTAAGGTCAAGTGATGTGGAATTTTTTTTAATACATCTGCAAATAATGGATTAGTATGCCTACAAATGTATTAATAACTTGTCCAAATAAAGTGAAACCATTTATGAATAACATAAATTGTGCTGTACGGGTTGAGATACATTTCAACACAAGTGATCTGTATGTTGGGTTTAAATTATAAAATAGGGCAGAAAATTCCAGAACACAGTAGTGTTGGATATTGCTGGGAAAGCAAAATAGACATATTTCCTGGTTATGGAAATGCAGTGTAGGGTAGTGAATTAAAGTGAAACTGGTGTTAAAGACAGTCATAATATAATATTAGCCTTGGCAGAGTTTAAATTTAAGACTTTCACTGATCCAGATAATATTATTAATAGTTATAAAGAAATGTAAATAGTCCGTGTTAACCTCAAACTCAGGGAGGATGCACCCACATGGAACACAAAAAAAGAGTAAACTGTGTTAGAGAGAATGAGGGCAAAATGAGAATGTGTGGGAGATATAGGGAGGGGATGTGCCAATGATTTTGATGGTGTGGATTGCTGCTATCTAACAGCACTGGAGTTTGTATTCAACACTCTGTAGACATTCACATATCTCCCATAATTAAAAAACTTCCCCCTATTAAATGTGATAATTCTAACCCTCAATGTAAGAAAATGTAACTAATTCTCTTTATTATCTATATCATTTCTTATGTATTACAACTATACACATTTCCTACTGTTGTGACCTTGAGAAAAAGATTTTTTGGCTTTGTTGGGTGTCAAATGTGGCTGTCTAAGGGTTGTTTTTTAATGCAATTCATAATGTATCAGATATGAAGAAACATAAAATGGAAAAGTAATTATACTGGAAGGAGAGAAAAATAAAACCCAACAGTTTGCCAATGATTTTGTAGTATTGGGGAAGTCAGAAAATGACTTGGAAACCAATGTGGTCCTGGAGAAAGAGATCAATATGAGGATTAATAAAGGAAAAATCATGGTAATGGAGTGTAGTTTGGGAAACAGTGGAATAACAAAGGGCATTAGATTGAGAAGGGATATTTTGAAGGAAGTTAAGGAATTCTGCTACTTGGGTAGTATAATAACTAGGGATAGTAGAAGTATAGTATACATAAAGAGTAGGATAGGACAGACAAGGAAGGCTTTCGAAAAAAATTAGAAGTTTATTTATGGGTAATATAAGAGTGAATACTAGGAAATCATTGCTAAAAATGGAGTATGGCATTACATGAGTGTGAACTATGGACATTAGGAGTTACAGAAAGAATAGAAGCCTTTGAAATGTGGAGAATGCTGAAAATCAGATGGGTGGATAGAGTAACTAACGAGGGAGTACTAAGAAGAATAGGGGAAGAGTGAACAATATTGAGAATGTTGCCCAAGAGAAGGGATAGAGTAACAGGCCACATTTTGAGACATGAGGGTCTTGTAAAATTAGCATTTGAGGGAAATGTGTGGGGTAAGAACAGAAGAGGGAGCCCAAGGGTGAAATTTGCTAAGCAGGGAGGATGTGGTAGTTATGTGGAAATGAAAAGGCTTGTACAAGATAGGTTAGCATGGATGGTTACATCAGACCAGTCTTAGGACTGAATACCACAACATCATGAAGAAGGGACCAATGAAATTATGAAGGACAGAAATAATAAACAAAGTTGGAGAATGATAATGAAAATATTTACGTTTGGAAAATATATAAATGAATGAACCTTTATTCAAACTCAGACAGAAAATTCATAATATTAACTTGAGTACATGAAATGTAATAAGTGGCTTTCACAGACAGTGCTAAACCAAATCACTATATTACTGTATCTGCACTAGTCATAAGTTATAGATGTTAGCCACGTACATATTAAGTCCAAAAAGCAAGTTCTATTGGTCATTTTATGAAGCTGAATGTAATAGAGAAAAATAATATCTTACAATTGAAATGCTAACCTTTGACTAGGATTAATTAAAAGAACTGACATTCCTGTTGAGATTGAAATTCAACAATTCTGACGTTTCTATATTAGCTGTGATACAATGACCCCTTACAGCATTTGAGTTTGAAACAATTATCTCCCCCACCCCAATACACTCACCAAATTTCTTATAGCTATGAAAAGATGCAATTTTTCTTAAAATTTGTAAGATAACAAGTATAAAATCATGGAAAATGGTGTCTGACTTGCTTGGGGAGATGGGAGGTAATAAATTTAGCCATGTTTTACTCCAATACATAAGAATAAGTTATTTTAATATTGTGGGTGTGCCATGCATTTATACATTCTACTGCTAAATTCTATATCTATAGGGTCATCATGCAATAATTATCAACCTTACCTCAATCCCTAAAATTAAACTTAATAGTTTACAAAGCATTGTGCTCAATCACAATTTATTTGCTCTGTATTATGTTCTTCTTTCAAAACCATTGGAATACATGATAAAATCAGTACTACATACATAATTCTGACTAATGTCATCTTAAAACTGAGATTTGTTGGTTTGTTTTTGGTAACAATTGTTACACTGACATTAAATTTACACTTACCTTGTATTTAATAATTGGGAACAGATTTTTGTGTTCTAATATTTTGTAATTTGATTTAAAGTCTCCACTATGTTCACTCAGCCTTTATTTGAAATTTCACTCATTGCTAGAGCAAATTCACTTGTATTATTTCTGTTTCTTTACCTCTCTCAAATAATGGGTTTATTTATTTATTGGTAATTTTGTAATATTTTGTAATTATCCAAGCAGATTATTTATTCCAAAAATTTATAATCTTTTTATTCTTAACATTAATAAAGTAGACTTACAGTTACAATATATCATATTTGAGAAATTGTTTTGATAATAAGTGTCATAAGAGATACTGAGTGAAGGGACATTAAGTTAATGAGTAAGCAAAGAATAAAGATGCTGTGCAGTGAATAAAGTCATAAATACCATGCTTAAAAGGTACAAAGATATTCATAAATTAATTATTGTTAATTTTGGTTAATAATGATAAAGTAAGTTTGTAAATATTACCGCATTCTCCTTTGTAAGCAGTTGATAAAGCTTTTTGCAACTGACAAGAGCTTCTCCGGAGCTCACATTCATTATTATATGTTGTGCCATCTGTGCCACAGACTGGAGCATGAATCTAAATAATTCAAATTTGAACATTAATAATTTTTTCCCAAAGTATTGTCAGAAAATTGTAATGGAAACAATAATAAATTCATACATATTATATAAATAATACACATAGGAGAAATGAAAACTTTAAATCTAAGTTTGTTTCGTTTTTATTGTCTGAAGCACTGGTATTGCAACATCCCTATAATTGAATCAAGGAGGCTAAAGTAATTTATCATATATTCCTATTATTATTGCAGATAATTATTCTAATAGAGGATTAATTTCAATGCACCGAAAATATGTAACCACCTTGATTCTTATTTTTAAGAAAAAGTGTTATCACAGTATGACTGTTTTTATGCGCAGAATCCAATATGACATCACTGCGCATATAGGCAACAATAAGTTCTAGAAAAAGATAAAACCGTCTCTGTTACAAGCATACTAATTATATAAGCAATTAACCAATACACAGACCAAATTAAGTGGCACACTAAATACCAAACAATGTTTCTGCAATTCCTGTTCCCGATGTGTCGGTCTTGCGATTTTGAATCATCTAACGCAAAACAACATGAATTGCAGAAACGTTGTGTGATGGTAAGTTGTAAGTTCAAAATTGTTCAAATGTTCGTTGTATATTATCTCAGCACGAATTAAAAGTTCTTTGAGCGCAAAAAATACACCTCAATCACACACCAACTAAATCGAGTCAACGTGGAGGGCTTCAAAACTGATTTCGAATCCGTTTGGCCGGAAGAAATTTAACATAATCATAGCGAATACATTTTCTTTAAACGTCGTAAGGAGGCGAAACTAAGACCGGATCCTCAAATTATTGACACTTGCGGCGTCCTAGATAATACCGTGGTTCACCTGACATCGATGCTGTACATCAACTGGATCTCTACGAAGTCGAAGAAACGGCGATTCTTTTTTTAAGTACCTATGACAAATGTTTTGTGGTATTAGTGGTCCCACACTACCTACAATGCAGTCCCTGCTGAGTGTACATGAGGATTTCCATAATCATCCCCCACAATGAAGAGGAACAAGAAAAAAGTATATAATGAAATATTATTTCCAGTATTAAACTACTCGTCTGTGCTTCTGCGCAAAGTATCTAGTTCTCTAGTGATGTTAAGTTAGCATTTTCAGGTTCCTGTATATACAACTATTAATGTAAATACATATAATGAGACTGGGGGAGGGGGATTTAGATTTTAATTTATATTTTAACAAATTATTTGGTTAGATTAAACAAAAAACAAATTAAATTTATTAAAAGAAAACAATTACAAAACTTAGGGTCCAATTTAAAGATTTACCACGAATAGCTCAGCTGATAATCAATCTCATAAGGGTCATTTTGTGGGTATTTTTGCAGCAGAACGACAGTCACGACACATCTCAGACAGTGGCACAGACACGCGGCTTTTCGTAATTCAGGCTGCTTCAGCGTTCGTCTGGCGACTCCTTCCAGTGGTGAATTCTGCCATTGGCACCTGGTCTTCTTTCTAGGAAGTATGGGCACGGATAACGTAGACGGGGCACCTTTTCCTCGCTGCCGTCTATCTTCTTTTCAGTTTGTCCCCAGATTAGGTTGCAAACTTCTCTCACTCTTAAGCGACGTCTTCCTAATTTCTTATGTTTATCGCCAAACTCTATCTCTCATCTCCACCTTCCTACATCCAAGTTTCATTCCCGACTGATCAACTTCTATTCCACGACTGCCCAACATTTTCCTCCTTCATATGGTCATATCCGACTCTCCTATCCATCTTCCTTCTTCAAACGTCCATTCACCCCACCTGAGATGCATGGTGGATCACCTAACCATCAGCCTCCAATCAAAATCCAGCTTGGCCCGCGGTTTCTCTCCCTAATTTATGGAGAGGGACATGCCTTCAAAAATTCCCGGGAGTCAAAAAATTGGACTCAAGTGCCATATTTTTAAGTCGCCAAACGGCCGATCTGTCACGTTCAGTACTCTGATGTCCGCCTATCTGGCGCCTCGATGTTTACTTGTACTGAGTGTTTCCAATGTGTGGAATTCTTCACCCAGTGAGGAAAGTAGCGATCGTCACATCCACTCATTACATACACATTAATGTTATAATTCAGCGCCAATGGTTTTATAATTTTTTGAAAATATGCAAACGGGAAAATAATAATACATTAAGTAGGATAATCATAAGTGCTTTAGGTGCCAAACTATGAAGGATGAAGAAATTACTATTTTCAAGCATTAAATCCCTTTTTTAAGTGTCAATTCAAGGCATTGGTAAAATAATGAAATCAATCCACAGGAACTAACCGTAAAGAACATTTCTCAACACCCTCATCCAAAACAACTCTATTTCTGAAATTGTAATAGTCTTATATCGACGAAGGGGGTAAATGGTGTGAACAATCACAATTCGAGAGGTGCGATTGATTTCCCAAGGGATGTCCGGAGAAAGGAAGAGATGAGAACAGATGAACGGGAAAGTCGGTGAACTAGATTACAGTCTAGTCTAGGATTGGTGTCTTGTTAGATGTTTCGAATAATTTCACAGAGTTAGAACACTAGTTTACTGTGCCTAAGGCAGTCAGCACTAAGTACAACGAATTGAGAAGAAAGGATGATTAGCAATAAGGTAATGGCTAAGAACTATTGAGGGAAGGTGGCTGTCGTGGACTAACTAGCAGTTGGTGAAGGTGGACCAAGGGGAGATTTCCCCCACCTACACCAGCTGCTAGCTATTTACCTACGGAAGAGACAGTCATTCAAAGATCGCTGCCTTTCCCCTTAAAGTCTTGCATATACCGCGGTTCTCACAATCTGGAGCTGGGAACATTCCTTATGCGTGTAACACGTCACCGAAGACGCTTTCAGCAAGTACAGAGTTACCTGATGTAGAGCGCTCTAAACTCTATAAAGCAATTCTTATTCCATAATATATATGACAATAGAATATTTCAGTCTTGTAAAATATGTATTCACAAAACGTTTCCAAATCAAAGTATTAATGTATACTCACATCAACACATGAATCTGGGCAAATGCATCGCACTGTTCCAGTTCCTTCACTCTCACATACACCATAATGGCTGCATATATAGTTCTCACAGCCATCTGAAAAAAAATTGATTATTATATATCTTAATTCTTGGTCATAGATTAAATCAATAAAACATAACTTTAAAAATAATTAACATATTTGCACTTTATAATATATATTGACAGTTGAAAGTGGTCTAAAGTATTAAACATTTAAAGTTTAAGTTTAATTATGCTGCATTTTTTAAAGTTTGTTTGACTGCAACCAATGATGAATGAATTCGTAAAGGGGAAATAAATTAGCCATCGTTATGTGATACAATACTTTAAATTGAAATATCGAAGGGTTGTGCGTAGAATTGATTCAAAAAAGGTAAAAGAATAAACATAGAATATTATGGGAACTCAGTGCAGCGTTTGAGTGACGAAATCTAGAAAAACAGCGAAAAAGACAATGCACCAATTTAAAAAATCTATTATCGTGAAGGCTAAATTCAAGGAGTTAAAATGCGAATTTTTTCCTCACTATAGAAGTGGTTCAGTGAAAAAAATATTTGCCAACAATAAAGAAATGTAGTCGGCGGTGATAACTATTTTTAGGATCCGTATGATGCTCTTTTTTAACATGGTAGCCACTGAATGTCGCTAGGAAAAGTGTATCGAGCTACTAGGATACTTACGATGAGAAATAAAGATATTTTCCCCAATTTCTTACATTGTATTTGCTAGGCCTGGGGCTACCCTCGTTGGGTGGTCGGCAATCAATTTGGGCATTTGCGATTTATTTTTGGGAATGCCTGAAGGTATAAAGCGTTTAAACGACTTCAATAGAGTATTAGTGAAGTTATCAACGCAATACTCCTGACACGTGTTAACGAACTGTTCGAACGTATGTTGTTTTTTAAGTTAGTGTTAAATTCGTATGATTAAAAACACACGCGTGCTTAATCGACTCTGCAATACCCGTACAATATTACGGCCCCGAGCTCAAAGTGTCCAACTTATTGACGTGCTCAGATCGAC
Source organism: Eucriotettix oculatus (assembly GCA_034510155.1). Taxonomy (NCBI): domain Eukaryota; kingdom Metazoa; phylum Arthropoda; class Insecta; order Orthoptera; family Tetrigidae; genus Eucriotettix; species Eucriotettix oculatus. The sequence goes on along the minus strand of CM067376.1, from coordinate 258,675,637 downwards.
CAGAGGTCCATTGCCCCTTCATGGAAAGTAATCAGGACTTACCTCATCCCTCGCACCTAGTCTTAAAGCACAGTGCGAGTCCAACAAACTAAGTACATGACTTGCATAAATTATGTATTTGAAGATCCCATTCTTACATTCATTCTCAAAACAGTAACTTTTTCCTAAAACAATTAAGTAAAGCCGAAAAACGGACAACCAAAAACAGGTTTATGAATCCACGAATAGAAGATTAAAATATTAACGTCATCACGGCACCCATATCTGAGTGAAATAACAATGAAATATGTTTTTGTTGTAGTAATCAGTCTTTAGACTGGTCTGATGTAACCGTACATGCTAACCTTTTTCAGCGAACCTTTTTTCATTTCCGCATAACTAACACATCACACATCTTCCCTAATATGCGTAGCGTATTCTATTCTTGGCCTCCATCTTCTGTTCTTACCCCACACACTTCCCTCTAATGCTAATTTTAATGGGACCGTCATGTCTCAAAAAGTGAACTATTAATCTAGCCTTTTTCTTAGTCAAAGTCCTATAAATGGTTCTCTCTCCTATTCTGCTTATACGTTCCTAGTTAGTCACCCTATCCATTCTGATTTTCAGCATTCTCTTATAGCACCACATTTCAAAAGCATCTATTCTTTTCCTTTCTGCAACTTCGTTCACGTTTCGCACGGATATAACACCACACACTATACGAAGTTTGGCAAGGCAACACAACATATCAGTAATGATTTACCTAATATTTATACCTATATTAGCCGTAAGTAAATTCCTCATTTTTTCGAAAACCTTTCTTGCCTATACTATCCCACTCATTATGTTTACTATACTTCTACCACCCCTAGTTGTTATGATGCCCAAGCAGCAGAATTCCTTAAATCCCTTAAAAATATCCCTTCCCAATCTAACAACATTTGTTATTCCACTGTTTCCCATACTACACTCCATTACCTTGGTTTTCCATTTATTAATCCTTATGTTGCACTCTTTCTCCGGGACTACGATCAAGACCAATTATTATATTTTACGAGTTTTCATCTGACTTCCCTAATACTACAATATCATCGGCAAAACTTAGGGTTTTTATTTTTCTCCTTGCAGTATGATTCCTTTCCCACAATCCGTTTTAACTTTCTTAATCGCCTGTTCTGTATATAAGTTAAACAGCATGGGCGACAGACTGCATCCTTTTCTTACTCCTTTCTTGATTACGGCTTTCTTTTCTTGGTCTTCTATTCTAATTACTGCTGCCTGTCTTCTGTAGAGGTTATGTATTAGCCTCCTTTCTCGATATTTTATTCCAGTGCTCTTCAAAATCCTTAATAGTGTGTTCCAGTTCACGTTATCAAACGCTTTTTCTAAATCTACAAATGCCATGAACGTAGGCCGGTTTTATCATATCCTGCCTTCTAAAATTAATTGCTAAGTCAATATAGCTTCTCTTGTCCCTATATTCTTCCTAAAACCAAACTGATCTTCTCCTAACTCGCATTATATTTGACGTTCCATTCTCCTATATACTATTTTTGTTAATATTTTGCATGCATGGGATACTAAACTAATTGTTCTGTTCTGTTCGCATCTATCAGCCCCAGATTTCTTCGGTATGGGTATAATTATGTTTTTACTAAAATAATATTCCATATATATCCATATTTATTTGTAACTTCCTTCAAATATAAATAAAGTAAATGTAACAAAAATATTAAAAATATACACATTAAACTATCTTTGTATTAATTTATATTTAGGATAAAATACTATATTATAGTATGTCATATGACATTTATAAAAACATCATAAAAATTTGATGAGATTTTGGACAATAGGTCGTCGTTTTTATAACATTTTTCTTGTGCCTTGTAAATTTTTCCTGCAACGTAGGCAACACGTTTACTGACAAATCGTGCAGAATATTGTCGGGGTATAATTGGAATTTTGAGTTAATTAAATCCCACTTCACTTCTTTATTTATTCGTTAATACTCATTTTTGAATATTCAACCGTTCACATAGAACCATGCTATTATATTGACAAAATATTTATATGCATTTGCAATGACCATTTACAACGATGGTTTCCTTTGTTTTAGTTATGCTGCTTCCATATTAATTTAAATGATTTACATATTATGATTCACGCATTGAATCAGACCTAATTGTCTTATTACTAATGTTTTGTATTTAATTTGTTGTGTTGCCTTGCCAAGCTTAGATTTTAAGGATATTTGTTTGGATTTGTATATTAGAATATTCTGCTGATTGTCTGATGCAACATGTTAACCTTTCTCAGCGAAAGACTTTTCATTTCCGCATAACTACCACATGACACATACTCCCTAATCTGTTTAGCGTATTCAACGTTTTACATTAAACATTTTTGTCTTACATTTCATAATACGACTTAGTTACAATTCAAGATTGTCAAGTTTACACAAATATATTTTTAATATTGTAAATGATGGGGGATATTAATTAATGAATTTAATAAATAACGTTTAATATATACATTTACTAACTGAAAACACAATAATTTTAAAATTGGCCCATGTACAAAAATAAAGAATTAAAATGGGATTATATTAAAGTTATGAGGGTAATTATTGTTTGGGTGACCAAGTGTAGCAGATTTTCCGTTCATTGACGAACCTGAGTTGTTTGAATATGCGCTTTGCTGTAGATGTCACTGGAACTTCCGTGTTGTGGAACCTGAAGCGGCCGGTAGACAATAGCACAAAGTCGTGCTGCCGGATTTGAGAAAACTAAGCTTTTTCCTCTTTCTTCCCTCGTTGTTAACCTTTCTTCGCTGCTTCCTCGGCTGATCAAAACATGGTACACCTCTCCGCTGCCTCCTCTAAGGGATCAGTCCGTAATTTACACTGTCTTCCTCCACTTGTTAATGTCTCACCCTACACTCTACTTCCTCCAATCATCAAACACGCCTCACACTCTCCTCTACCGTCAGTCTGCTCTCGCCACCATTCTCCTCTCTCCACCACTCTGCTGCCAATCTCCTTCAATATTATCCCGAAAATCTCTCCACCCTGCATTTTAAAACTTCGTCCCCACTTATGCGACACCTATCACTAAGGTGGAAGGGATGGATATTCTCCAATAATATCCCTTGTTACATTTGGGGAACACACGCCACCCGGGCATCTAATTCTCAGATTAGGAAATTCCAAAACCGGCGACGAGGTGTCTGAGCTTTATGGCCCAAATGTCAACCGCTGTCTCTTTGTTTTGATTCCGAGCCGCCAAGTCGGCGCGCGGAGAAACCCCTTCTTCCTGGCCAGCGACATGCTCATGCCGAAATATTTATGCAATTTAAATTTCCATAAATAGTAAAAAATTGGACCCGGGTTCTACTGCGCTACAATATCCTTAATAGAAAATTACATTTCTTTGCGTTTCGTGGAAAATAAGTTCATAGGCTTGTCACTCTGTGTACGTTATGATGCTCCAACAGTCGAATTTGGACCCATCGAGAAATTTAACTGATTTGCGCTGGGTGACGAAAGTTTTAGTACCACGTATATAAAGTCATGTTTGTAAGAAATAACGTGTTTCGGCTAAAACTTTCTTGGAAAACGACAATAGCAGACCTATCTGAGCTGCTGCTTGATCTGTATAAATAGAGTCCTGTGGTAGGACGTTTAGAATCATGTATGGTTATCTACAAGTGGCACATTCTACATGGGACGTCACTATGTCTCTGTGACAGAGAAAAATACAGAAATTGAACGAGGAAGAATTATCGGCTTTCGTGAACGAGGGTTTCATTAGCGCAATAGCGATGCAGTGATCCAGCTTTGTAAGCAGTGGCCTCAAGAGAATCGGACACCTCGTAACGTGCCGTCAGCACGGGATGATAGACACCTGATCTATATGGTTGCATCTCGATAAGTGGAGAAACGTTGAAACAATTGTATCACTGCGTGATTCAAAATTCTGTCGACGACCACTTCATCTTGGACTGCGTGCAAGAATTCATTTATTCGGGATTTCTCTGACGCAAAACCATTGGCACCTATGACTGCAATGGCCTACGATTGGCAATAGTGACTGGCTTGCAGATTGACATCAAGTAGTTTTCTCTAATTAATCCAGATTTAATTTGGGGTACAATGATGGGCCGTGTTAACACTTTCGGAGTGTGTTATCCAACGTTATACTAGGTGTTAATAGAGTCATGTTACAACGCTTGATGGATGAAAGTACAAATCAAAACAAACAGTTTTTACCCCTACACAGTAGGTCGGAGACGTACCTCTTCCTTGTTGTGACGCGAGAAAAGTTCAGGGTCGGCAACCCGCTGTACACGTCTTTTACCTTATACTTTATATAAAACTTATCTTACAGATATTCAGTTTGGACAATATCGATGTGAGTATATACAATATAAAATAAAGAATACAAAAATATAGTATATAATTTACATGTTTGCGTGAAGGTAGGCTAATCCATTTAATTAGCCTACTTCGGTAGATGGGTAAGTTTTTCTTTCCCTCGCGTGTACCTGAGGGGCATACGACGGTAGTGGGTGAGGGTTGACAGGTAGTGTACTGATTTTTTGAGGATATATGAGGATGTGGTCTTCGGGCATGATGGTAAGGTTGGTTAGGGTGTGCCTAAATGATCGGGGGAAGGATGAGGTAGATTGGGAGTTTTCGTTTGAGGCGACGGAAGCGTAGAGATGGAGGAGGATTGTTATGGAATTGCTGGATCGTGGGGTTTGGGTGGTTGAGGGCGCTTTTGATTAGGGAGGTTATGGATTTGGAGATTACGGAGCTTACTTTGGGAAGTTTGATGTTATGGCCGATGACGGAATTTCTAAGGTACCAGGGAGAGTTTGAGATGGTGCGTGTGATTATGTTTTGTTTAGTTTGAATTTTGGCTGTTGTTCCACATGGACGAGGCATAGGATCAGGTGGGTTGTATTATAGACAGATATAGGAGGCGTTTTGTGCTGATGGTAACAGGGGCTTTTCTGTTTAGAAGGGGATAAAGGGTTCTAAATTTTTGGTTGATTTTGGAAAGGAGAAGATAAATATTAGGTTTCTAGGAAAGTTTTGAATCAAACATGATTCCGAGTTAGGTGGTTTCGGTTTTTGTAGGGATTAGTGAAATGTTTAGATAGAGTTGATTTTTGGGAGGAGGGTTTTTTGTTGGTGTGAATGGGACGGTTATTGATTTGGTGGGGTTGATGTTGATTCGCCATTGTTTGGACCATTGTTCTAGGTTGTTGAGCGCTGATTGGAGTGGTTGGAAATTGGAGATTTCCGATCGTGTTGATTAAACATATTGGTCTGTAAGATTTGGGGTCTGTAATATCCTTATCTTTATCTTTTAGTAGAATTACTAATCGGGACACCTTCCAGCGTTTTGGGAACCTTCCCTGTGCTACACATATATTCACCAATCCGCATAGGAAGGGGGTCAGTTTGTCAGAAAGTGCCATCAGCATCTCGTTTTGAATTCCGTCAGGACCGGGAGCTTTGCCTAATTTTAGTTCGGTTATTATTTTTTTAACTTCTCTCTCATCAAAGGGTGACACAATTCCTCCGTTGTTGTAGTCTTGCTCACATAATTTTCTGATTTCTTGCTGTTCTTGTGTTTCATTTACTATGCTGTCATCGGGCAGTAGTTTAGTCATTAGTAATTCTACGGATGACTTCCAGTCAGTGGTCATTTGGTTGTTATCAT